>JAQJVK010000001.1:114091010-114691010 GCA_035578135.1 Flexamia atlantica
AATACATGAAGTAAAACCTGCGCCATAAAGAATATCTAAATATCGCTGAGAGAGAGGAACTTTATTTTCAGGTAAAATACAACAATTAAAATCGCCAAACAGCTGGCACCGCCTGCCCCTAGGCAAGTCATCAACATAAGCCTCCAAATCATTAACAAATGGTTCAAGGTCATACGCCGGACTTCGGTATACCCAGTGCCGGACTGGCCAGGTCGGCAGGTCGGCAAATGCCGAGGGCCCACGGCCCTAAGGGGCCCACGGGCCTCAAAAATACAAAATTATTTAAATACAGTTTTATCAATCTTAAAAATTAAATCCACAAAATTTTTATTTGAAAATAAGATTTTTGATTTTATTTATCAATAAGATAGCTGATAAATTTGACTAATGAACATTATAAGATTACTGTACAGCGCACATTTGTCTATGTTTAGTTCAGGCAACACATTTTGTCTTTGTTTATTCGTTATCACCACGTGAGCTGTCTGCTTAGACGCCACTGCCACGGGGATCAGCTGTTGTCTAAGCTGTTGCGGGGATCAGCTGTTGCACCCACGTTGTCGTCGCGATCGCGAACAGTGGGTGCGTGGCTGTCATCTGCATGCATGGTGTTTATTAGAGGTTTACTATTGCCGATGCTCTCTGAACTTCACGATCAAGAGTTTATAGGTTAATATTGCTTAGTGCTTAGTGAAGTAGTGTGTTGTGTGTGATTGCTTACAATGAATAAACAGTCTAGGCCAAGTGGTGCTTTGAAGCGAAAACTTAAAAAGGTACGGGAGGTTAACTTAAAGAAAACCAATAAGGTTTTAGATTCATACTTTGCCAGTACCAGTAGTGTAGGCCTGAATTGCGTAGAATTGTCTTCAGACTGAAAATCTGTTTGGTTTGGTGGAAGAGACAGCTTGCTTCATTGGTCAATCGTATGAAAGAATGGCAATTTGGACGGAAGCCACAAAATCACGCTTCAAAGGCCAAGACCAATTAATTATATAAATTGACAAAAATTGGCGCAACCAGATGGTGGAGTAAGCATAAAGCTATAAGTTCCATAATAGACTTTGAATTCTTTCAGCAGACTTTCAATTTAATGATTCTTGGAAGTTTGTAAATTTGCTTCGTGTACTGTTAGAAATATCTGAAGGGAACTTTGGTTGCAAGTCAAAGTTTACAGCCCGAACCCTCATTGGTCAGTGGACTAAATTTGAAAATATATTTACATTATTCGTCATCTTAGATATCTTCAAAATAACTTTTTCAGATTAAATTTTTTACAAAGTAAAAATATGGATTATTCTGTTGCGTGGAGATTGGTCAAAAGCTTACTTCAACAAATCCGGGAAATGAGAGAAGACAGTAATTTTGGTGACATACTAAGAAAGTGTAAAATGTATACTTGGTCAAAAGCTTACTTCAACAAATCCGGGAAATGAGAGAAGACAGTAATTTTGATGACATACTAAGAAAGTGTAAAATGTATACTTTATGTATTAGTGAAAACATGGAAGATATAGAAATGGAAGTGGATTTTCCAGAAAAAAGAATGAGGAAAAAAAGAAAATGTCAGGAGAACTTGCCGAGGATGAATCTGATTCCATGACACCTATCCAAAAGTTTAAAACTCTGTTCTTCAATATTTTAGATTGTACTGCAAACAGCATTGAAGAACGCTTTGTAAAGAATGAGAAATTATTACAGGATTGTGCTGTTTTGGATCCTAAAAACTTCAAACAATTGCGAAACATCAATCAAAACATTGCTGAGTCTGATGCATTAACTACAGTAGCATGTGTGACAAAAGTTGACAGGTCCAAACTTATTACAGAACTGCAACAGTTTGCTGCAAACTACGATGTATTTAAGCTTTCTTTAGATAAAAATAGTACCAGTAATTTTGATGATCAATTGCTCACAAATGATGGCGAGAAACCTCTATAACACCGAAGAGAAATTACGGTGTGCCCAATGTTTATCGTGTACATAAAAAAATATATCGTGTACATAAAAAAATATATCGTGTACATAAAAATAATCGTATACAGGTTTTTTGAAAATATTCATGTTTTTGAAGAAACTAGTAGTGTACAATGTACATCATAATTATGGTCTTTATAATATAATCTTATATGTGTTTCTAAGAAATTGACACACATTAACATTTTGTCTATTAATATAACATAAACTTATTGTTTTTAAATAGCCTTTAATAAATCTATTTCTATTAAATTATACACGCATTACCATATTTATAACCTTATTTCCTAGTGTCAACAGGTAGGCCTACTTATTTTCTTTATTTCGTTGGTCTTATGTTAATATTAATAAATAAATGTATGCTAAATGTAATAGAGAATAATGAGTTTCAAAAAAGTTTTTTATATTATATTGGGTGTAAAACATATGCAAGGGGGGGGGCCCACGATAAATTTTTTGCCGAGGGCCCACAGAGCAGCCAGTCCGGCACTGGGTATACCGCAAGCAGAGATAGCCCCTCCCCGCCAAACGATGCATCAAATTTAATAGTTGTGCCGCTGCTCAGACATACTTCTTCATGGCACACAGCAAAGTTCTTACTAACATACACTATCACACCATCATTCTGATTTTTACTCTTCTTACTAACAATGACATCATATCCGTCCATACACTCAGGCACACAAATCTCATCCACCCAGGTCTCTGTTAACACAATTACATCAAATTTCATATCAAAACTATTTAAAACAACCAGTAACTTGTCGAAGTTTTTCTTGTAACTCCTAATATTTAGATTTAAAATGGAAAAGGTGCTAGATGTCTCATTAATTCTAACAAAACCTCTGAAGTCGGCAAAATCTTCATACACGCATGCATTAACATCTCGACACTCAACTATATCTTCAAGTTCTTCTAAATTAGGGTGATAAAATGTGAAAATAAAAAATTATATAGTTTACTTGATTAACGTAAACTCGGCCTGCATAACCCTAGTGTGAAAGAGAAATTATGATGCTCAACCGTATCATCTAGCAAAGATTCACTATTCACTAATGTCAAAAACTTAATTTTAAAAAATTTAAGACTTCTTGTAAATAAATAAATAATGCATGCAATGCCTGCACAATACCTTCTATCAGCTTTAAGAAACTAGATCAAGTTATTTGTCAAATAAATCAACGAACATGCAAAAAACCATAATACACTATTGATAGATGAAATTAATGTCCCAAGTCAGATAAAAACATCTAAAGTCGTGCCAATCTACAAAGCGGGTGATAAGGACTTGGTTAAGAACTATAGGCCGATAGCTGTTCAGAGTGTATTTTCTAAGATATTTGAAATAATCTTTTTAAGAAGATTGTTGCCCTATCTAGATAATAAGAAATTGTAGAATGATAAACAATATGGCTTTAGGAGTAATATGTGTACAACAGATGCAATCTTTGACTTATTAATACATTTATATGACAACCTTGATGTAATGGGGGAACAGTTATGCATATTTTATGACATGACTAAAGCTTTCGACCTTATCTCACATGACATACTTCTTGATAAATTAGTGAAAATGGGGATAAAAAATGAACCGTTAAGATGGATAGCTACATATTTGAGTAACCGGAAACAAATAGTTAGTGTTAGACATTCAGGACAAGATGGTCTAAGTCGCCATTATCGCTCAGTCATATTAACATCAGCTAACACAGGCGTGCCGCAAGGGTCAAATTTAGGCCCGGTACTATACTTATTGTATGTGAATGATTTACCTGATCGCATATCAACGGGTAAGGTTTGGCTGTTTGCAGACGATGTCAGCCACCTGGTACAGGACATGGACGGAGAGGCGCTAGGACTTAAAGCTCAAAACGGACTAGATGAAATGGACAATTGGTGCAAAGAAAATAAATTGTTACTAAACAGAGGAAAAACTAAGGCCCTGAAATTTCACAACAGGAAGATTCCTGACTCTGACCCACTACTTCGTCTAGATGGTTCAAGCATAGAAATAGACCCTTGTATTCAGTACCTCGGCTTAAACATCAGCAATGATCTGAGATGGAAGCAGCATATTGAACAGGTTGTAGCACGATTAACAACTGTTGGCTATATGATAAGGCGTCTAAAACCGGTAGTTGACATAGAAATTTTGAAAAAGGTGTACTTTGGGTGTTTCCAAAGCATTGTCAATTATGGTACCTATTGTGTTTTGGGGGGGGAAGCCCCTGGGCGCAGCGCATACTCCTGTTGCAAAAAAGAGTAATTAGGCTTATGTTTAATGAACCGTATCTTGCCCATTGCAAACCATTATTTGTCGAAGCAAAGATCCTTACTGTACCAGCACTCTTCATACTTGAATCGGCTGTGATGGTCAAGAGGAAGCCAAATGTGTACTTAAGAAATCAAGCCTTTCACAACTATTCTACTCGACAGAGAGCAAATGTTCATGTGCCGCAAGTAAGCTCCAGTTTAGCTCGGTCTGGCCCAAAATATTTATGCAGCAAGATTTTTAATTCAGCACCATCAGAAATTAGAAAATTGGAAGATACAGATCTCTTTAAAGATAAGCTCAAAGAATACTTGTTGAAGAGGCCTTATTATTCTGTGGAAGAATACCTTGTTGAAACATAGGCCAATCTGATATGACGACCACGGCACTGATGTGCTACTAGTGGGAGATCTTCAAGTATCAAGTAAGTATCAAGTAATGGCTTAGTTATTTTACCCTACGTTTAATAATTGTGAAAAAAAGGTTACGATTGGCATACCTTACAAATCATCAATAAACTTTTAAGCAGTAGCCTAGTAATTCCATATCTTACAAAACATCATTTAAGTTAATTATTATAATTCTGACCCTCTGCAGTACATTGATTATATCAAACTTAATCTATGAATCAACTAGATCAGTTATGTTCAAATTAATCAAACAAAAGGAAATTCAAACTTACAGTCCGGGTTTAACCTAAGAATAATTATAAATAAAGCAAAGGAATCTAAGAAAAAATAAACTCTAGGGCTAAACAAACCCAGTGCAAAGTGCATAAAAATCCACTAGACTTAAAAGATTTGCTGCTGACGGCAGGTTACTTATTAAATAACATTATATGTAGTGACAAATAAAATGCTAAACATACAATAAACATTAAACCTTAGTAATTTTAATATGTATATTTAAAAAATTAATTACATATTAATAATTTAGTTCATGTATATTCCTATTGTCAGAATCAGGATCAGAATCAGAATTACTTTATTCATTGAATTATATACAAAGTATATACAAGGCCTAAGAATGGCGTCAACTTAAACCTAAACAAATATACAATTTAATCAAAATATTTACACAAGGATGTGAAAAGTTACAGCTCATCAAAACAGTAAAGGGCCTTATCATTTAAATATAGTTTTAAAGCCTTATTAAAGTTACATATATCAGGAAGCAAATGTATTTCAGCTGGAATTTTGTACAAAAATTTTATGCCAGAAAAAGTTTTTTTTTGTTGTAAAATCCAGTCTATGATTTTGAATGTCAAATAATTCTTCTAGTTTTGTTTTTTGTTCCTCCGATATATTGGGTATATCTATAAGGTTCTGATTATTTTTTGTAGTGTGTTCCATTTTTGGGGAAATTTCTTCGTCTTGAAAGACATGACATAGGATAGCATTATTTATATTTTCATTGAATTTTATTACGGCTTGATCATCGCCTATGTTTAAGGTTTTATTCTTAAAGTCCATAATATTTTTTAAATTGTTAATGGTATCGGTGCCAAGGATTAAGTCTCTGATTAATTTAGGAATGACTAAGCACTGTATCATTGCTTTAAATTGTCCTATAGTTATTTCAAGTAAAACTATATTTTTTATTCGGTCACTTTTTTGGCCTATAGCAGTAAGGATCGTGGTATTTGTTAATGGTAATTTTCCTTCGATTTTGATTTCATTTATATGCGCTTCTAACCATTCTTTTTTTATGCATGTGATATTACTTCCAGTGTCTAAAAGAGCTTTTAAATTTACATTTTGTATTTTTAAATTTATTTCAGGGCAAATGATACACTGAGTATGTGAATTATTTTCATCAATAGTGTTTTCGTCTAATAGGAATTCTCTCGAACAATAAATATTCGATAAGATGTGTTCATTAGGTAAAATTATTTTTTCTTGATCTACATCAGGTGGATCGTCATTTTGTAGCACCGGGTTACTTAAATTCTTTGAGAAGTTATGGGACTCTACTTTAGGGAATTCACCTGATTTTAGCAAGTCCCCGGTGCGCTCCCGTTTTAAGGAACATCGGGATTGGCGTTTGGAATCTCTTCTCTTTGTGGCTGGCAGCCGTACAGAGTGGACGTATTTTCCTTGTGCTCCTGTTATCAAGATGAGTGACTGTGCATCGTGTAGTGACCCGTTACCAGATTCTGCTGAATATGCAAAGTGTTCGGTTTGTTTAAATGGCTTACATTTTGAATGTGCTGGGATTAGGGAGGTGTCATGGAACCGTATGGATAGTACAAGACGTGAATCCTGGAAATGTACCACTTGTAGAGCAAGTGAGGGTAAGGCTTCTGGCAATAAAGATACACTAAGTAAGGACAATTTGCATAAAATCCGAGATGATATAATTGTAGAAATGAATAAAATTATCAAGCAACAGTTTGAAGAACATGAAAAAAGACTTGGAAATAAGCTTACTGAGTTTACTAATTCATTAAATTATTACGGCTCAAAAATTGATGATTTTGAAGTTCTTGTAACTAGTGTATCGAATAAAACTAAGGATTTGGAAAAAGATATAGAAAAACTCAAACAAGAAAATACTAATTTAAATAATCAGATTTCAACTTACAAGTTTCAACTGGAGAACCTTGAACAATATAATAGGAACCGTAATGTTGAAATTACTGGTGTTCCTGAAGTTGCTCAAGAAAAAATGGTAGATATTGTTCAGAAGCTTTCCAATGTCTCTGGGGTTACTATCGATTTTAATAAAGATATTCAGGCTGTTCACCGTGTACCAACAAAAAGTGAAAAAGGAACAAAGCCTATAATTATGCAGTTTTCTAATAGACAATTACGGGATGAATTTCTTAAAAAAACTAGGAAAACATCTATTAAATCAACAGACTTAGTACAGGGGATTCCAACTACTAAAGTGTACGTCAATGAGCACTTGACTCCATATAACAGGAATCTTTTGTATCAGGCTAAAAAATTGCGTGAAAAAGGTTATAAGTTTATTTGGACTGTGGAGGGTAAAGTCTTTGTCAGGAAGTCTGAGTCTGAGAGAAGCGTTCGTGTTTTGTCTGTTGAGGATGTAAACAAACTCATGGCAAAATAACCAGTTTTTAGTGTGTTAAATCTTTTTCTTTATTGATCACATTTTTAATGACTCCTGGTGATATACATAATGAATTAAAAATATTTAACGTGAACATAAGAAGTTTACGAAAACACTTTAATGAACTAATTGTTTACCTAAACTCATTAAATTATACATATGACATCATCGTACTAACAGAGGTATGGATTAAGAGCGGGGAAGAGGACAAGTATTGCATGCCGGGCTATGACCTGCTGCTGCAAGACAGGCCAGACAATCAGGCGGGCGGCGTGGTTATCTACGTGAACTCTGCCCTCTCCTACTCTCACCGTCCCATCCTCCTACCGACGGCTGAAGTCATCAACATTGTATTGGACTTGTCTATCAATAATAAATATTTTAAACTTTCCCTGTTTGGAGTTTATAGGCAATGCAAATTTCCATATAACAAATTCAAGGCCGATTTTGAAACCCTTTTAAATAATAATCTAGATCCAACAATATTTGTCGGAGATTTCAATTTGTGTTTATTAAAAACTACTGGCTCAAAATTATTTTATTTGAATTTAATTTCCACTTATGGATTTAAAAGCTATGTTAATGAACCTACAAGGGAAGTGAATACTTCCTCATCCTGTCTTGATCATTTACTTGTAAGAAATTCTCGCAACTTAGATTTTAAGCATACTATAGATAAAATTAATATTACAGATCATTATGGTATAAGTGTATTTATTAATGCAAACAAAAATTTTGTTAGGGAAGAGTTCTGTAAAAGTTTGGACAAGAATTTGTTTCGTAGGCATCTAGTCCTCACCAACTGGGAACCTGTTTTGAAAAATAATGATAACATAAATATCTCTGTAAATAATTTTTATAAGTTATATCAAGAATGCCATGACAGATCTTGTTATTTGAAAAAATTAAATATTAAGAACAGGAAACGAAGTGAATGGGTTAATGAAAATTTAATCAAGTTAATAAATCGTAAAAATTTATTGTTTAAAGCTTTTTCAAAAAATAGAGAGAATGAACGTTTGAAGAATGAATATAAAGCTTTTTCAAGAATGGTTGGTAAAAAAATAAGACAGACCAAGATAAACTATTATTCTAGCATTATTGAAAAATCGAATGGTAACTCAAAAGAATACTGGAATGTTATTAAAAAAATACTCAAAAATAAGAAAAAATCAATTGGTTGTATTAGGATTAATAATAATGTTATGCAGAGTAAAGGCAACGAGTTTCAAATTGCTAATGCTTTTAATGATTACTTTGTTAATATAGTTCCTCAGTTAAGAAATGATAATTTTGGGCATGATTTATTTGTTGAAGATAATAACAATTATGAGGTATATTTAAGTGATTTTGCTGTTAATGATGAAGAAATTTTAAATACTATTAAGTGCATGAAAAATAAGCCAAGCGTAGGTGTAGATGGAATTAGTATTAATATATTGAAAGATAATTTAGATATTTTTACTCCTTTACTGTGTAAAATGTTTCGAGATTCTGTGCTGCAAGGTGTCTTTCCAGACAAATTTAAAATTGCTTGTGTTGTACCAATATATAAGACAGGAGATGCATCAGAAGTTAGTTCGTATCGCCCTATATCTGTCATTAATACAATTGCTAAAATCTTTGAATGTTTAATGAAACAAAAAATAATGGAATATTTTCAAAGCAACACTTTATTTTCCCGAAATCAATATGGATTTTTACCAGGCAAGGGAACTGACCTTGCAGTTCATAGGCATGTTGATGAGATAACTGGCAGTGTTGACAAGCGGAAATCATATACTTTGTCCCTTTATTTAGATTTTCAAAAGGCCTTTGATGTATTGGACCATAACATTTTATATAATAAGTTTAGAAAGTATGGGATTGGAGGTAGAGCATTACAATGGTTGAGATCTTTTTGTTCAGATAGAAAGCAGACGGTGAAAATAAATAATTGCTTGGGTGATGTTCTGAATGTTCATTATGGGACACCACAGGGGGGGGTGTTAGGGCCAGTTATTTTCATAATTTATATTAATGACCTGCTTGATTTAAATTTACATTCACGTATTTTTGCTTATGCCGACGATACTGCACTTGTCTGCTCCTCATCCACCAAGGAATCACTAAAATATAAAATTAATGAAGATTTAGAACAGATTTCTAACTGGTTGATAAGTAATAAGATTTTAATAAATTCCTCAAAGTCTAAATGCATGTTGTTTTTTGATTACAATGCTGCAAGAGAAATTCTTAGAGAAAGTTTCAATATTGTATGTCATAAGCATCACTGTATATATGATTGTGCATGTTCAAATATCGAAATAGTAAGCAATGTAAAATATTTGGGTTTATTTATAGATGATCATCTAAAATGGGAAATACATATAAGTTATCTCTGTAGTAAATTAAGAAGAATTAATTATGCATTATACTTTTTAAGGAGCCATATCAAAAGTGTGCATCTAAAGAATATTTATATTTCTTGGTTCGAAAGTGTCTTAAAGTATGGTATCATACACTACGGTGGCACGTACCCTACCCTTTTAGCACCAATTATTATGTGTCAACGTCACGCCATTCGCACTATGTTTTATGTAGGTCGCACAGATAGCATGTCTCATTTGTTTTTAGAACATAAAATATTAACATTCAAGCAGTTGCATGTATATAGTATTTTAATGTATGTAAAAAAACACAGCTATTTATTTACTTTAAGACCTGTTGCCAGATTAACTCGCTCAGCTCAATATATTTTATTTAAAGAATATTTTTATGTGAAGGATATAAGCTTGCATCAGTTTTGTGCCCTGGGCCCTAAGTATTTTAATATATTTGTCCAGTGCTTTGGAAATCAAGTGCATTTTGATTCGCGTCCAATCTTTAAAAGGAAAGCATTACAATATGTCTTTGAATTTAATATTGAATGAATCTTGTTGCATGTGGACTATAGTATCTAATTATTTATTAAATTGCATCTTATTTATTTATTTAATTATTTATTTATTTATTTAACTTCATATGTTATTTTAAATTAATTTATGACACTAATGGTTGCCAGAAATGAAAAAGAAATAAAAAAGAAGGAAAAAAAATATTTATATATATATATAATAATGTATTAAAGTAAATGTAAAACTTTTTCCCGCGCGTGCCTTGCAGGCACATGGGATTTTGTAATATGCATGTATTTCAAAAAATAAAATGTTTTGAATTTGAATTTGTTTTGTTGTGCTATCATGGTACAGACACGTTGTTGTTCATTAGAAGGGTATCTCTTTTCAGTATTTCGATTAATAGAGGTGTTGTTGTTTGGGTTATGACGCCATTGGCTACGATTCTCGAAAGGCCAATGACCTAACATTGTCATTGAAAACTACAGTATCAACCAAATACAAAATACAACATTTTTTAGGTTTAGAAATTGATTGCAACCTAAGCTGGGACTTGCATATTAATAAAATTATTAAAAAGATTCACTCTGGAATATATACGTTAAAAAGAATGTCACAGCTTTGTAACATCTCTGAAATGAAAACCATTTATCATGCACACATTCACACTCATATTGCTTATGGTCTTTGTGTTTATGGGGGAACCAGTAACCACAACCTCCATAAAATTCTCCTTCAACAAAAACAAGCTATTAGAATAATCTTGAAATTGAAATGGGATGATCATGTAAGAGAACATTTTAAAAACTAAGAAATTTTGACAATTTATGACCAATACATTCTTGATTGTATTTTGTATGTAAAAAATAACCCCCAAAACATTAATTTGCGCTCTGAATTTCATCAATACGACACAAGAAACAAACAAAAATTGACAATCAAAAACATAGACTTTCATTTTTTACTAAGAAAACAACATATATGGGCTCAAAATTTTGGAATATATTACCGGTTGAAATTAGAGAAATTCAGGATCAATTTAAGTTTAAAGGGAAATTAAAATCTTTTTTGGCGAATGATCCCCATTACTCACTAGAGGGATTCTTTAAAAGTCAGGTTGTTGAGGAGCTTCCACTTTTCACAATACGAGTGTGAATTATGTTAGTTATAAGATCTGTGTGAATTATGTTAGTTATAAGATCTTTATACTGTAAACAATTACTGTTATACTTTATATTGTAAACAATTACTGTTATACTTTATATTGTAAACAATTACTGACACTATTTATGTACATTGTGTGTACTATGCAAATAAAGAGAATTTGAATTTTAATTTGAAGGTCGATTGTTTTCGTTTCCTATGATTTACGGATTCTTATATGGTTTAAATGGTTCATTTTGATTGGGGAAATGATGTGGGTTAACGGTCTTGTTAGGTAAATGATCACGATTTTTTAATATTTTGTTCTTTTCGTCATTGTCCTCCTTTTGTAGAATTATTTCCATACTGGTGATATCTTTAATTCCCTGGAGTCAACAAGTATTAACAATGTTTTGCCCGAAACTTTCCGCAAGTATTTCGATAATTTCTTCTTCGTCTGGTGGATTGATAGTAAAATATTTCAACATTATAGCGCGTTCTGTGGAGTATTCAACTCTAGATAGCTTTCCGTTTGGATTATATTTCTCAAACTCTAGTCTTTGTCTGATGTTCATCTGAATATCGCGGTTCCAGTATCTATTGCAAAATATAACTTCAAAATCTGTGAATGTTTCTACTTT
The DNA here is from genome assembly GCA_035578135.1 of Flexamia atlantica. NCBI lineage: Eukaryota > Metazoa > Arthropoda > Insecta > Hemiptera > Cicadellidae > Flexamia > Flexamia atlantica. Next base: position 114,102,992 of record JAQJVK010000001.1, read on the forward strand.
GTTCCGATTTAATTGCCACCATGAAGTGGCATTGTCAATTAATGCCTCGTCTAATATCTCTGATAACTTGTTTCTGTTATCTTTGACATGATTTTTTAAGTTGGTAAGAAAAGTCATAGGGTTATTTTGTCTTCCGTTAAATTGGGGAATTTTATTGGTACAATTTCTTTATATATTATTTGTATCTCCTTTTCGTTATTTGTTCTATCATTCTCTTCCCGTATGTCTGTTAGTCTAGTTTTGTTAATTAAAGAATTTGTGTGTTCCTTTACCTTATTTTTTAATTCATCGATATTTCTTTGCATTTCGCTGGAATTTTCATAAATGATTTCCATGTTCTTTTCGGTTTCATTATTTCTGTCTTTTAAGTTATTTAGATCTTGCTTAATGGTTTGTATGTCTTGTTTTAAATTACTGATTTCTTTGTTAAGGTCTTTCAGGAAATCTATTGTTTCCATGAGTCTCGTTTCCAGGCCAGTCTGTTTTATTGGCGATTCGCTTAGGGAATAGGACCTCCTACACGTAATTTTATCCGTATTTTCATCTACCTTTTGGGATTGTTTAGGACTGTCTCACAAGTAGTATGGGGTCGTCATTTTAAGTTTTTTAAATCAAGTTAAGTTTTTTAATGATTAATTAATTAAGCAAGCTCGTTGGGCGCCATTTTATGACGTATCAGACGTCCATTAAGGGAATTATTTATTTTAAAATATAATTGTTATTAAATATAATGTTTATTAGTATCTCAGGGGCGTGTTCTTTGCCATCGGCTTATTAATTATTAAATAATAAGAAAGAATTATAATATTAAGGTGTTTATTATATAAACGTACTAATAAACAAGTTTTACAAACAATATTTATGTTAATATTTAAAATAATTATGAAAATTATGAAAGGTGAAATGGTTGATCGATAAATAACGCGTTTATTAAATAATTAACAAATCAGCTTGAACGCCAATAATTGTTAATAACCCAAAAATATTTATGAAACAGCGAAAATCGCCAATTATCATAAATAACCCTCAAGAAAGAAAGATAGGCTATGCCAAGAGCCCTTACCTTTAGGTACGGAGAACCAGCTTTGCCGAATCCATCTTCCTTTCTCTTGCTTGTCGTTTGAATTTTATAAAAACGTCTATGAATTATGACAATTCAATAAAATCGAGAAATTGATTTTTTACATGCGGTTTTAGAATATATGATTGAATGTCGACTAATTATATTTGTATCATGATCGAAATTAAACAATTAACTCACGAATTCCTCGAAAGTAGAGTTTGATATATCGTATTTTGTATTTTAATATCATAAATGTTAATATTGATAGAATATCATTTTGTTTGATTAAAAATCAACTCTCGCGCTAAGGTGGAGAAATTGAATGAAATATCTTCAAAGATATAACCAACCAACTTCTTTCTTTCTTCTTTACTTCTTTCTTTTCGTATTAATGAAATACCAAATTTGGCCGCTGTAGCGGTACATCGCTAAAATGATAGTTCATGAAAATACTCCTAGGTTGCGGCGTGTGTAATGTCGCATAGGGTAATTAATTGAGCAATAAAAATCAATGCCATTAAGAACACATTATTATTAATATTATGTAAGTTGTCTAGGAGTAATAAAATAGTCCTATCATAAATAGTTTTATCAGAAATTTCCTCTAAATTATTGAAAATAAGCTAAAAATCATTGTCAATATGACTAAATTCATGTCATTAAGGACTAACTTTACTAAAACTATCTAAGTTTTCATATAAAATTGTAAACATTATCCTATTCACAGAAATGTCCAATAAATTATTGTCGAAAAGCTATAAAAAATCATTGTCCTTTTCATTGTCATAACAAACACCAATACCATGAGGACCAATTTAACTTAAAATAGGCCTGTCTATGCCTTTAAAAAAAGTAGTAAGAACTACAGATTTTTATTCTTCAATAAGAACTAATTTTACTTAGGCCTAACTTACACATGTAAGTTTAAAAAAATACGAAACCCTACTAAAAATAGTTTACTAAAACTATGTATCTAAGTTTTCATATAAAATTGTAAACATTATTCCTATTCACTTCATGTACACAACTACACAGACTAACCTGGTATTGTTATTGTTACAGTAGAGCGCAGATTATCCGAACTAATTGGGGACAAGGGGTGTTCATATAACTGAATATTCGGATAATCGAACATGAAAAGACAAAATTTAAAAATTGTATATGTAATGTAATTCTTACTAGTAAAAATGCTAAAAAATGATCAAACAAAAATTATTCATGTCATTTTATTATGAAATTGATCAGAATACATGGGTATAAATTTTTAAAGAACAATATATCATACATAGATCCAGTACATTGTATACTTTTTATTTAGAGAAAAAGTACAAAATTTGTTTTTGCTTTAGCCCTGACACTTTTTTTGGCGCGCAAATTTGAATTGCTTGAGAATCATGTTCAAAATATGAATTATTACGGCGTTCGGTTAACCGACGGTTCGGATAACCGACGTTCGGATAACCGACGTTAAGATAATCGGCGCTCTACTGTATAAGTCATGTGGCTAGACCAGCTGTAAACAAAATGTTTTCTGACACAATGGTGTAAGTCAGACTTGGGCCACTTTGCTTCACTGGTGCAAGTCATGTGACAACACAAAACAAAACACATAATGCTTTAAGGGACAATGGAGTACAGTTCGCGCATTATATCTCCGGCTATGACCACTACGCTACTAACCGTGTCATATGATATTTTTAACATATGATATTGGTAAACACAACATTTGACAAGCAGCGGTGTTTTAGAAAATGTTTTCAGAAAAGTACCCCCCTCCTCCCCGCACCATACAATCAGCTGACTCAGTCATAGCCGGAGATATAATGCGCGAACTGTAAGTCAGACTTAGGCCACTTTGCTTTGTAACATATGCAGACAAACACGATGAGGAACAGTAAAGTGCTGCCTCCTAGTGGCGATACAAAAGAACTACGACTTAGCTCATTATTCCAAAAGGTGTATCAGACAACAAGGAATCAAAATATTGACTTAGCTCATTTTTGCCAAAAAAATGACTTATTCCACTTTGCCTTTGACCGGCCCATATGTAAACTGGCTTTAGATTTTTAATTTATAGAATAATCTCAAAATCCAAAAAGAAAATGATAGAAGATAAGTCATAAAATTTGTTTTGACAGATACAAAAATGTAAATAAAAGAACTGGTCAGCCGTGCGGAAGTCCCCACTGGTCTTGCTAGTAAGTTAATCTATATATTTAAAGCTGTAAGGAAAAAACCTTGGGACAGTTCGTTTGAGACTTCTACTGGGCCGATTTACATGAGGGTTGTACCAAAACAAAGGGTTTCGGTCCTATATTAGCAGGTTTTCTGTATTTTGAAAATGTTTACGTTAACTGGGTTGGAAATGGAAAATAAACTTTTCTTATGGAGATTTAACATGGGGGAAAAAGTACTCTTTTTCAAACCTTGGGACAGTTCGTCTGAGACTTCCACTGGACCGTTTTAGATGCGGGTTGTACCAAAACAAAGGTTTTCGGTCCTATATTAGCAGGTTTTATTCGTATTTTGAAAAACATCATGTTAAATGGGTCAAAAATGAAAAATAAACTTTTCTTATGGAGATTTAACATGGGGAAGAAAGTCAACTTTTTCAGTGCTTCAGACAGTTCGTCTGAGACTTCCACTGGGCCGATTTACATCCAGTTTATACCAAATAAAAGCTCAACTTATCTATATTTGCAGGTTTTAATTACTTTTACATTATCTTGCTTTTTTAAATTGAAAAAATCAAAATTTCTATACCTTTGCAATAATATTATTTAACAGTTCTTCAATCAGCTGATTTTAACGGCACGAGTTATTTGTCTAACAACAGACGAAGAGCAAACGCTCAAGAAGCATTTGTTATATTATGTTCAGTACCCAAAAAGTGTACAAATACTTTAAATTGAAAGGGATAATAATACAGTTTTATATTATTTTAACCAAACAAGTTTATAGTTAGTAAATTATAAAAACAAGTTTTGAATGTTAAATTTTGTAGGGCTATATTTAAAGTTACTTAATTATGTGAAACAGCTGATTGCAACAATTAATGGTACAAGTGATTACTGCAATGGCAAATTAATTGTAAAGGCGGGTTAGTTTAAATGGTTTACATTCATAGTAAATACCATTTTTAGCGTAATAAAGGAACTAATTATAAGTAATTTAAAACTTAGCAGTGGATCTGACTAAATGTTGTCTAGACAATTAATTATAAAATATGGAAGCAGTTTACCTTTGAAAACTCATGTTAACCCCGATTTCAGGAATACTTTTTTTCAGTAATAATGCACCGGTTTTAATTCGACGCGTGCTCCAAATCCTGTGCATGTTACAAAAATTATCGTAACAAATAGATTTATTCCCCAGTTCCGATATTGATTCATTGTGCTTACTTAAACGCGCGTACCCAAGGCATTATAGCTCTATCGGCAGGACATCGGGCCACCAACTCGGCGAGCCAGGTTCAAATCCGCACAGCGCTGCTCTACTTTTTGATACGTCGTTACAAGTGGCGTCACTAAGGTCTGCTTTTTACTAAAAGTGATATTTATTTTAGGTCAACCAAGTTTTATAGAAATTACAATGTCTATAGGCCTTCGAAAATTCTCGAAAGACTTATTTCTTGAACATTTTAAAAACCGTTTAATCCCATACAAATTTATAGTATTAGGCCTACTTATTTCTGACGTTTTCAAACCTAACAGAAAGCTTTAATTAGGCTACTAAGGTCTAAGACTAAGTAATGAGGCGTTAGGTTTAGTCCTAAGGTTAGACCTAAGGTTTATAAACTTTAAGTTTAGACCTAAAGAGGGTCTGGGTATGCAATGATGCAGCATTATTGTTTTAAGGGGTACTTTGACAGACGATAAAACTAAAGTAGGCTAATTTTTATTTTATGTGAAAAATCTTTTTTGCTGTTAGCAATTTGGGTTCAGCTATAAACTTACTTATCATAACTTTACACATCGGATCATTTAAAGATATTTTAAAACTGTAAATGGTTATATCATTGACTTATACATTCATGGTCGATGGTTATATGCTGTGCTTTCATCATTTAGGTACACTTTTGCCACCACACTGCATAAAACACTGATGTTTCAACTAGTTTCCGGTAAAAAGTAAACGTCCTGTCTTTCAGCAGTTTCCGAAGTTGTGACACTTTGTCTATCACTGTGTTTAACTTGCTTTGAATTAAACTGTTTAAGTAAAATATTTGTTTAAGTAAAATATTTGTGTGTATAAATATAGTGTAAGTATAGTTTTATTTTATTCCTGATTCATTTGTTTATTTAACTGAGAAAAAAATGACACCAACCAGTGAGAAAAAGATTGTGCCCATTGTAGGCGATGGAAATTGCCTTTTCCGTGCAGTTTCTTATTTTTTAAAGTTTTGGAATCAAGACCACCATAAACTTATAAGAAGTAAAGTTGTGTGCTACATATTGATTCACTGGTATTTTAATGTTGGGGATACTTCCTATATTGTACCAATAACGTGCAAAAATGATTACCATAATCTAATGTCCCTAGATGGTGAATAATGCAGTCATGCAGAACTGCACGTATTCCTATCTGTATTAATATCCCAGAAAAGTAGATTATGAGTAAAAATATTAGTTAATTTCACTGATGGCTGAAACCATTTTTTCTTTTTGAAATTTGCTGAAAGAAAAATACTTGGAAGAAAACAGCAGTTTAAAAAGGCCATTTCATACATATTTCGCACCAATTGCGCTTGCGCTCCGCTCACCATGAAAATGGAGCCGTGTCCGTCGAGTATCGACGTGCAACAACTAGTAATTCTTAATTTAACACGTTCAGCCCGACAGCGCCACAGGTGGAACATGTCTGAATTTTCGAACTTTTGAAAAGGACATTGCAATAATTGGTAAACTGACCAAAATGACGAAACTATAACCTGTCGTACTGTTAACTAAATCTTAAAAATATATGTTGATTTTACCTTGTGTATACCTAAAATAGCTAATATGAGTGAAATTAATAAATTTTAATAGTGTACCAACGGTGGCGCATGTCGTCCGGTGGGCATACTGAAATCACCACGGGCCGATGTGCGCCACCAGTGGCACACACATGATTCGCCGATGGGGCGGCAGGCGGCATAGTGGCGAACGATACACTGTTTGTTATTGTAAACTCCATACAAGTAAAGCACTTCCCGGGTCTTCTTACGCCCCTTCCGCCTTTTTATGGCATTTTTACATCACCTTGATCTTTTCACATTGTTTTTTATAAAAAAGTTTACACGTGCACCACCGGTGGCCACGTTGTTTCTACACAACCCTAAAATACGAACACACTAATAATAAAACCCAACAAAGCTCCGAAAGCGCTGTTACAAAGCACTGCATCAAATGGGAACAGTGTGCCACTGGTGGTACACGTCAGAGTTTTGGAAAGTTTGCAGTGCGCCACCGGTGGCGCATGTCGGGATTATGAAAAGTACAAAAACTGACTGTTGACTTCCGTTGGGCTGAACGTGTTAATAACTCAAAAAACTTTATAATTCAAGTAAAACAAATGAGGTTTTACCAGAGGTGGTTTAAGTTGGATTATCTGTATGAAAAATGTCAGTAAAATTCGAAAACGGGTACCAATATTGGGTACACAGCGGGAGTAACTACTCTATTCAAACTTTTAAGATATTTTCAAAAAAGTCAAGTTAGGACAAGTAGAATGAACCCAGTTCAAAAAAATTTGATCTTCAAGTAGTCGCATACCCCTAAATCTGACCAATAGAGTTTGAGTTTTATAAAAAAACAAGCTTAGAATGGTAAATACAACTTACTTTACTGAACTCAGTTCTAAAAGAATGTCTTCACTGTTTTTCTTGGTATTAAGTATTAAGTGCTGGTCTGAGTTTCCTCTGTAAAAAAATAGGCTGTTAAATTAATGAAAATTAAAGGTGTGTTGGTGCCAAAGTCAATTCTTGGTTATCACTGGTTCTTTGGATATGCACAAGTACCAAAAACTGATATAGAAATGTCAGTACTGGTAAATTTTTTCATAAAATTAAATTTCAGTTTGATGAAAAAGTTATCTTTTGTATCGTTTGCAGTATGGCAAAAAATTCATTGAGTCAAACAGGGCTATATTTTCCAATAGGCCCAGTAGGCCCATGCCTAGGGGCGCATGCTGTCTGGGGGAGCACTTCCAAGCTAAAATAAAATACCCCCGTTGCACCAGACCTGTATATTCAGTGAATTTCAAATGCTCAAATAAATTTTTTAGACAAAGCCTCAATTCAAGTAAAATCAACTTGAACCCTAAAATGAGCATACCCCAATTTTCTCCATAATAACAACATGGGAAATGAGGATGCAGGTTTGCTCCCATGGGACTGTGGAATCCAGAGATTTTTTGCAATATTCCAGGAGATATCAACTACATGAAGCCAAGTTTATTCCGATTGGTTGAGAAATATGCGAGATATAGAATTTTATTCATCCCGTAAGGTTAACACTAGATATCTTATTGCTCGAAATCGAGCAAAACAAAATTCATATTGTAAACTATTAAAGAATGGACAATTTACTTAAATCTATATTATTAATACGCTACATGGAAACTTTGTTCACGATAAGGTTTTTTATTTTAAGACTTACCCCCACATTTTTTACACCAAAACACGTGTCTCTATGTGCAGATTCATGTAACGTCTTTAGATTTTTAATTTAGGCAATATAATTCGAAAAAAGTGTGAAAAAGTTATTTGAAAATAACATTTGTTTTGACAGAAGCGAAAATGTAAACAAATAAACATCTGATCAGCTGTGTGGAATCCAAGCAAAGGTAACAGAATAGTTATCTCCACTGGAAGGACATCTCTGAGAGATGTCTGTACTGAAAGGTGAATGTGGGATTGAGTATAGATATCAAATTAGTTTTTAACTCTGCCCAGCTGTTTTTTTTGTTTTTTTTAAGGAACAAGACGATGAAAATTTGTTGTGATTGGACACTTTATATTCTTTCAAACATGCTAAGAACGAGACGACAAAGAAGTGTTTTTAGCGGTCGGACACGGCTGGGCAATGTACGGCAAGGTGTGCGTGTGCGCGACAGAGGCTTCGTACGCGGAGCTGGATCAATTAGTGGAAAATTGCACTGACAAAAAATATCACTAACAAATCCAAGGATTCTGCAGCATTCACTTGGCGGGATGGCATTATCATGTCAGAAATGTGGTGCGTTACATTTTCAATGAGAAAAATGAGGAAGAGGCTAAGGATTTTCATACTGCTGCCATAAGGGAAACTGAATCTACTTACATACCGACAAAGCAATTACATTCAAAGCCTTATTACTGTTACCGATAGTCTGAACAGAAACTACAAAGAAAACATTAGTTCCTACAACTCTGTGCTCGCAACAGCAAGCAAAAGAACTATTAAATTGAAGAAAACAATGGCGGAGGGTTTTTCATGTATAAAGTGTACGCAACAATTTATCATTCAATTATAGCACATTACAACCGTGAGGAAAGCATTCATTATATGCTCAAATTTGTTTCTATGACTGACGTCAAAACTGATGATCAAGGAGGAATGATAAAAAAGCCAACGGCTATTGCAGCAATGAACTCATGAATAGCTTGACTGAACACTTGGTTAAAGTTAATCCCTAAGCGCAAGATTTCAACGTGATGATTTGCGTTCTGAAAAATACTCCAGATGAGCTGCATACACAACTCGGAGTACACATTGTCTGAGATCGAAAAGAATATTAGCGTCGATACAACAACTTAACTTAATGTTGTTGCTATTATTTTTAGAGCAAACGATAGCGAACCACCAAGTGCAGACGTGACTTGTTGAGTCACCCAAAAGATAAGCCACTTAGGAGAGTACATATTCTCCAATTACAATACAGTACAATATATTACTAATTTTGCCTCGACCCAATGGCTGACCCGTTGTTTTTTCCACAAGGAGATGAAGGTTGACATACAGATCTTAAAAAAAAACTGTAATGAATACGCAAGTGCACAACGAACATCGCTTAGGATGCTGCAATACGCATCCTATTAATTGGCTATCAGAGACACTTTCAGCATGCTACATCGTTCCAAAACCCTATTTTTACAATAGATTGTCGACATATTATGTGCGTATAGAAGGCAGACGATCATTTATAATTTGATAATCGTGCGAATTCGCACGGGTTCACCTAGTACTTTTAAAGTATAATCAAAGGGCCAAAATTAATAACAAAATTATAGCTAAATTGCCGAAAATTTTAAAGTTTTTTATTTACTGCAGGAGTTCCTGCTAGATGGTCGGGTCCCGAAATTTCGGGAAAATTAAATTCCCGATTTTCGGGCAGGATTTTATTTACTTAGGGAAATTTTTCGGGACGGGATCATTTTAGCGATCGCAAATAAACAGCGGGTGTAGCTTCGCAAAACTCGCGATTGGCCATGGAAAACGAACTCGCGTATTTTCCGATCGCAAATAAACGGCAAATCCAGCTTTGCAAAACTCGCGATCGTCCGTTAAAAACTATCGTTCGTATTTGCCGATCGTAAATAAACGGAAAATGCGGCTTTGCAAAACTCTTGATCGGCCGCGAAAACCATCACGCGTATTTGCCAGACGCGGATGAACGGCAAAAATAGATTAGTGCTGTTCGCGAACGGCCGCGAAATACGATTGCGCGTATCTGTCGATCGCGGATTAACGGCCGATGTAGCTTTACGGAACTCGTGATCGGCCGTGAATAACGATCGCGCGTATTTGCCGATCACGAATAGACGGCAAGTCTAGCTTTGCGGAATTTACGAACGGCCGCGTCTTTGCCGATCGCGGATTAACGGCCGATGTTGCTTTACGAAACTCGCGATCGGCCGTGAAAAACGATCGTGCGTATTTGCCGATCGTTGACAAATAGCAAATTTAGGATTGCTAACTCGCAATTGGGTGTGAAAAGCAATCTTAGTTATTCACTGATGGCGGTTAATCAACGGAAACAACTTGCTATAAGGCGTGACAGTGATGATTGTTCATATTGTCGGCCACATTGGTCTGCTACCAGTGTTGGGGAAGCTACTTTTAAAATGTAGCTAGCTACAGCTACAAGCTACAGGTTGTAAAAAGTAGCTTAGCTACAGCTACAGCTACAGGTTTTAAAAAGTAGCTAGCTACAGCTACAAAAATCCTGCTAGAGCTACAGCTACTTTTTTAGCTACTTTCATGAAATAATTCCCACTTTCCCTGTCTTGCAGTAATCACTGTGGTGTATTGACTAAACTGAACACCCATCTGGCTTTTAGACGTACGCCAAGTGTAGTTAAAGTAAATAAATAAATAAAAATCAATGAACTTACAAGTTTTTAAAAGTATTTGTCATTGTAGGCCTGATTAAAATATTACATTGTTTAGTTTTTGAATGAAGGCAACTAAGTAATAAACAGTAACGTTAATTTTGTGTTACATCATATTTGTATCTTAACATTTAAAATTATACAAATATCAGTTAGTTCAAACAAAATGAATCGCTAGAATAATATTAGAAGGTCTACTTTAGATCACGCCCGTGTACCGAGACCCTTAGGCTAAATCCTTTTTCACATTTTAATATATATGCTAGAGTTATTTGAAAACATGGCTAAAGACCTACCAGACCTACAGTTCGCGCATTATAATTCCGGTCTCCGGCTATGGCAGAGTCAGCTGGTTGCAAGGCGCGGGTAGAGAGTGGGGTACTTTTCTTAAAACATTGTTCTACTGTCCACTGTTTGTCAAACGCTGTGTTTACCAAATTCATATGTTTAAAATATCATATGATATGGTTATTAGCGTAATAGACTTTAAAGTCAATGATATTTGGTAGCAGCCATAGCCGGAGAACTGTATGCGCGAACTGTAGCCTACTAGGCCCTTCTTCTTTTGTTATTTAAATACTTTCCTATAGTGTTATAAGTCGGTTTGACTATTACTGAATGTCCATTAAACAAGTAAACAAACGCTATAAGCTATAATTTACGAATAATGCTCAAATTGCGACTGCACGTCGTCGTTTGTTTTTTCAGACGACGCCGCATTTTGTTCTGATTATTTCGACGCCGTTGTTTTGATTATTTCGATCTATCGCGGAGTAAGTTCACTATCGTCGAACGTAGGCGGGATGGATCCAGCGAATCCAGGCCAATGGGAAATAGTACTGATGCGTTAGCATGACTTGTTTCTGTTCTATGTCGTTCTCACAAGGAGTCATGTTGTAAATAGTTGTCCAAATGTTTAGGCTAGTCAATTTCACTCTTGGATGACGATAGTGAACTCCCATAATCAAATGTTGGTCTTTGGTCAAAGGCAATTGATTACGGGAACAAAAAAATCATTTAGCCTACAATCTCCAATCATTACAAAATAAAGAACATCATGATTTACTAAGAATCTTGAAATGTACTATGGTTTGAAATGTTAAAATAAACTTACCCGTTCGTGAAAAATATAAATGTTTGTATTGCGAAAGTAGCGGAAAAGTAGCGTCAAATTCCACTACTCGCTACTCAATAAAGTAGCTCGCTACAGCTACAAGCTACACATTTTAAAAAGTAGCGGCGCTACGGCTTTCGCTACTAATAAAGTAGCTCGCTACTGTAGCGCCGCTACTTGTAGCGCGCTACTCCCCAGTACTGTCTGCTACAAATTGTGGTTTTGCCCATTGATTCAATTTTCTAAACTAATTCAGATGTCTTTGAATCCCAGCCGAAAGTATGATTATTTTTCATAATATTATAATTCAGGTACGGGGCAATATTACCTATAAAAACGATAATAAACAAGGTAAACCTGTTGAAATCAATTTCTTATCATGTCCCAGAGTAGACAAAGCAGCTGTAAAAATAAAAACCGCTCTTTTCAAAAAATAAAATAAAAACCGCTCTTTTCAAAAAATAAAATAAAAACCGCTCTTTTCAAAAAATAAATTATAAGTGCTGCAATCTGTGATTTACCTGTAGAATGATTTCAAAGCATGATCATATGTTCATTTGTAAACATAGTAAACTTAACTTTGTCAAACACCGATGGATAGAGCCACTGTTCCAAAACTTTAGTCCTTCAATGTACTTTAGTGGCGCCCTTTTTAAAATTCTGAGACGTATTGACAAATCTGCATAAAAATCCCTTAAATGTTACACCTCAAACGTTAAAATCCATCCAGCCGTTACTGAGGATTGACTGTGAAAAGCAAAAGAGCAATCATTCGAAATACCAACTTATTTGTTTTTTTGAGCTGAATTCAACAGTGTAACCAAAATTATATTATTTTAAGTTTTCCATGTAAAAAATCCAAAAACCCCATTTTTTGGGGGGTTTATTCCCCTTTACCCCCAAGAGGTGAAAAGTTAAGCTCATCAAAACAGTAAAGGGCCTTATCAATTAAATATAGTTTTAAAGCATTCTTAAAATTACGTAAAAAAGGAAGTAGACATATTTCAGCTGGAATTTTGTACAAAAATTTTATACCAGCAAAAGTGTTTTTTTTGTTAAGAAATCTAGCCATGTTTATGAATGGCAAACATGTTCCTATTTCTTGCCTGACAATGATATGTATCAACTAATTTTGGTAATTCGGTTTGAGATTTTTTAACCATCATGATTGTTTCTAAAACATATAAACTGTTAACTGTTTAGATAGGGTATCCAATTTAGGAAAAAGATTTTTGACTGAAATATCAGAATTCAAATTGAAAATTATTCTTAGTGCCTTTTTTTGAAGAACTAAACTTTTGTTCAAGTTGGTAGAAATAGTCCCTCCATACACTACTATGCCAAAATCGATATGGGAATTAATGTGAGCAAAGTATAAAGTTTTTCATGTTTCAATTTGACAGTAATATGACATTAACTTTAGAATATAAAAAACAGAAGATATACACTTAGCTAAAAAGTTTATATGACTATCTCATGATAAATTTTCTTCCAAATGAACATGTTCATCCTAATTTTGTGGATTCAATTTTATTTTATTTTGTTCACTTCTATCTCTACGTCAGGTTTAGTTTTCTTTTGTTTTGTCTGAAAAGTCATAAAATTGGTTTTATCTAAGTTTAATAGAAGATTATTGTTACATAGTTTTCTTATAGTATTCTTTTTATAAATATTTGATATAATAACGTTCAGTCTAATGATTCTAAATTTGACAATCAGCTGATTATTGTTATTGTTTTGTATGTTTTTATCTAAATAAAAGGAATAGAAATTATGATTTAAACTGATATTTTATTTTATTAATTCACTAACATTTATTGGTGCCGAAACCCAAGGAATCATTTAATATGTCAAATAAATCTTTTTCACCAATCAAAACTAGATCCTGTACCAAAAAGGCACAGGAAATGAATGAAAATGATAATCCCAAACTAGACCTAGATGTTTCCACAATAGGTGGTGGTTCAAATCCTAGGTCTGAAACAATTAGAAGTAAAAAGAGTGATGTCTGTGAAATTATGAATGAACTTATCAAGATACAAGAAGAGGAAACAGCTATGCAGAAGCAAAAGCAGCGGTAGAAATTGCCAGAGCAAAGGCAGAGGCAGAAATTGCCAGAACAAAGACAGAAGCCAAGAGAAAGGAATTAGAATTGAAGAAGAGATTGATGGAAGAGAGGCTATCAAATATTAGCTCTAAAACGTCTTCAAGAATTAGTACACCGTCTAGAAATTCCGTCTCATCTATTCAGCGACCTTTGCCCGTAAACGAAGCTGTTACAATTTGGATGCAAGAAGCCGGTAAAGCGACTCAAGATGATCAGTTACAGCCTTGGGTCGACAAATCCATGAGTCATCCGAATAATGTGCCGACTGATGTCGTTCAAGATGATCAGATAAAGCCTTGGAACAACCAGTCGATGAATATGATAACCAAACCTTTTGGCGACGCTCAAGATGAACAGATTAAGCCTTGGGTTGTTTATGCGGCTAATAATTCAAAAAGTAAGCATCGAGAAACATGTTTTCCGAATCAGTGTGAACAGTCTAGTCTAGGTCATCGAGATGTTAGATGTGAAAAACCTCGAGAAAAGAGGACCTTGACTTCCCTGCCCACAGTGGAAGGAAAAGATTCATAACCACGTCAAAATTGCCAGAAAACTTGTGCTAGAGTTTTATCAAGTCTTCCTGATTTCAACGGAGACTTTGATCAGTGGCCGGCTAGGATTGGTGAGTTCAGATGGTCAACTGAATTCAATGACTACACTGATCTTGAAAATCTTCAAAGGTTGCAGAAATCCTTGTCTGGTAAAGCAAAAGATATTGTGTCGGCACTTTTAATCCATCCTGAAAACGTGCCTGTAATCATCAGTCTGCTAGAGCGACGTTTTGAACGCCCAGAAGTAATAATTAAAAGTCTCATTGCCAGTGTAAGGAGCAGACCACCTACAAAAGATTACAAGCCAGTAACATTAGTGATATTCAGTGACATAGTGCGGAACCTTGTGGTACCTGTGAAATCTCTTAAACAGGAGCATTATTTGTTCAATCAACAACTTCTGGAGGAGCTCACGGAAAAATTGTCCACAAATATGAAGCTTAATTGGGGAATGTTTGTTACATCGCAACAATCTGAAGTAAGTAAACCAATAGGTCTCGATAGTTTCTCTATGTGGCTGTCCTCAGTGGCGGAAGCAGCAACTGTGTGTGCACCTAGTCATGCCTCTATCAGTGGAAGTAACTATAAAAGTTCAACAAGAAACGAGTCAGGCCAAAGGAACTTTGTGTTACGCCATGAAGATGGTCGGAAAGTTTCAACAGTGAAACAGTGTCTTTGTTGCAAAAAAGATGGACATAGTTTGGCAGATTGTAAACATTTTCAGAGGATTAATATCCAGAAGCGATGGGAACTCGTAACAAAATCTAAAGTTTGTTTTAACTGTTTAAAATTAGGACACCGAGCACCACAGTGCAGGAAAAGGGTAGCTTGTGGATTAAATGGTTGTTCTTATTATCACCACAGTCTACTACATAACACTAATAAGCAGAAGAATGAAAGAAGTGAATGTAGTCAGCCAGTACAAAGTTCACCTGAAACTGAACATATTGGATATCAAGAGAGAGTGCTTTTAAGAGTCTTTCCCGTAATGTTAGTCGGAAATAAAGGGAAGAAAGTCAACACTTTTGCATTGATTGATGATGGCTCTACTATATCCATCATAGAAAAATGTTTGGCAGATGAACTTAATCTTAATGGACCGACAATACCCATTTCGTATTCTTGGACTGATGGGTCAACTTGCACAGATATTGAGTCAAAAACGATTTCAATTACAGTTGTAAATGATGAAGGAGAGCAGCTTATTCTTGTGAATGTAAAAACCTTAAAAGAACTACACTTACCAACTCAGTCAATTAGCATAAATAAAATGACGACAAAATGGCCTCATCTACAGGAATTACCTGAAAAGGCTTTCAGTCGTAGTCGCCCTCGCCTCTTGATTGGTCATGAACACGTTCATTTCACCGTTCCCACTAAAGTTGTGATAGGACCTGGAAATGCTCCCATAGCACTTAATTCAAAACTTGGTTGGACAATAGATGGTCCTACCAGAAAGGAGCAATATCGGGAATAAGTTGACCAAGAATTTATTATGTTTAAGAGTGAAATGGAAGATTTAAACTCAATGGTGAAGAAAAGCTTTGAGATAGATTTTATCGACTGCCCAAGCAACATAGGTGCCGGTATGAAAAACAAGGAAGAGATAAGAGCAGAAACCATAATGGAAAACACATGCCTCCAAACACAAGATGGACATTGGGAGATTGGCTTACTGTGGAATGAAGATAATCCTCATTTACCAGAGAGTCGTTCTGTGGCAAGGCGTCGTATGAACTTTGTAGAAAAGAAAATGGAGGACAATGATTTGATGAAAAAGCAAGATTATGAACAAATAAACAACAATGTGTTCAAGAGGGATTATAGAAGCCACTTATCTGGGTAAAGACGGCAAAGTTCGAGTTGTAGATGTTCGAACAACTGCTGGGGTATTTAGGCGACCTACAGCTAAACTCGTGAAAATTAATAAGTGAATTTTGTGGCCCTGGAGAAAATGGTATTCTTTTTATAAATATTTGATATAATAACGTTCAGTCTAATGATTCTAAATTTGACAATCAGCTGATTATTTTTATTGTTTTGTATGTTTTTATTTAAATAAAAGGAATAGAAATTATGATTTAAACTGATATTTTATTTTATTAATTCACTAACAATTATTATTATTCAAATACCCCCGTTGCAGCAGTCCTGCATACTCAGCGAATTTCAAGTGCATAAATAAATTATTTAAATGAAGCCTCGCATCAAGTAAAATCAATATACATTATACATTCAAAAGAAAGCGTGCAAAAATACTCTCCTAGTGGTTTTTAGGACCAAAAGGCTATACAAAAATAATAGCCTATACTTGGCACGAAAATGCAATGTTAAAAACTTCAAAACAGCTGGCTTTTCCAATTTAATCCTATAGAGAAATTACCAGCTGTTTAAGTTTGAGTAAAAAATTTCATAAACATCATCAGTAAAAATCTGTATTCGATATAGTACATTTATTTGACATATTTAGTTATCTGGCCTTTAAATAAGCCATATGCCTGTATCCACCATATGGCTTTGAATGAAACATCAGCTCACATTCACATGTTTTAATGTAAACAAAGCAGACGTTTTAGATCCCAATGCTACTTAAATGGCAGTTATTTTATGTTATTTTTTGTTTTCTAGCAAACTTTAAGAAATTACAGTACTTTTCCTGAGTCCCTGACATTAAAACATTTAATTTGAGCCCTTTCCCCTCAACCTGTGACTTGCCTAATGCCCACAATCGCTATTCAAAAATAAATTATTCTCCATTAGATTAATATGGAAAAATGCAGGTTTGCTGCCACAGAAATTTGAAAATGAGTTATCATAGGCTACAATCCAATATATCTAGACTATATCAAGCCACATAACATGTTTTATCAAGATATGTTGAGGAATAAGAAAGCTATCCAATTTTATTTACCTCTCATAAGGTTAACATTGGGAAAGAGAGTACACAGGTTTGCTGCCTCAGGAATTTGGTGATTTGGGTATTTTAAACCATAATCAAGTAGATATTAATTGTATGAAGCCCCATGACAGTTCTTATCCGGATATTTTGAGAAATGAGCAAGCTACATAATTTTTTTTATTGCCCATAAGGTTAACATGGAGAATGAGTATGCAGGTTTGCTGCCATAAAAATGGAAATATCGGGGATTTTAGACTAAAATGCATTAGATCTCATCTAAATGAAGCTACAAACCAAGTTTTATTATGATATGTTGTGAAATAAGCGAGATATAGAATTTTACTTATTTCCCATAAGGTTAACATAGGGACAACGTACTGTGTTTACCACTTTCAATAACTTGGTAATCAATGGACATAGAGCAATGATTCAAGATACTAAATTGTTTGTTTTTTCAAGCTGAATTCAATGGTGCCAAACAAAATTGGATTATTTTCATTTTTCTATGTGAAAAACTCAAAAAACCCATTTTTGGGGGGGTTTGCCCCCCTTTACCCCCCCTTCCGGTGGTCCGATCGGGCTGGTTCACGAACTCATCCGAATAATTACTACTTTACACACCTGTGCCAAATTTCATTCAGATCGGACCATTTTTGCGAGCGCTATCGTGCTTACAGACACATAGATATATATATATATATATATATATAGATATATATATAGATATATATATATAGAAATTCGAACGAATGGTGTTTTTTGCTTCTGGGGGCCCCAAAACGAAAAGTTATCATGGTCTCAGGCTTAGGTCTTACCATGAGACCTACGGTAATAGCTTCTTCCCTATAGGGGAAATTCGCTAAAACTCTTTTAAATTACTCAGATTTAAAATGGCCTGTGATTCAATTTCTTTTAAATTTTGCCCACTTACAATCAAATTGGAGTCATCAGCATAAGGACACAATTTACTGTTAAAATCAATATATATATATACATAAAAAGAGTGTGTTGGTATATTTCGGGCTACAGCCAAAACTACATGTCGTAGACACTTACTTGATCTTGGTGTCAAATTAAAGCTTGGAATCTCATGATGTGCACTATGGTGGTTTGGTTTTGATATCTTTAAGGACTTAGGCACAGGATCGTCCTAAAGGGAACCATCTCAAGGGTTTTGGAAGTTTTTTAATAGTTACTATGGTTACCATTTGAAATTGCTACTATGATTACAGAATTCAGCGCTGAGAAACAATAAAAAGAAAATAATATCCCGGGCAAAGCCGAGGTAATCAGCTAGTGATTAATAACAGAAGGGAGACCTTTGATGTAGCATAAGAAGAGTGTAGGGCCAAGAATTGAACCTGTGTTACTCCGTATTTAACCGGTTTTAGACTCGATCTGATACTAATTAACTGATTGAGTTCATAATTGACGTGAGATATTTCAATGTACTGGTTCCGATTTTGCAAATAAGACTCAAACCACTTTAGAGCATTACCATTAATACCTAAGCTGAAGAGAATTCCAAGTAACGTTTCATGATCAACGCTGTCAAATGATTTTGTAAGATCCATAGGAAACCAATCACATGTTCACCCCTATCTATAGCATAGTTCCCGTAAAGATCACAACTGCATATGTAGGAACATATGAGTAAGGGGAACTGCAGGAGAATGGTTCAAAAGCTACTTAACTAGCTACTTAGATCCCAATAGTCCAGTCAATCTGGGGTTTTTAGGTGAAAAAATTAGGAGAAGGCTGAATTTGTTCCCATCGACTACTACCATATAGACAAGCTTCTAGCCAAAAGTCCCCACCCCTACCCCCCTTGCTTCCCCCCCTACAGCCCACCCCTATTTTCCAAGTCTATTGATTGCAGTGTTTTTCTAAACTGCTTATAACTTAGAAACTATTTGAGATATTTCTTATATGCTGTTGATTCCGGATTTCTCATAAAATAATCTAAAAGTAATGTTATATAGTGTTTTACGATTAATTTACTCCTTCTACGTCTATTTTCCTGTTTAATTTGGAGAAAAAGCATTTTCCTTAATTTTGTATCAAATATATTTATATTTTGCCCAATAACAAGGCTCAAATCACTTCCGTTATGACTCTGTTTTGTACTAAATATTTTCTCCTGTTTAAGAGCTTTAAAATGATATAATACTTGACGTGATTTTCTCACTTATTACCTTGTTAATAAAAGTGAAACATGTTGTACAGCACCTGCCGCGGCCGTGCGCTGCGCCACCGAGGTTCATTCAACCTGGGGTTTTAAGAGGAGGGGAAAATAGGAAAAAGCTGAATTTTTTACCATCGACTACTATTGTATAGACAAGCTTCTAGCCAAAATTCTCCATCCCTACCTCTCTTGCTTCCCCCCCCCTGTAGCCCCCCCCCTAATTTTCCAAGTCTAATAAATGCAGTATTTTGCTAAGCTGCCTATATCATAGAAACCATTTAAGACATCTCTTATATTTTGTTGTTTCCGGATTTCTAATGAAAAAATCTAATAATAATGCCATGTAGTGTTTTACGATTAGTTTACTCCTTCTACGTCTATTTTCCTGTTTAATTTGGAGAAATGCATTTTCCTTAAATTTTTATGAAATACATTTCTGTACCTCGGAGGTAAAGGGCACTATGTCCATTTTTGGTCAAATTGAGGTTATTTTACATTTGAATATAACTTTTTTTGCTTTACACAAAGGTATAGGGCAATATGTCCCCGACCTATCATGTGGCAAGTTACAGCCTTTTAAATGGGCACTAAGTCCATTTTTACTCAGAGGAATGCAGCACCATGTGGACTTGGTGCAGTTTACCTCTAAAAGGTTTTAACAGTTCTGCTCACCAGCTGGACATAGTGCTGTTAGTTTTACAACTCTCCGATGTTTTTTTGCTTTATCTCTGTTAGTGTACGTTCAGCTTGCAATTTCGGTTAATTAGAAAACCGATATAATGATGACCGGTTAATTAGATCCACATGATATATTTTGGACTTTTCCGACAGTTTTCCGACGCTTTTCCGGCCGTAACTCCGTTAATATCGAAAAAGTTTTGCATATTCTTGTTCCGCTTGCTCTCCCGGTTAATTTGAGTACCCACATGACCAATTTTGAAAAAATAAAATTTTTACCGTTTTTCCGATTTTCCAGGGTTTTCCGGCCGTTTCCATAAAAAAACTATCATTTCCGGAATCAGCGCGTTATTTCAAGCATTTTGAAAAAAAATTCAATTTTGACACAAGTACTGTAAAATGCATATTTACCACAATGCTATTGCAATGTAGGCCCTATCCATTTACTTAGGCCCCACAAAATAAAATATACAGAGGAACAACTAGGACAAACCCAAGCGTCATTTAAATGTTTCATTAGTATATTTTGTAGTTTATTGTGAGTTTTTACTTCTTTGTGCCTAGACTTACTCTAAACTAATTAGTAGACGTTTAAAAAAAAATTTTAGCAGACGTTTTGTAACACATTTTTTGGATTCAGAATGACTAATGACAGTTTAACTACTAAAAATAGTATGTTCTTAAACTTAAGTCTTATGAAACTTATTATTGTGTTTTCAAAATAAACGAGGTTTCAGTGTATATCCTTTAATAAAATTCCTTACCAAAACAATTATGTCACATAAATATCAATATTTTAAGAGGTATGTCCGCCGCATAAAATTTTATTATTTAATTTTATAAGAATTAAATTTTTTTGTAAATTATTCTTAAGTAAATGAAACTTGGAAGTACTAATAATGGTGGGGTATAATGTTTTTTTCACACATTCCAACTATTGTTAAGGAAATTTTTTATAGTATTTTAAAAGAATCTTTAAACTTCTGCCCTGAAAAATGAGGAAAATGGACATAGTGCCCTTTACCTCCGAGTCACAGATTCATATTTTTCCTAATAACAAGGCTCAAATCAATTCCCTTATGAATCTGTTTTGCACTGATATTTGAACCTCCAGCACCTGAGGATGTCATATCACTCATTTTGGCCAGAAGCTTGTCTATACAATAGTAGTCGATGGTGAAAAATTCAGCTTTTTCTTATTTTCCCCTCCCCGTAAAACCCCAGTTGAATAAACTTCGGAGGCGTTGCGCGTGGCCGCGGCAAGCGCTGTAAAACACGTTTTACTTATATTAGCAAGGCAATATGTGAGAAAAGCAACCCAAATATGATATCATTTTAAAGCTTATACAAAGAAGAAAATATCAGTGCAAAACAAATTCACAAGCAAATTGATTTGAGCCTTGTTATTAGGAAAAATATAAATATATTTCATAAAAATTTAAGGAAAATGCGTTTTATCCAAATTAAACAGGAAAATAGCCGTAGAAGGAGTGAATTAATCGTAAAACACTATATAACATTACTTTTAGATTATTTTATGAGAAATCTGGAAACAACATAATATAAGAGATATCTCAAATAGTTTCTAAGATATAAGCAGCTTAGCAAAATACTGCGTTTATTAGACTTGGAAAATTAGGGGGGCTGCAGGGGGGGAAGCAAGAGGGGTAGGGATGGGAACTTTTGGCTAGAAGCTTGTCTATACAATAGTAGTCGATGGTGAAAAATTCAGCTTTTTCCTATTTTCCTCTCCCCTTAAAACCCCAGGTTGAATGAACCTCGGTGGCGTAACGCGTGGCCGCAGCAGGCGCTGTAAAAAATGTTTTACTTGTATTAGCAGGGCAATAAGTGAGAAAAGTAGGCCAAGTATTATATCATTTTAAAGCTTACAAACAGGAAAAACATTTAGTACAACACAGAGTCATAAAGGAAGTGATTTGAGCCTTGTTATTGGGCAAAATAATAATATATTTGGTGAAAAATGAAGGAAAATGCTTTTTTTCCAAAAAAAATAATAGACGTAGAAAAATAGACGGAAAATGGACTTAGAAGGAGTAGATTAATCGTAAATCACCATATGACATTATTTTTAGAGCTTTTTATGAGGAACCAGAAAACAACAAAATGTAAGGTGTATCTCAAATAATTTCTGAGATATAGTCATTTTTACAAAATCCTGCATTTTCTAAACTTAAATAACAACAAGGGGCTGTAGGGGGGGAAGCAAGAGGGGTAGGGGTGGGGACTTTTGGCTAGAGGCTTGACTATACGGTAGTAGTCGATGGTGAAAAATTTAGCCTTGTCCTAATTTTTTCCTCTATCGCCTCTTTTTAGGAACAGATTGACTGGACTACAAGCAGTAGAGGTCAAGAACTTAAAAACAGATGTCTTTGTGGAAACTACCTCCAAACCAGCGATAATCGAATCAGGAGTCCCCCAAGGCTCAGTCCTGGGGCCTGTCTTGTACATGTCGTACCCACCATAGGCGTCGCGGGGGGGGGGGGGGGGCACGTGCCCACCCCAACATAAAAAAGTTTATTTTTGTAGCCACCGAACAACATTAAAAAGCCAAATACAAATTATTTTCTGCTATTCTCTTAAGTCCTTTCTATACTCATAAGTAATTTAAACCAGTTGTTTTTAAGTTAGATGTTATTTATACCATATCAATCGTTCAAATTCCCTTGTATTTTTATATTTAATCATTATTACATTCAATTGATATACGAGTTTAATTATTTTACTAAACAAAGAGGTTGGATGAAGGGATATACATTCGTTGAGTAGGCCCGTTCTTTGCCTGGGCGAAGGTTGGTCACTCTGTGCGCTGTTCGCCTAGTGCCTGTCATTCTGTCATTCTCTAACTTGGCGTTTAACCTTCAAGCTGCAGACAAGAATGACATAACGGCAATGAAACGGCCAGGAAAGTTGGGGAATCGTGAATAAGAGTTATTTTTTGACCGCCTATTTTCTTAACATAGAAAACAATAACTGCAATGGTTTTTAGGTAAACACTCTTCAACAATCATGTGTTAAAAATTTAAGTAGAACGTAGTGGAACTTTTCCCTTAAATTTACTTTGAAAATCGTAAAAAACTAAGGTGCTGTATATTTTGCAGATTTTAAGGCTTGAACCCTCACTTTTGAGTACGAAAAAACCAAAATTTTCCGGGGGAGGACCCCCGTACCCCCCGGCCCCCCGGTCAGTTGTACCCCCCCCCCCAAAAGTTTGGTTCACGCGACGCCTATGGTAGCCACATGCTGTAATTGGGCACTTCATGAAGTGTCCAGCGCTAACAGGGCACTTCATGAAATAATACAGGCGAGCTGCCTGAGCACATAGTGTAACTGAACGGTTTTATGAAAAATTACATCATGTGACCAACAAAACTGGACTCTTCATGAAGTGCCCAACGCTCGTCCGCGGGACTGCTCCGCCGCCGAGCTGATAAGACGCTTCGAGTATCGCTCCCGCCGTGTGCCTCGTGCGTGTTTCTACCTGCCGCGCCGCACTGCAATTATTTTGTTCCA
Organism: Flexamia atlantica; assembly: GCA_035578135.1. NCBI lineage: Eukaryota > Metazoa > Arthropoda > Insecta > Hemiptera > Cicadellidae > Flexamia > Flexamia atlantica. The sequence continues at coordinate 114,126,472 of JAQJVK010000001.1, forward strand.
TAGTTTTTATTGATGAACGTATTTAATTTGTGTATTTAAAATGTCGTCTGACTGTGGCATCTGCAGTAAATCGTGTGCTGGTGACGAGAACGAGCTGAAGATCAAGTGCGCTGGAAATTGTGAAAAATATTTCCATTCTCGGTGCATCCAAGATGATGTCGTCGGAACCAAAACGCGCTCTTTCAAGGACTGGAAGTGCAGGGCCTGTCGTTCTACCACATCTAACATCGATGAAAACACGAACATCTCAAAGGAGCTTCTCAAGGTTCTTCAGGAATTCAAATCTCAGGTATTTGAAGAGCTTAAACAAGCTAGAACCGAAATAACTGGATTGGCTGAATCTGTGCAATTCATGTCTAATAAGATGGAAGAATCGACAAACCTAATGAAAGACATTAAGGAAGAGTTGGCAGCTGTTAAAAAAGAGAACGAACACCTTCGTAGCATGAACGCCACTCTCAACAATGAAGTAACTTCCCTGAAGGACAGAGTTCGTACACTTGAGCAGTACTCCAGGAAGAACAACGTGGAAGTCAATGGAATCCCTGAAACTCCGAAGGAGGACGTTATCAGCCTGGTGAAGGACGTCGGGACTGCCCTAGGAGTGGAGATCCAGGAGAGCGACATTTCCACTGCTCATCGAGTTCCATCCTTCAGGAAGGATCGTCCGTCGCCTCTTATCATCCAGTTCGCCAGGAGGACTACCAGAGACACATTCCTGAGTAAGTTTAAGGCCAAGAACGGACTAACAGCACGACAGATCAACGCCTCCTTCCCCGTCCAGACTGTCTACATCAACGAACACCTGTCTCCTGAAAACAAGATTTTCCTCTCAAAACTTAAGCAAAAGTGTAAAGAAATAGGCTACCAGTAAGCATGGTGCAGGGAGGGGAAATTCTTTGTTCGAAAGTGTCAAGGGGAACGGTATCGCAAAGTTGACACATACGAAGAACTCAACAAGCTTAAGTAAAAAGTAAGTCACCGATTATTTTTTCCTCACATTTTGTTTTGTTTTTGTTATCAGATAACTTCATCAACTGTTATACCGTTAAATCTTCGAAGTTTTATTTTCTGTTAAATTGTTAAATCTTTAAAGTAATTTATTTTCTTGTTATATATTGTTAAATCTTATAGTAATTTATTTATATTTCGTGTTATATAGTTAAATATTTAAATAATTTATTTTCTTGTTACATCGTTATATCTTTCCAGTAATTTATTTATTTTTTGTTATTAATATTACTCGTATTTATTCTATTTTTTTTATTTTTTATTAAATCTCAAATAGATTTTATATACATATTTAAAAAACTTCAAATATGAACACTAATACACAACTGAATAGTATCCATTCTGATTTACAGGAATTTTTTGATCCTGGAAATAATCTAAGTAACTTTTGTATAATATATGCCAATATTAGAAGTATGAGAAAAAATTTTGATGAGTTTGTTGTAGAATTAAGTAGCATAAAACACAAAATTCACTTTATTGTTCTCAGTGAAATTTGGATTACCAGTGACGAAGTGAATCTCTATAATTTACCAGGTTACAATCTCTTTGCTAATTGCAATAATAATTATAGAGCTGGTGGTGTCTTATGTTTTGTTGACAGCTCGATAGACTGTAAACAAATCAATTTACCCTGCAATATAACATCAGCCGATGTTCTTTTACTTGATATTAAATTAAATAAGTCGTATTTTAAGTTGGTATGCTTATATAGATTGCAATATTTTAATGAAAAATCTTTTTTGCTTGATTTATCAAACCTGGTTTCTGAACTGAAAAATAACGTAATTTATATTGGAGACATAAATATTAACTTATTAGAGGAAAATGCAACAACTCATGCTTATAATAGTACATTAAATAATAGTGGGTTTGTTTCTTTAATAAGTGTTCCAACTAGGATTACGAATAATTCTAAGACACTCATTGATCATATCTTTGTAAGGAATAGATTTATTAACAATTTTGTTAGTGGTGTGTTTGATGTAGGCATTGCAGACCATTGTGTTTTGGCGTTAAAAATGTTCAACCCATCAGCCGCTACAGATGTTTGTTTTGATGATAAACAGGTAAAATATTCTATTGATAATAATACAGTCAAGGCTAAACTGCAAAACACTGACTGGAGTGAAGTTTATGCCGAAACCGATGTTAACAGGTGTTATGATAAATTTTTTAATATTTTGAATAATGTTATAAATTATAGTCATAAAAAGGTTTCTGTAGATAGTAAACTGAGGAAAGCCAAGTTATTGAGCCCTTGGATTACGTTAAATCTTTTGAAAAAAATAGAAAAACGTAAAAAACTGTTTAAAATTTCAAAAAGGAGACCGTTCGATAAGGTTTTTATTAACTATTTTAACAAATTCCGCACAAATTTGAAAAAAGAAATTGATTTTGTAAAAAATAATTACTATTCAAATAAGCTAGAAAACTGTAAAGGGGATGTTTCCGAACAGTGGAAAATTATCAATAATCTAACTGGGTGTAGTAAAGACAAATGTATCGACCGGATTGAACTTGATAACGGGACAGTGATAACAGAGCCGAGCTCTGTCGCTCGAGAAATCAACACACACCTTATCTCGGTACAGTCGGGTCAGCCAAGTACAAGCTCTTCCGAAACACTTCTTATCCATGTCCAGAATAAATCCTTCTTTATAGTTCCGACGACAATAGATGAAGTAAAGTCTGTAGTTAATAAATTAAAGAATAAAAAAACCACAGGTTTTGATAAAATTACTGTTCGTTTATTAAAACATATAGTTGCTGAAATTGCACCAGTCTTAGTTTATATTATCAATCATAGTTTTAGTAAAGGCATTTTCCCAGATAGTCTGAAATTAAGTTCAGTTGTACCTATTTTGAAAAAGCCTAACTCTTTTAAATTAGATAACCTCAGACCAATTAACCTCCTTTCGGTTTTTTCCAAATTAATTGAGAAAATAATGTTAATAAGATTAAACAACTTTCTGAATCAAACAAATTTTTTTAGTAATAAACAATTTGGTTTCATTAAAGGTAGATCAACAGAAAGTGCATTATTGGCTGTAAATGAGCTTATCTTTAATGGTTTAAATTCCAAACTGAAAACAACAGGCCTTTTTGTAGACTTCAAAAAAGCATTTGACATGGTAAATCATGAGATCCTTATTAATAAATTAGAGGCTGCCGGTATTAGAGGGTTAGCTTTAGACTGGTTTCATAGTTTTATTACAGGACGAAAGCAACAGGTAAAAATTAACAATACATTCAGTGATTCACTTATTGTTCAGACGGGGTCCACAAGGATCAACGACCTCTGCAACGCTCTTCTTAATTTTTATAAATGACTTATTATAACTAAATTTTAATGGAAGTATAAATGCTTTTGCAGACGATATTGCACTTTTCTATACCCAAAAAGATCCAATTCTTCTTGCAAATTCAATTAATAACGATCTTTTACTGCTTAGGAAATGGTGTTTAATTAATAAAATGCAAGTAAACGTAAATAAAACTAAATTTATTAATTTTGACTTTTTCGGCTTTGACTTTACATGCCCTTTGGTCTTTCATTCACCAACCTGCAAAATTCAGCTCTGTTCCTGCCAACCTTTAGAAAAAGTAAAATCCATTAGATATTTGGGTGTGTTACTTGATGATAAACTTACTTTTGAACCACATATTTTAGATTTACATTCAAAATTAAGATCACAAATCAGAAAATTTTATTTTTTAAGAAACTTTTGTAACACCTCACTTTTGAGAACACTTTATTTTGCACTAATTAATTCAAAATTACAATATGCCTTACCCTGCTGGGGAGGTACGTTTAAAACATTATTAGATAAGATAAGAACGACTGAAAACTATTTTTTGCGTATAATTCTTAAAAAGTCAAAATTAACTAGCTCTTTTCCATTGTATCAACAGTTAGGTATTCTCCCGATTCAACATCTTTATATTTTCAAGGTCTTGAGATTGTTTTTTATTCGGAGTGGAAATAGAGAAAATATACTTCCAAACCATTTATATTGCACTAGAAGCTTTGCAAATAAATCTTTCAAGTTACCTAAAGTAAATAAAACTATTTTCCGACATTCTTTTCAATATTTAGGTCCCAAATACTTTAATCAGCTTCCGTTTCAGATAAAAAATACAAACAATCTTAGAACTTTTTGTAAAAGAACAATCACTTGGCTATTTTCTCAACAGGATGTAAGCTATTTAAATAGCTTTTTGGTGTAGCAATATTAGAATCTAACTTTAAAGTACAACTCTTCTTTAAAAATACTTTTCATTTATTCAAATACAATTGTCAATTTATTCAAAAAAAAAAAAAAAAAAAAAAAAAAAAAAAAAAAAAAAAAAACAGAACCCACAGATGTTACAGCAGGCAGATTAAATGTTAATAATATAAATGCTAGACTCTATAGTTTTTAGTTTGTAATTATAATGTTTGCAACTGGCCACACAACTTGTTATAGTGGTCAGTTTAATTTCTCAAATTGTACAATGATGTATATGTGTTATTTACTGGGGGAAATAAATTCATTTGTTCATTTATTCGTTGGGCACTTGCTGTAAACACGTAAAACTGTTGTTTACGTTGTTGTTGACGTTGTTGTTGATAGTATCTGCGACGTATTATTTTCAATTATACAAATTAGGAACATTTTTTAAGACTTGTACAACCTCAATTTAGGTTTAAGTTTTTCTTTTACGTCAGAATGAATTAATTTACATAACACCATCACCTAAAGCCTTTCCATTGTATTTTTATTTGTTCATAGAATAATAAAACATGTATTTAGGGTGCGGTCCTGTTTACTTAACAACTTTTCAGTGGTGTACGTTAGTATACCTGCTGACACCAATACTATAAAAATAAATAAGTTATTAAGTCAAATAAATATTTAGAAATTCGAATGAAGAAACTGTCTAAGGGAATAACCTAAGAGTGTTAAACGTTATTCAAAAATAAGGGGCTACTAGAAAACGTTCCACTTTTAATTATAATTTCTTTTTTTTCTACTAGCGCATTAACTATCATTTTATACTTTTGTTTATTTTTTCAACTATTTGAAAACTAATTTTTTTGAAACTTTAAACTAATTATATGTATTGTTTTTTATTCTAGATTAAGTGGATACTGTTTTATTGTGAAAAATAACTACGTTATTGTTAACTGTATATTTCAGTCAGAACTTAACTTACAAAACAAAAAATTCACTATCCAGACTAAAAGTAGACTAATTATATTTTCAAAAGGCCTTTGTAACTAAAACCAGTATTACAACCAGTTTTAGAAAAATAATATTAAAAAGTTTCATAGCAAACAGTAACATTGGCTACTTTAGCACAGACATTAGAATTTAATGTAAAAATTGGGATATACTTTAAACAAAGATTTTGAATTGTCCGCCCATCAAGCCTCGATACAGCAGTTACACCATGTGTTCAAAGAGCGTTGGGCACTTCATGAAGTGTCCAGTTTCGTTGGGCACATACTGTAATTTTCATTGAAATAATCGAGTTACACTATGTGCCCAGGCGCGCTGGGCACTTCATGAAGTGCCCGGGCTGCGTTGGGCTCTTCATGAAGTGCCCAATTACAGCAAGTGGCTACGACATACATAATCTTCACAAGTGATCTTCCTCGCTACCTCGAAGACCACTGCAGTACAATCATGTATGCTGACAACACCACTCTGTTGCTCAAAAATAAAAATCCCATTGATCTGGAAATACTATATTTTATTGCTTTGGGGATGGCACAACAATATTGTCATGCTAACAGTCTGGTACTAAATGAGAAAAAGAGCCAACAGATTATCATTGGGGAAAAAATAGAAGAAGTAGCAGTAATGCAAGATGTGATGCACGTGTCACAAGTAAGATATTTAGGAGTAGTAATAGATGATAAACTTTCCTGGTCTGAACACCTAAACAAGTTGATCAGTAAACTCAGCTCAGCTCTGTATGTGCTACGGAGGCTAAGACACATATCTAGTAATAAAACTACAAAAGCAGCGTACTTGCGTGCGCGTTTGAGGCACATGTCCGATATTGGATAGCAGTGTGGGGAAATTTCACTAGAACAAACACAAAAAGGATCCTAGTTCGACAAAAAAAGCCAGTTCGAATTCTAGCTTGCCTTGGATTTAGAGAATCATGCCGCACTGCCTTTAAACAACTAAAGGTGTTAACTAAGGTGAGCCTTTTCATCCTAGAAACTTCCTTGCATGCTAAAAGGCAAAAACTGCAGAGAGGAACATAACACTAGAAGAGCCAACAACATAGTACTTCCGATCCATCATCTCACACTCTATGAAAAACAACCGTCATATCTGGGAGCAAAATTCCTCAACATCCTGCCAGAAGAAGTGAAAAACGTCCAATGTGAGAAGGAGTTAAGAGAAAACCTTATCGCATGGCTACATCAGCGCCCCTTCTACACAATGGATGAGTTTGAAAACTGGAGGCAGAACTTTAAAAAACACAGACCTTTACATCTTTTGTTTTAGTTTTAGTGACACATTTGCTGTTCTCAATGAATAATATAAATAAAGAATTATTGTCTATTGTCTATTGCAGATTGGACTAAAAATGATTGAGAAAACTATTCAGAGCTTTTGGACTACCTCAACTTTAACTTCAGAAAATGAAAGAAACTTCACCTCTAACATTTTTATGGATTCCCTAAATAAATGTGGAGTGAAACATAAAACTAAAGTTCCATTCCATCCATCACCTAACGGACATTTGGACAGTCAGAACATTTAGTTCAATCTGTAAAAAAATATGTTCCGCTGTACAGGGCCGTAACGTTAAACTTGGGGGCCCTAGGGTAAGACTGGCTGGAGGGGCCCCTCATATGTTACTCAAGCGTAAGCGTGCGAGTGTCAAAAATCATAAAACCAAATTTAATTACCCTTACCATTTTTATAGGTCATAAGTATTTAGTTTTTTCTTTAAATAATAACCCTAATTTACGAATAATCGATAAAAAGTAAATAGCACAGGGAATAAACTGATAGTAATATAAGAGAATTCAAAATGTTTACAATCTTTTCATTGCTTCTATTAGTTTACAACACAAAGTTACTAAAATATAATTTTATCACCGAAACATTTGTTCTCTTCTTTGTGCCTTTGTGCAGGCAGTTACCAATAACTTAAAAAAGTTATCCTTGAGCTCCGGCGTTTTCAACAGAGATTAGATTTAAGCTACTTAACCTGTCTTGTACTATTGTACTTAAATAGATTTTGATTCATTTAAGTTTGGAAAATTATCACTCTGCCTTTGCAATAGTTACTGGGACAGTTAAGTACACAGTTTGCACACATCAAGATAGACAACGAACTATGATCAATAATTAAGTTCTGCCAGTTCGTTTACAGTTTTATTTTTCTAAACTTCTTTTCAAATGACTGTTAAACTCAAACTCAGCACAATTGTGAAGGAAAACTTTAGGGAAACATATTTTGTAAACTAATCAACAAATTCAGTAATTGTTTAGTTTAGATCGTTTTCTGAAGCAAAATACAATATTATTTGATGGCCGCAATACGATCAAGAGATTTTCTGGCCACGGAAATACTGACCGTTTCTCTCCTGCAATATGGTCATAAACGACCACGCTTTGACAGCCGCGATACGACCCAAACATGCAAACGGCCATGAAAAGAGTAAACGGTTTTCCAGCTGCAAATCGACCGAAAGTTTTGCCAACCGCGGCATAAATGAGAGATTTTCTGGCTAAATGTGGCCAATATATATGACGATCTCAAGAAGAGCGAGAGACTTGTCGGCCTACAAGCAAGCAAGAGATCTGCCATTTTCCGGCTGCGGGATGAGCGAGCAATTCTCCAGCCACGGGCGATTTTCTTGGCTATACAACCGAGATATGTGACGGCCACGGAAGGAGAGACAAACTTGACGGCAGCGATGCTAACAAGAGATTTGCCAGCCGTGAAACGAGCGGGTGATTTCTGACCGCAATAGAAAAAAGAGTTTTGCCAGCCGCTTGGCCGAGATGTAGATGACCGATGATTTTCCAGCAGCGATATTACTGAAATATTTGTTTTTTTTTGTGATTCGATGGAGAGATTTTCCTAGATAAAACAAAGAGACTCTGCTAAGAATCGGCCGAGATAAAAAAAGACTATAAGGAAGCTTTGGCAGCCACGAAATGGCCAGTAAATGATCGCAACAAATCGATCGAGGATATCTCAGACCACGGCAATGTAGTCGACAGATTTTCCAGCCCCCAATTAAATAAATCATTTTTATTCATGCTGTTAGCCTCCTGAATCGTGTTTAGATTAATTATAATAGGTTACTAACCTTGTTCCATCAACGATTCTAAAAAGTAATCCTTTTGGTTACTCAGAGTTTTGACCACAAAGGGCCATTTTCAAACTTAGTCAAACTGTCTGTTCTCACTTCATTCTAATGAAGGTCGTCGTATTTTTGCAATAAAGTTCTCATTTAAAACAAAACATAAAGACACAACAAATAACATCGAATTTAATCTTTCCGGCCGGCCGCGTACTAACGAACGGGTTCCCGAGCGTTATCACTGTCCCTCTCTCCCCCACTACCTCTTCCAGGTTGGCCACCTCTGTCATTTGGGGTATGTATTCTATTATTATCTTCACAGAGGGCAATGACACTATTAAAAAGTACATTAGCTCCGTAGTTTAGTTTATCATTTAAAGTATTGCTGGGGTTGGTTTTATGTGCTTTGTAGATTTCTAATTCTTCTAGTGAACTTAGGTAGGGCTCTTTTCTACATCTGTGCAATACTTTTAAGTTTTCAGTAAAGCTATGTACATTATGATTGGAATCAATCGCAATGGGCTCACCGCTTTCAAGTATACTGTCAGAGATTTATTTAAATCACTTTGAAAACCATTATATTTTTTCTGGCAAAAACAGAATCCTACCATCGCTACGTCGATGATACGTTCATTACCTACAATGGTAATAAGAGACAGTTGGAAACTATTTAAATAATATAAACGCAAACATTAAATTGACATTAGAACTGGAGGAAAGCAATAGACTCAACTTTTTAGATACTACAGTTACCAAACAAAATAGGCCAATTAAAATAAAGTATTTACAGAAAACCCACAGCAACAGACAGTACAATAAATAATTCATCCAACCATCCTGAATCACAAAAAATGTCAGCCAACAACAGTTTTGTTCATAGATTTTTAGCCATGCCTTTAAATGCAGAAGATTACAATAAAGAAGTAGAAATAATCAAACACATAGCTATATCTAAAGGTTATCAAAGTTCTATTGTTGACAGAATTATTTCTAAACAAAAGAAAACCCAGCCTAATCTACAGATTGAACAGGAAGTTGGTCGAATCAAATATGTATCTGTTGAATACAGCAACCAAATAAGTCATACATTACAACGAGAGCTGAAAGCCCATAAAGTCAAGTTAGCTTATAAAACGTCAAATAAAATTGGTAAAATCATAAATCCTAAACGTAATAGTACCGACTCCGATAAGAAAACTAACACCGGTCGGCGTTTACAGATTGGAATGTTCAGACTGTCCAAAATTCTATATAGGGGAGACTGGCAGATCATTTGATACTAGATTTAAAGAACATCTTTCTAAACCCCAGTTACAACAACAAAAAATCCACCTTTGCTGAACATTTGATTGATTCCAATCATAATGTACATAACTTTACTGAAAACTTAAAAGTATTGCACAGATGTAAAAAAGGGCCCTACCTAAGATCACTAGAAGAATTAGAAATCTACATAGCACATAAAACCGACCCCAGCAATACTTTAAATGATAAACTAAACTACGGAGCTAATGTACTTTTTAATAGTGTCATTGCCCTCTGTGAAGATAATAATAGAATACATACCCCAAATGACAAAGGTGGCCAACCTGGAAGAGGTAGTGGGGGAGAGAGGGACAGTGATAACGCTCGGGAACCAGTTCGTTAGTACGAGGCCGGCCGGAAAGATTAAATTAAATTCGATGTTATGTGTTGTGTCTTTATGTTTTGTTTTAAATGTGAAATTTATTGTAACAATACGACGACCTTCATTAGAATGAAGTGAGAACAGGCAGTTTGACTAGGTTTGAAAATGGCCCTTTGTAGTCGAAACTCTGAGTAACCAAAAGGATTACGTTTTAGAATCGTTGACGGAACAAGGTTAGTAACCTATTATAATTAAATAAATAATTCTGGTTAAGTTACCCAAATTATTGGATTACCTACTGGATAACACCTGACCAAGCCTCTTAATCCCTTATACCACAGTTTCTATAGCTTTTGGCTCTAAAACATGTAATTACAATATTAAAATCAATAGTAATATGGTCAAATAAAAACAAGACCGTATTACAAAGTTAAAAAAAACAAGTCATTAAAAAAACAAGATCGAATTTGAGTTCAAATTCGGCGCTCGTGGCGGATGCGTGACCGACGACAACGGCAAGTTAGGGAAAATCCCCCTGAAGACGCGGGACGTTTTTGAGGTTCCGCGAAATATCGGGAGTGCGTAGACTTAAGTATGTAAATATGTTAAAGAATGTGTCTGTGTGTTAGTGTTTTAAAAAAATAGTCTGACGTGTTGAAATTTGGATTTCAACAAAAAAATGATTGACTGAGGGGTCTACGCAACTTAAAATAAAAAGGTGAGAGTAGCCCAAGAAATAGTAAGAATTAGGAATAATTTTCCTCACCTAAAAGGAAAATAATGTCATTTAAAACTACAAATAAAAACAGTTGTAGAGAAAAATTCCAGTTTTCCAGTTAACCTGAGAAAAATCACTTTTTTTTAAATAATGCGGTCGCGATGAGGTCGAGGTCAATGTTTTATGTACCCTCGGCCAAGGGCCCCTTCGGGACTCCCTGTCCTTGGGGGCCCTGGGGCGGTGCCCTGGTTGCCCCGGGTGGTCGTTACGGCCCTGACACTGTATATTAAACGAAACCGAATACCCTCAATGCAAAGCTAAATCGCATGTTTATACAACTTCGACAAATTGCTAAATCAACTGGAAACTTGGCATACTTCCTGTTTTTTATTAGGAAGGCAAGAATATACCTTAGTTTGATGATTCCCTCACAAAGAAAAGGTTCCTACCTTTTCCCCTCTAGGAGAACATCCTAAAGGGATCGTACATAAATTTAATGTGAGGGATCGTGATCAAGTGAGAAACTTTAACAACCTAGAGAAGTGGGGATTTGGGAAAATTAAATCAAGGGACAGAAACCTTCACTATTACATTAAACTTAACAGTGGGGTAATCTGCAGAAGGTCTGATGATTAGATGCTGCGTTCAAGACTTTAAAGGGGGACAGTTGGTGTGTGTTGGTCATAACCGCTGATGATCTATGGTAATTGTTACATTATTGAACTGTCATAAATTTTTTATGTTAACATTTTCAGTTAACATAAAAATGGTTAACATAAATTCAGTTGACATAAATTTATGTTAACATTTTCAGTTTCACAAAATATGGTGTTACAGGTTCAATGTGTTTAGTATTTAATAAGGGCACAGATTTTATGTGCGTAATCAGAACCTTAGATCATGATTTGTAAGAATCTTTTCTATGATTATTTTTTACCCTGCCCATCAAAACTGATATTTATAAAATCCTGAGGGCTAAATTGAGTTTTTAATATATTTGGTTGTATTTTTGTCTTACCGTCTTAGAGATGAATGATAGTTGGAGTTCCAAGGTGGGCGTGGAGTGTTGGTCAGAGTTTGAGAGCTAAAACGAAGAACGTTATTAATGTATGAATGAATGAAAACAAGCTTATTCCATACAAAACTTAAGCTACTGTACATACAAGATAACCAAACTAAAAAACTTCTGGTGAACATAAAACTGATACATCCAAAAAACCAAAATTTAAAAAATATATCATTTGTAGCCTTTAATTAAAAAAAAGGAATCAGCAGACATAGGCAGATGCTGCTTGTGCAGTAAGCCTGTGTTGTATTACAAATAAAAATAAGACAAAAATTGGGAATAACTAAAAAATACTTTTTGATGGGAATTGTTTGAGGTTGAAATCACAATTTGAAACGTTGTTATTTCTGTGTTTAGGAGGGAAAAAACTCAACAGAAATTGCAAGATTAGAAATTAGAGAATAAAAAAATTTTGAGTGACAGTTGACAGGAACAAACCACTCTGAAGGTCAGAGGTCGGGTCAGACACACCTGTTATCTTGTAATGATAACATAAGCATGGTCACTACTTAAGTAGAAGATAAATTTATTTACTCAGTTTTAAAAAAAATTGAGGGAGGGATGTTCAAAAATCTTTAAGTTACCAAAAAAGTTACAAATATTGTCGTAAATTCCGTGTGAGATTTAAAATGAATTAGTTATGGAAAATAGTGATTAATTGGCAAAACAGTGATTCCAATTCTTGAAGAATATCTAGTGTTGTGAGAGTGAGAGATTTTCTGAAAAATGTCACCGTGATTTTTGAAAATATTGATTAAAATACTATTTATAATTTATGTATGGTGAATACTTTAATTATACAGGGTGTCCGGAAATTATGGTAAAATATTTTAGTATATGATAGTAAAGGTAAAAATAAGAAAAAAGTTCATCTAAACATAGGTCCAAAAGTGCTTCGTTTTCCATCTGTGTGTCTGTTTGTGATTTCTACATATTTATTCATATCTCACGAACCTCTTAACGTATAAACTTCAAACTTGGTATATGGATGACCACTATTAATACCTATTTTTGTAGGAAGTATCAAATTTCTACTTTATACCATTTCAAAATGGCGACTGTTTTTTGTTTTCAAAGCTTAATGTCTTAAAAACCGTAAATTTTAGAAAAATTATACAAGAGACAAAAAAGTTGTGAAATTTAATCCAATTAACGCTGATACTAAGATTATGATGATCGGACCACTAATAACAGAGAAATTTTAACTTTACCAAATAAAAACATGCAAATTTCTGACAGTATGTTCTAAAAGACCATATTTTTATTTAGAAAAGTTAACATTTCTCCACTATAGGTATTAATAGTGGTCATCCATATACCAAGTTTGAAGTTTATACGTTAAGAGGTTCGTGAGATATGAATAAATATGTAAAAATCACAGACACACAGATGGAAAACGAAGCACTCATGGACCTATGTTTATATGAACTTTTTTTCTTATTTTTACCTGTACTATCATATACTAAAATATTTTACCATAATTTCCGGACATCCTGTATACAGGGTGTTTACGAAAAACCCTTACAGACTTCGGGATATGATTACTTTCATCAAAAATAAGAAAAAAGTTCCTGTAAACATGGGTCCTAAAATGCTCGGTTATCCGTCTGTCGGTCTGTATGTGTTTCTAACATGATTTGCATAACTTTGGAACTACTAAAGATATCAACTTCAAACTTGGTACGTATATCCTGCTTAATAGGACCTATTTTGGTGCGGAGTATCAAGTTTCTACTTTGTACCATTTCAAAATGGCAGCCATTTTTATATTTTAAAACTTAATATATTAAAAACTGTACATTTTACAGAAATCATACAGGAGACAAAAAAGTTGTGAAATTTTATTTCATACAAAACCATATAAAGATCATAAAGATCGAACAACAAATAACGGAGTTATTGCAATTTTTCTCACAAACAATGTGAATAATTGCTATAACTGTCATAAATAATCATGTATTCTGTTAGAAAAATTGCAATAACTCCGTTATTTGTGGTTCATATATCTTTATATGGTTTTGTAGGAAATAAAATTACGCAACTTTTTTGTCTCGTGTACGATTTCTGTAAAATTTACAGTTTTTAAGATATTAAGTTTTAAATATAAAAATTTAAGTTGATATCTTTAGTAGTTCCAAAGTTATACAAAATCATGTTAAAAACATATACAGACCGACAGACGGATAACCGAGCATTTTAGGACCCATGTTTATATTTTCTTATTTTTGATGTAAGTAACCATATCCCGAAGTCTGTAAGGGTTTCTCGTAAACACCCTGTATAAAAATACAGGGTGTTTCACGATAACCCTGACAAACTTCAGGATAGGGTTCCTTGGGTCAAAATGAGAAAAAAATGTCCAGTAAACATAGGTCCTAAACTCAATAGTTTTCTATCTATTAGAGAAAATAGGTTTTTTAAGTTTTCAGTGTACCTATTGAACATTTTGGCGTCTAGATTGAAAATATGACCGAATATTTTGATAAAACCTTCATAGCTAGATAGAATATTAAATTTGAAAGAGATTTCATACAAAAATGCAAAAATGAGGTGTGTCTGAGAAAAAGTTGTCTAAAAATCAAATCTTTCCATAAAATTCAAGAACCAAAAATTTTTTTTGTTTTTGACAGCCTTTCATACTGTAACCGTTCGAGTGTTTGGCTTGCAATTTTACCAAAAGTTTTAGAATTTAATGGAGAACAAAGAAATATGAATTAAAGTATACTTTATATGGGGATTATTTTTGTCAAAATCCAAAATTTTGTAAGGTATCAAAAAATACTTAAATTTGGAGAAACAAAACTTTATACTTTGATTATTTTATATCATATTCAAATCAAACTGCGTATGTGGCTTCGACTAGGTAAGAGGTAATGGTTAATAGCCTAAAATCCCCTCTTTTTACTTTTATGGCAGCAAACCTGCGTATTCATTTTCTAATGTTATCCTTATGGGGAAATATTTTAATACGATAATATCAGTTATTTCTCAACATATTTAAATAAAACTTCGTATATGGCTTCATCTCGTTGAGGTCTATCTAATTATGGCCTAAAACCCTCCAGATTTATATTTTTATGGCAGCAATCCTGCATACTCACTTTCTATTGTTAACCTTATGGGAAAAACATAAATGTCTCACTCTTCCTTTTCTCCATACATACCATAAAAAATCCTGCTTGGCTACTTATTCATATTCAGTGATTTTGAAATGTTTTATTTAATGATTATGATCAAGCTTCATATCAAGGAATATAAACTTACATCATCCATAAGTAAGAATGTTAAAACTTTTCTTTTAGAATAACATGGAAAGTGAGAATGCAGATTTGATGCCATAAAAATGTAAATCTGGAGGGTTTTAGGCCATAATTAGGTAGATCTCAACTAGATGAAGCCAAATACAAAGTTTTATTTAAATATGTTGAGAAATAACTGAATTACCATATTAAAATATTTCCCCATAAGGATAACATTAGAAAATTAACACACAGGTTTGCTTCCATAAAAGTAAAATACCCCCGTTGCAGCAGACCTGCATACTCAGCGAATTTCAAATGCAAAACAATATATATCAATCAAACATAGCAAGATTTGACATGTTTTGGTAAGCTCCATAAGAATAACATGGGGAATGAGTATGCAGGTTTGCTGCTACAGGTATATTAAAACTGGGTGGTTTTAATTCAATATTTAGTAGATCTGAACTAGAAGAAGCTATTTACCAAGTTTTAACAAGATATGTTGAGAAATAACCGAGATATAGAATTTTACTTATTTCCCATAAGGTTAACATTGGGACAATGTACTGTGTTTACCACTTTCAATATCTCGGTAACCAATGGACATAGAGCAGTGATTCAACATACTAAATTGTTTGTTTTTTTGAGCTGAATTCAATGGTACCCACAAACATTCGATAAATTTTATTTTTCTATGTAAAAAACTCAAAACACCCATTTTTGGGGGGGTTTATCCCCCTTTACCCCCCTTCCGGTGGTCCGATCGGGCTGGTTCACGAACTCGTCCAATTGATTACCACTTTACATGTCCGTACCAAATTTCATAAAGATCGGACCATTTTTGCGGCCGCTATCGTGCTAACAGACACATAGATATATATATATATATATAAATTCAAACGAATAGTGTTTTTTGCTTCTGGGGGCCCCAAAACGAAAAGTTATAGTGGTCCCGAGCTTAGGTCTTACCATGAGACCTACGGTAATAGCTTCTTCCCTATAGGGGAAATTCGCTAAAAGAGGGGATTTTAGGCTATTAACCATTACCTCTTACCTAGTTGTAGCCACATACCAAGTTTGATTCAAATATGATAAAAAATAATCAAAGTATAAAGTTTTATGGGAGCGTCCCATAACTCCGAGGTTTCAAACTCCGAGAACCGTTCGGAGAACTCCGAGAACTCCAAGACAAGTTCTTGATTTTCTGGGTATCTGCGTGTATAAAAATGAAGTAATATTAAGGTAGTAAGTATTCCGAGGTTTCACTACTCCGAGGTCGGAGTAGTTTAGTGGCAAGGAATTTATGTATCACAACTCCGAGTTTCACAGTTTCGAGTTTTCACAATATCTAGGTCTTAAAATAAATTAGTTTGAACACAAAACTACTCCGAGGTCTCACAACTCCGAGGTGTACAGCCCGAGTCAAAATGTGTTGCGCTTGTTGCCCACGTTCAGGTTGTAGGCACTTCACTGCTGCGCGTCGTCGGCAAATTTCCTAATGCTCTGCAGTCTCCTTGTATAATTTCAATAAAGGGAACTTTTTCGTTTAGGCCTTATCATAAATAAATACCAAAATATTAGATTAAACTCACTACAAGAATGTCTTTATGTTTGTACATCAAATTCATTTTAATTCCTCTTTCAGACATCCATTCCCCCCTCTACCCCCCTACCAACTGGTGGGGGGGGGGGGGGGGTGAGACCCTTCTCTCTAAGCCCTTTTATGAAAGTTAAAAAATACCGACAAGGTTTGAACTATAATGTCCTTATTGTAGCTGCTTAATATTTAAAAATAGAAAGAATGTTTTATTTATGTTTATGTGCTTTGCTTCAAGTAAAAATAAAAATACCGAACTGATTGAGCTGAAATAGTGCTGAAATGCTAAACGTGGTTCAGGTCAACATTGCGTGTATGTGGAAACTTAGATCAGGTTATTTCTCTTTATTTTGTTACGTCAAACAACTTCTTCATCATCATTTTCTACCCAGAAGATCAAAATCAATGTAAAAGCTAACCTAAATTTTTATTTTGCATAACACCTCTATTTTTTCAAGTGGGGCAAACAGGCCCAATAAAATTAATAAATGCCCATGTTTATCGCGGCTTTCTTAAAGTTGCTAAGTCACATTCCCAATTATCAAACTTTCACGGTTAATTAGGAGAAAACCAAAAATTATGTATAGGGTGTCTACATATAACGAGCATTATTTCTTTGCCACCGAACAAAGAATTAATTTGCCAACGTTTATTGGTGGTCACAACTTAGATTGGTATATGGTAAATATGTGTTATATATTTAAAAAATATTAAAATTTAACTCTTGGGTTCAATTATTATGCAATTAGAATTATGTAATTAGATTTTTGATCGCCATTAAACACGTTTATAACCATGATATGACAGGTTTCCAAAGATTTACGATAAACGCTCCGAGTAAGAGTTTCCTCCGAGTAAGTAAATTCCTCGAGCAAGTAAGCAAGCAAGAGGTTATAAGCTAGCAATTCCTCTTAGAAGGGTACTAGTTATAATATTGGCTTCGCGCACGGTTTAAATGTAAGTGGGCTCGACACAGGGTGATCAAAAGGATGTGCATATACTTCTTAAAATGACTACTTACATGAAAACAAATAAATACGTTCATACTAACTCATGTCCTAAAGTTCTTGATTTTCTGGGTATCTGCGTGTATAATTTTTCAGATAATAGTCTATAACTTTTGAACCACTCAAGTTATAGACTTAAAACTTGATATAGACTGATATTTTTTGATAATGCGCTGGCAAGCAACTGTATTATAGTTGCTTGCCAACTCAAGGCGACACAGTCACAGTAATATCCGTAATTTCTTTTAGACCGGCTAAGCGGACCATCCACTAGCGGATCTTGTCCGTTGTTATTAGTATATCCTTAATCTACATTAAAAACCAAACAAATTGGTGAAAGAATTTCCAAGATATCTTAAAAATGCCTGAGTTATAAATTTTATTAAATTTTAAATATTAAAAACCATGATTTTAAGAAATTATGGTCTAAAGTCTTGCAAATTTCTAACTTTAATTTTTTTGTTACTACTTGTGTTATTGGCTATGTTTCAGATATCAATTTGTCAGGAATTTAAAGCTGAATATTGAATCCTCCATTGAATTTGTGATAATTATTCACATTTTTTGTCAAACGTTGCTTAAATAGATGGGAGTAATTAAAAATCCGCAAATGTTAAAGACAAAATGTTTTCATATATCATAAGAAATTAATTTAATTTATATTTTATACTCAAATAAGAATTTATTACAATTGATCTTAACAAAATATGACATTACAATGGCTGTCTGAGCTTTTACTGTTTTATTTTTTTATCTTCTAGTACATTTTTTGTTATGAAACTTCACTTCGACCAGAAGCTACTTTGTCAACTAATTCTTCTGGTAGATCCTCTACATTTTCATGTTTTGATTCCTGCATCAGGGCTTGGCAAGTTTTGCATTTATTCCTCACAGAACTCTTTGATTTTCTTAACTTCGAAAAGCTAAAATAGCATTGGAGAAGTCAAGGCCCCCTTTCTCCAGATTGCAAGGGTTTAGAAAAAGATTAATTTAACCATGTTAAAAGTTAAATTCAAGTGTAAGGTGGACCAAATATTGTTCGAAAACATGTGTAGAGTAAGAAAGAATAAAAATCAGAAAATGTGTTTTCACCCTAACCTCTAAAACTTGCTGTCCTGTAAAATTTCGTCTGGGAAGGTCCCTTTTCCCTTTGCGGGTCACAAATATAGATTTTTTATCAGAGAAAATGAAATAATATCCTCTTATTGGAAGGAAAAGAAGACTATACTCTCCTCTTTGAAACCAAATACCACCAGTCAAGTCGATTGTTTTTTCCTTTTCTTAAAAAAAGTAAACTTAAAATTAGGGACTTAGTCAACCAAGGAGATGCACTGAAGGTGGAGGAGATGGCTAAAAAAAACGTAAAGTTGAGTGTTTTAATGCATACAATATTAATTTAAGAGTTAATTTTTAAAACCGAATGATTAAAACGTATTATAAATGTAAAACCTGGATTTTGTCGATGGAATTTGAAGGAGGATTTAAAATGTATACAGATTAGTCTACCTACTTTGACTTCATTCCAATTTTCAAATGAACCTATTAATCATAGGTATCATGTGGAAAATTAAGATATTTAGCTTCAAATATATGTCACACACTTACTTGGAATGAACTAAAACAGAGCCAATAAAAGTTGTCAGTTATGGCAATTGATTGCTAGGGAGTTCATTTTTGCGAAAAATGACAGCTGGATTACTCTTTTGTTTAATATTTCGTTGTTTTTACGTAACCAACATGGCAACTCATATCACCCCAAAATTTGTCAACTTTTAATTTCATTTTTACCAATATGTTGCGTTTCCACAGCAAATACAACTACGCAGATGAACTTAAAAATAAATACCCCCGTTGCAGCAGACCTGCATACTCAGCGAATTTCAAATGCAAAACAACGTATTTCAAGCAAACATAGCAAGATTTGACATGTTTTGTTAAGCTCCATAAGAATAATATGGGAAATGAGTATGCAGGTTTGCTGCTACAGGTATATTAAAACCGGATGGTTTTAATTCAATATTTAGTAGATCTGAACTAGAAGAAGCCATTTACCAAGTTTTATCAAGATATGTTGAGAAATAAGCGAGATATAGAATTTTACTTATTTCCCATAAGGTTAACATTGGGACAACGTACTGTGTTTACCACTTTCAATATCTCGGTAACCAATGGGCATAGAGCAGTGATTCAAAATACTAAATTATTTGTTTTTTTGAGCTGAATTCAATGGTGCCCACAAAAATTTGATAAATTTTATTGTTCTATGTAAAAAACTCAAAAAACCCATTTTTGGGGGGGTTTATCCCCCTTTACCCCCCTTTCCGGTGGTCCGATCGGGCTGATTCACGAACTCGTCCAATTGATTACCACTTTACATGTCCGTACCAAATTTCATAAAGATCGGACCATTTTTGCGGCCGCTATCGTGCTAACAGACACATAGATATATATATATATATATATATATATATATAAAAATTCGAACGAATGGTGTTTTTTGCTTCTGGGGGCCCCAAAACGAAAAGTTATAGTGGTCCCGAGCTTAGGTCTTACCATGAGACCTACGGTAATAGCTTCTTCCCTATAGGGGAAATTCGCTAAAACTACATCTAAATGCAATACTTTATTAAAATTGTTAAAGCTGTTTTCGAAATAGGATTTAAATACATTTATGTATACAAGAATTGCTCATATAATATTTCCACATGTTGACAGTGCTTTATTTTTTATCTATTTTCTTTTAAAATGAGTCCAATAATTTATGACAGCCCAGCATATTTTTTACCTACCCGCCCAGCGACGGATTTCTCGCTAGGGGCACCAGCCGCAGCCTATAGGCATCAAAGGCCAACGCTCCGCTGGCATCATAAACTACTGTCACTAAGGGTGGATTTAGACAGGTCGTGTTGGCGGGAGAGTTATATGGAAGAATCACTCTGAACGAGTAACCGGTCGAGTAGGTTATTTTTACCACTCGCCCACTTTTTAACCGATCTGATTACAATGATTACACAGTTCGAGTCAAACCGATGTACAATCACGAAAATTTTAAAAGGGCTTCTTTTAAGCATTATAGTTAAAGATATGACGAGTCCCCAAAAAATAAAGCTGTTTACACCTATAAAATCAAGTTTCAAAATGACGTTTTGTTTTTAATGGGATAAATTTGGAAAATAGCTTCCTCTTCTCATTTTTTGCCTACATTAATCAATTTGATATCGTGGGATCACCGCCGATAATTCGTCGGTAGTAAATTCTTCATTTTGCCCGGTTGCACTCACTCACCCACCCTATTTGGTGCTCGCGACATTAAGAGAATTATTTTTTTGTGTGTGCGCACAAGCGATTAGACTTTTTTCCTTTTTAGACCATTGGTTGCAAAGAACATATCTTCTTCTCAGCAATGAACTAATCAGGTTATACAAGATTGTTGAAAAACAGCAAGCAATCAAACCATCATTTAAAACCTTAATTCTTAATTAATCATTAATTCTTAATCATTTATTATATTTCTTTATTATATCTTTACATAATACATTATTCAAATTAAACAAAATTCAGGTAAGTCGGTGTAATATATTCATCAGGTGTTTTTTCTGGTTTTAATCAGATGGTTGTTGTTTTTGTTTTATTTGTTGTTTATGTTTGAATTTGTCAAAATAAAAACTTGAAGTAAAATGTATAAGTTGATAATTTAATTTAAATATACAAGAAGAAATAAGGAATACCACATGGCGACGAAAAATAAGAACCCACATTGATAGTTTTTTTTTGTAAGTATGGCTGAATCTTCCAGTTATATTGGGAAGTTACATGAATTTGGGATTAATGGTAACTGGAAACTGTTTAAGCCTGGGATAGAGAATTTTTTCCTGCTTAATGGCATTAAGGTAGATGGAAAAAAGCGTGCATTCTTTTTAAACAGTTTAACTGAATACGAAGGAGCGACCAACCCATACGAAGGACTTGTAAAATTAAAGGGGGGAGAAATGTAATATATTCATCAGGTGTTTTTTCTGGTTTTAATCAGATGGTTGTTGTTTTTGTTTTATTTGTTGTTTATGTTTGAATTTGTCAAAATAAAAACTTGAAGTAAAATGTATAAGTTGATAATTTAATTTAAATATACAAGAAGAAATAAGGAATACCAGTCGGAAACTATAAAATTACAAAAAAAAAAAACTTTTATGACGATGCAATTTTGTATTTCAGTATTCAGCTCAGAATACTCTGAGGGACTTACAAATATTAATAACATTCAACAATTATCACTTTTTACATGTCTCAGTCTGAGGGAATTTTAGAGCCAGACATCTGTCCGCACCACTGATTTGCCCCCTGCAGAACCCATAATGTTGCTGATCACAGGGAAAAACGCAAACACATGGGGCGACGAGTCACCCCTGATCGAGCACTTTGCCATATTTACTATTAGTTTATTTCATAGTAGAATCCAGCTGCATCCTTTATTACTTAAACTATTGTAACTTACTTGTAACAGCTTACTTAACTTACTCGTAAATTTATTACTTAACTTTATTTTAACTGCTGTTCCTTAATCGTTTACAATATCACAGATAATTCAAATTATATATGATCTTACTTCAAAAATAACAGAAAATAAATTTTCTAAGCATGTAAATTTTGCAGTACAAACTGAAGTGGATTGAGTCGAATAATACAACGTTTTTTTCACTTGGTGACGTTATAGATAACCTTAGTTTGAAGGATTTTCTTCGATGATCTCTTGGGATGAGCCTTGTCCTCATAAAATTATTTTTTAAGTCGAGAATTTGCTTATCTATGTGACATAAATTGTATTTACAAACTTTTTAAAAACATTAAACTGATTTAAATTTTGTAATCTAAAGCATCAAAACACTTTTTTGAACGAAATAATTAATTTTTTTTCGGATGACGACAAAACTTTTTTCCATTTGTCTTGTTCGTAAGCATGCAGCAAACTCGTTTGACTGATGAAAATAGAGATTTAATGAAAGTCAATCTATCTATCTAATACACTAATTCCCTAAGGAATTTCTTGTGTACAGCAAAACTCCTTCATTTATGAACCGATTTTGATTATTGAGGTGTCAAATTAAAGGGAATTTCCTGCAGAAGTCATGGAATAATTTTCATCACCCTCAGTTCAATGTGCTTTGCCCCATTGGACTTTTAAAGTTTCCATATATTTTAAATGGAAGTACATTTTACCAAACATATGGTATATCTAAATTATTTTTATTTGAGTAATCGGCTGTCTTGAGGAAAATCATAATATCTGCCTTCTGTCACGTTAATATTTATTTACATTTTTTTGGTTATTTTTTTCAGTTTACAACAACTATCTTATCTACATACATTAAAGTTCCGGCCAAATCATTAGGCGGGTGGCGAAAAATGGAAACTCCAGCTGTGTAAATGACTTGATGTTGAAGACACCTCCGCTCCTCTGCACAGTTAATTAGTTGAACATATTTCCAACAGATAGAAGCACATTTACTTGGGTACGTTTGAAGAACTTACTCAGCTGATTTGGAGAATATAAACAAAGAGCATAACTGTCTATAACTTCAGAAGGGTAAATGATCGGCCAAAAACATATTTTGAACGCCAGCAGCGCACTCACTCACCCGCCTAATGATTTGGCCGGAACTCTAGATACATTACTTGAAATGGCGACCTACCCAGGTAGGTATCTTACATCTTACATCTTACATACGTTGTCTTCGCCACAATCGGTAGATTGGGGAGTCGTCAAGCTTCCATCCGTCTTCCTTCTTCTCGAAGTGAATTCGGATAGTTGGGTAAATAGGCCTAGGCCTGTCTGAGATGATGGTAGGTATGTTCAGTGCTGAACTCGGTGATATTGTCATAAGGTCTTTCAATAAGGTACAGTTTAAGTTTTTTTGTGAAAGTGGCTATGGATGTAATGGATTTTAGGTAGTGAGGTAGGAGGTTATAGAAGCAGGAACCAGTATAGAGTGGTGTGTTGCTGTATTTCTTGAGGCGGTGCTGTGGCAGGTCAAAGTTATTTCTATTGCGAGTGTGGTGGGAGTGATGATCTTGTCTGAGGGTGGGGTTTGATTGTTTGGCCAGGACTATGGTTTCAAGAATGTATTGGGATATGACAGTTAAGATTTTGAGTCTTTGGAATTCCGGTTTGCAGTGTTCATTTGGTCCAAGCCTGAGGATTGTGCGGATGACTTTTTTTGCATAACTAGAACTCTGTCAATATTATATGTAGATGCAGACCCCCAAGTTGCGATTCCATAGCGAATATGGGGAGCAAAAAGCGAATGATATGAGATTAGGACCGTTTCTTCATTAGTTATATTTCTTATTCTTCTGATAACATAGTGTGCTGTGGATAGTTTTTTACAAAGATGGTCAATATGTTGCTGCCAGTTAAGGTTTTGATCTACGATTATTCCTAAAAAATGTGATGGATTTGTGGTTGGTATTTCTAGGCCAGTCCAGTCATTTTCATTGTTTCTATTGTTTGGTGTGAAGTTAATATGGGTTGTTTTATTTTTGTTGATAGTTGAATTTAATGAGCTGCAGATTGAGGTTGCTTTATCCAGTGTTGAATTGATTATTGCAGTGTTTTGAGGTTTTTTTTCCAATGGTATCACAATTGTCGTGTCGTCGGCGAATAGTAGGCTTTTAAGGTTCTGCCCAAGTTGTCCAGGGAGACTGTTAATGTACATAATGAAATACAGTGGGCCTAAACAATAATCAGATTAGAACTTGACAAACTTTTCACTAAACTAAACTCAATAAACTCAGCCGGATATGATGACATTTCTGGAAGAATGCTCAAACACTGCAAAGACGAAATTATGGAACCGCTTCTTCACATTTTAAACTCTTCTTTAGAAAAATCTAGTGTACCAAAGAATCTCAAAGTAGCAAAAATATACCCCAAGTTTAAATACCCCCGTTGCAGCAGACCTGCATACTCAGCGAATTTCAAATGCAAAACAACATATTTCAATCCAACATAGCGAGATTTGACATGTTTTGGTAAGCTCCATAAGAATAACATGGGGAATGAGTATGCAGGTGTGCTGCTATAGGTATATTAAAACTGGGTGGTTTTAATTCAATATTTAGTAGATCTGAACTAGAAGAAGCCATTTACCAAGTTTTATTGAGATATGTTGAGAAATAAGCGAGATATAGAATTTTACTTATTTCCCATGAGGTTAACATTGGGACAACGTACTGTGTTTACCACTCGGTAACCAATGGACATAGAGCAGTGTTTCAAAATACTAAATTGTTTGCTTTTTGAGCTGAATTCAATGGTGCCCATAAAAATTTGATAAATTTTATTGTTCTATGTAAAAAACTCAAAAAACCCATTTTTGGGGGGGGTTTATCCCCCTTTACCCCCCCTTCCGGTGGTCCGATCGGGCTGGTTCACGAACTCGTCCAATTGATTACCACTTTACATGTCCGTACCAAATTTCATAAAGATCGGATCATTTTTGCGGCCGCTATCGTGCTTACAGACACATATATATATACAGGGTGAGTCAGACCACCCGTCCACCTATTGTAGCGGGAGAACGGTTTGAGATAGAAACGTCAAATAAAATTATTCCCCACTAATTTGCATATGGAGAATTCATTAAAAATATTTTCATCGCAATTCATGTACAGGGTGTTCCAGAAATGAAGGTTTGAAGGGGGGGAAGGGGTTTGAATCTCAAAATTTTCTTAAGTACACCTATAGCAAATATTATATCATTTTAAAGGTCATGTTAAAACAAACATTTTAGTGAAAACAGAACTAAATTATCTCAAGCCGTTTCAAAATGGCGGCCATTTTTGTGAAAAATTTCGGTATTTACAGAAACCCCTGTATTTTTCAAACCACTCAACATTTTTCAGTTTTGATTCAAAATTCTTAATCCTTGGTAACTCAGCTTTACTATGATATGTCACATGACAATATTTAAAAAAATTTTAAATTTTGAAAAAAATATATTTTTTGAAAATGTTGGCAGCCCTGAAAATAAAAAAAATCAAATAGCAACATACACCAAAAAGCATATAATTTTAAAGGTCTTCAAAATTCCTACAACTTTGTAATTTACACAAGTATTCTAACGTTTTTAGTTTTTTAGTTGTGGTCAAAAAACTCCATTTTCCCATATGAAGTGCATGTTATTTGCACGTCCATCGCAAACGGTCTGTGGGTACCCTTTGGTTATTATGAACTGCATAAATAACATGCACTTCATATGGGAAAATGGAGTTTTTTGACCATAACTAAAAAACTAAAAAAGTTAATACTTGTGTAAATTACAAAGTTGTAGGAATTTTGAAGACCTTTAAAATATATATGCTTTGGAAACAAAATATGCTTTTTGGAATATGTTGCTATTTGATTTTTTTTATTTTCAGGGCTGCCAACATTTTCAAAAAATAATTTTTTTTTTCAAAATTTAAAATTTGTTTAAATATTGTCATGTGACATATCATAGTAAAGCTGAGTTACCAAGGATTAAGAATTTTGAATCAGAACTGAAAAATGTTGAGTGGTTTAAAAAATACAGGGGGTTTTGTAAATATCGAAAATTTTCACAAAAATGGCCGCCATTTTGAAACGGCTTGAGATAATTTACTTCTCTTGTCACCAAAATGTTTCTTTTAACAAGACCTTTAAAATGATATAATATTTGCTGTAGGTTTACTTAAGAAAATTTTGAGATTCGAACCCATGACCTTCATTTCTGGAACACCCTGTACATGAATCGTGATGAAAATATTTTTAATGAATTCTTCATGTGCAAATTAGTGGGGAATAATTTTATTTGACGTTTCAATGACAAACCGTTCTCCCGCTACATTAGGTGGACGGGTGGTCTGACTCACCCTGTATATATAGATATATATATATATATATACAAATTCGAACGAATAGTGTTTTTTGCTTCTGGGGGCCCCAAAACGAAAAGTTATAGTGGTCCCGAGCTTAGGTCTTACCATGAGACCTACGGTAATAGCTTCTTCCCTATAGGGGAAATTCGCTAAAAGGGCAACAAAAATTACCCAGGCAATTATAGACCAATTAGTAACCTCCCCACAATATCTAAACTACTAGAGCGAATCGTATATAACCAACTCATAGAACATAAGCCAAGTATGAATGACAGATGAGTGAAGGATGATTGTGGTGCAATCTTGTAGTCTTGTTACTGACTAAGGCCGACATGTTCCTTAGAAAGAACAGATAAGTAGCCCAACAGCCAATGGCAACTAAAGGACCTACATTTTTAATATCCAGGTGGATTTTTGAATATTCAAATATGATAAGAATATAAATCTGTTTTAGAAAATAAATCAGTTACCTAAAATAATTATAATAATTAGGTGTAGTAAACTTAGTAAAATAATCCAATATGTTTCATTTCACCAATATCAAACGAATATATTCACTTCAAACTGCCTGATGTCTAACAGAAATTCCTGATACAAGATCTTTCCTGATAAACAGAGACAAACTAATAAGAAGCTCTATTAAAAAGTGTTACATTACGTGGTAATCCAATAAGGGTTTTACACTCCAACAAGAAATATGCTGGATTAGGAATAAGCATGATAGCATGGGAGAAATGACTACTGGTTCGCACAAAAGAAAATAAAACTACCTTATGAAAGAAATAATTAGTTCTCCATAACCAATTATTCAAGTTTTGAGGGAGACTGAGTTTTAACTATGGGCCTCCCAGCGACAAATAAGGAAAACAACTTTTTTGTGTACAACCAAGTCCAAAATGCCAAGTGTTGAAGAAGATTATATCCTGGGATTACCTTAAGATGACCTTTAATGCGGAAGCTGAAGGTTGGCAGAGGCCCTAATTAAAAATTTTGTAGACATTAGAATGAGTATGAGAACGAATTAAAGGAAGAAAACTGGGAACCAGATGATGAGGTAAACTGTGCATTTTGGATGCTGGGAGTTCATGGAAAAATTGATGATAAAGCCTTAATCAAAAGGAAGCAATAGTAAAAACACATTACTTACCCACCTCACGCTCAGCTTTAAAAACCTGAAAGCCATATGGCTTTATAACCTCACATTCAGGGTTGAAACCACTTCTACACAACCCGAAGAAATTCATACGGGGAAAATCTATAAACACAATGCTGTACCTCAATGGAGAGAAAATATCGATTATTAGATTTCATTTTCCAGCCCAAAACAAATCTTGATAAACAGTTATAAATTGAATTTTAAAAAATTACAAAATTTGTAAGACAGCAGGCAAAATTTAAAAATAACTTAGCGAATTCTTAGATATCACCTAAAAAACCCAAACTAGAGTTGTAATAACGCTAAGATAACATAAACTTATAAGATTTAAACGTATCTATTTTTTACTAGCCATAATATATGCCTGCTCAAAGTTGACAAACATTTTCTCTCATCATTTAAATAGTTAATTTATTAACTGGAAACGACTAGTAACTTACTGATTGCTTTGAGAGTAGGACATATAAAATAACATAAAATGTACCCGAGCTATTTATCTTCAACTCAAGACGAATGTTGGAAAATCAAATTTGCGTTGGTATTGTGTTGGACTTTGCACTCGCTCAAAAATCGACACATTAAAAGGCCAGTAATTTCATACGTATTTAACAACTTGTCTTTATTTTGTTTTAAATTTAAAACTCCTGTAAGAAATGTTCAGGTAAAAAATGGATTGCAAATACATCAAGTACGGCTGTATATAAATTAATGTCGATGCTTGATGTGAAATCTATGCGTATATACTATCATTTCAGATATACATTATGGAAATCGGTCGCGTAGGAGAGCTTCGGGCTCGGAAAGTAAAAACCAATATTTTGGAATGAATCCTACTAATAATATTATGAGTGTGAAATTTTGTGAGATTGTTTGTTTGTCATAGTATGTAAGCCCGATGTAACAACGTATCCATTTAGGCAGACGAATGTACAAATAAACCCAATTCCAACGGACAGATATAAAAAATAATGCACGAAAAACACCAGCTGTTTCAAATTAACGTGGGCGAAGCCACAGATAACATGTTATTTAGTTTATTAAAAGCAGCAGTACTGTTATTGTTTAAAGTTTCTCTGCCAGCACCGAAATAACGTGTACAATTGCGAAGATTATGTGAGTTAATGTTGAAGGGCACATCACCTGTTTTATTGTTTGACTAAAGGAAAAAGATTTCTCCTAAATAAAGCTGATAAAAACACCATTCATACAAATACCAAACAACACTAAACAGTTATTTGCCGGATTTACGCTATATCTTTAAAAAATATAATGAACGAGACCATAAGACTAACAAGTTCCTTCGATCTGAAAGCGGCAACCACCTCAACACTGCAGGAGGCCACTTTTGGCGCCGATGATACCTCGGAGTTGTGAAACCTCGGAATAGTTTCGCTCTTCGTATTTAGTTCGTTAAAACACCTAAGAACTACAAAAACGAAGAAATATAAAACCTCGGAGTTGTTTTCTGAATTTCAGTTTGTATAACTAATCCGACCTCGGAGTTGTGACACCTCGGAGTAGTGAGTGTCTTAAAATTTACTCATTTTTATAGACCTCGGAGTTGTAAAACCTCGGAGTTATGAACCCCACCCAGTTTTATTTGTTTCTCCAAATTTAAGTATTTTTTATACCTTACAAAATTTTGGATTTTGACAAAAATAGTCCCCATATAAAGTATGCTTAAATTGATATTTTTTGTTCTCCATTAAATTCTAAAACTTTTCGTAAAATTGAAAGCCAAACACTCGAATGGTTACAGTATGAAAGGCTGTCAAAAACAAAAATTTTTTTTGATCTTGAATTTTATGGAAAAATTTGATTTTTAAACAACTTTTTCTCAGTCACACTCATTCTTTTTGCATAAAATAATTAAGAAATCTCTTTTAAATTTAATATTTTATGTAGCTATGAAGGTTTTATCAAAAAATTTTGTCAACTTTTCAATCTAGACGCCAAAATGTTCCATAAGTACAGGGAAAACCGAAAAAAACCCACTTTTCCCTAATAAATAGAAAACGATTGAGTTTAGGACCTATGTTTACTGAACATTTTTTCCTTATTTTGACCCAAGGAATCATATCCTGAAGTTTGTCAGGGTTATCGAGAAACACCCTGTATAATAATTCGGCAAACAGAGCGTCACTCAGGTATTGCCTACATTTCTCAAACCCCATTTTTAAAACTGTCTTTTGTGCTACATTTAAAGGTTCTAAAATACTTTTATAACACCAGACCCATGCTATTACACCAACTGACAACAAAGATTGAAAATAACATACAGCTGACTCAGGGACGTGCCAATGTTCCCAGACGTACGATAACTATCTATCGTACTATGCTTTTACGATAATTTTGTATGTGGTACGATCCAACTTGTGTCTGGTACGATGAATGAATGAATATAGAGATTTATTCCAGTAAAATACAAAAATATTACATTGCAAAAATAAATAATCTGTACTTGCATTTAAATAGGCAAAAAAATCCTTGATGCACCCTGATGTATTATTAAAAGTAAATAAATAAATAAAGTTACATGCTATGAATATAAGTGCCTTATTAAGTATAAATGTAAAAAATTACAAACTGAAAGAAGGCCTATGGAATGGGCGCATGGGCACAAATGCCTGTGCGTCAGCTTCGAGATGCGTCTTTAATAAAATGACCTTATTTTAGATTGAAGAAAAAAATTGCCATGAGGGAGAACTGGAATAAAATTTATTATACCGGTAAAACTAAGAATGAAAATATAATTGAAATACTTAAAAAAAAATTGCGATATGAAAACCGTGATGGATTGATGGAAACACTACGATATGAAACCCTGCAGGCGTGGGGGGAGGAGGAGGATAGTTCGATGATGTTTTGAATCCTATATTATATTTTATTTTCACAATATTAAGGATAATTAATACCTTGTTAGTATTACAATTGGGTTTCTGGCAGTATTACAGGGTTTTCTTGGTAACATTATACCAAATTTATGAGTTTCATTCAAAGAGTACGATAATTTAGGTAGATACAGAATAACTTTCCTGGTCTGGTACGATAATGTGGCTTTTAAAATCTGGGAACACTGGCGTGCCCATGATTCCTCCAACCCTTCTCAGTGTGCACATGCACTACAAGTCTTGAGTCTCGACAATGGGACAAAGTCACTCTGGCTGAATATAACGAATCTTTTTTATCACTGAGAGCTTTTCAGTAACTACAGCAGTCGATAAAGCAGAATGGTATAATCGACTTCTATAAGGGATTTATTAAATTGTTCATGGAGTCATGTAGTCTCTAACTTCTTACTTATTCTATTTCTTAATTCTTTGCTTTAATGCGTAATTACTGCTGTTTCATAATTAAATGAGTCTGGTTTTAATTCATGTGTCAATACATTGGGATGGATTTTCTAAATCATAGTTCATGCCCACACTATTTTGATGGATGTTATTAAATTAGTGGTACAACAAAAATGGTTTAAAAGTTGTGAAGAAAAATTATTTGTCCAAACTCAAAATTACTTAGGCCTAGGGGTCTGCGGGTCTCCGAGTTTTTCGGGTCGGGTCGGGTCAAAGGCCGGCCCGAGTCATCGGGTGAGGCCAAAATATAGTTCGTGCCAAAATCGGGGCGGGCCGCGCCTGATACGTTACTCCCGCCGTTTACCCGGCGATTGAATTTACGTGCGTGTGTGATCGTAGTTTACAGCCGATCGCGAGTTACGCTAAGCTGCATTTCGTTTACTTACGATCGGCCTACAAACCATCGTTTTTTGCGGTCGACTGCGAGTTTAGCAAGGCTACATTTGCCGATTATCGGCAATCGGAAAATACGTGCGATGGTATTTCGCGGCAGATCGTGAGTTTCGAAAAGCTACATCTGCCGTTCACCCGCGACCGAAAGATACGCGCTTTCGTTTTTCGCAGCCGTCCACGAGTTTTTCATAAAGATAACCTCAAAAATACCCCTGTTGCAGCGGACCTGCATACTCAGCGAATTTCAAGTGCAAAAGAATGTATTTCAATCCAACATAGTGAGATTTGACATGTTTTTGTAAGCTCCATAAGAATAACATGGAGAATGGGTATGCTGGATTGCTGCAACAGCTCCGTTAAAACTCGGGGCTTTTAATTAAATATTTAGTAGATCTCAACACGAAGAAGCCATATACGAAGTTTTACCACGATATGTAAAAAAATAAGGAAGATATAGCATTAATTTTATTTCCCATAACATGGGGAATGAGTATGCAGGTTTGCTGCCACACAAATGAAAATTTTGGTGATTTTAGACTAAAATTGGATTATTTTTTTATATGTGAAAATCCCGAAAAATTCATTTTTGGGGGTGTTTATCCCCCTTTACCCCCCCTTTCAGTGGTCCGATCGAGATGGTTTTTGAACTGATCCAAATAATTACTACTTTACACGCCTATGCCAAATTTCATTCCGATCGGACCATTTTTGCAACCGCTATCGTGCTTACAGACACATATATATATATATATATATATATACAAATTTGAACGAATGGTGTTTTTGGTATCTGGGGGCACCAAAACGAAAAGTTATGATGGTCCCGCGCTTAGGTCTTACCATGAGACCTACGGTAATAGCTTCTTCCCTATAGGGGAAATTCGCTAATATTACATTAACTCATAGAAGAATGGATTTCGACAGTTACCTAGAAATACCACCTCTCAGAATTCAAAAATTGATAACTTACACCTATATTTAGCTCTGACCTTGCACTTTTCAACTTCAAATTTATAATTCATAGTTTATAGTTAATAGGCGTTACGGTCGTTGTGATAAAGTGTGGCTTTGTAATGATAATAATCATTGATCAGAGGGAAGGGGATGACTTTATTTGAGTGAGTACATGTCCACGTTGGCTCCGTGATTTTTGTCCATATTTATGTGATAATAGTTATCTGACATTTTCTAAACTCTTGAATTCGCGCTGTGTTAGTTCGCTTGAAGTGATTCGTTGTGAGCGGTAATGTGCTTGAGGTAATATTAACAATTATTTTTCAATATTAATGTAATCTAACCTGCAAGAAGTACATGTTTAGGTTGTACTGCATATCCCCGTAGGTGCCAATTTTATGGGATACCGTACTTTAATAATTTTAAAATTTTAGGGAATGTCAGCAAAGTGCCATTTGTTTTTGAAGTAATTGTTCGTCAAGGCTGATAAGTTGACAAGCTAACACTTGGGAAATTGGACTTGTAAATCATACATCAGCATATCACACTATATATATAATTTATTGATCCTGCTTTTTACTCTTGACAAAATTATATGCTGTTTTCAGCAAATAAATCTTTTTAGGCTATTCTAATCTTACTTGTGTGATTAATTTTACTGATCACCCATCTGCAAGTTATAGTTTTGAATCCAATCGAACCAAAAGTGAACTGAACTGAACTGAACCCGTCTGGAACAATATTCCAAATATGGTAAGATACAGTAAAACAAAGTTAAATAATAAAATCATATTTCAAAATTACATTATTATGACAATTAAAAATATTATAAAGCATGTGCTTTTATTCTGCAAAATTATACATGAAAGATAATTGTAAAGTTTGCACATTTTCTCATTAAATACTCAAAATGACCAAAATTAAATTTATAGAAACATTACATTATACATTGCAAATTCAAATTAATCAAGAATACAATAATACAAAGGTTTTTGAGAAATAAATGAATTAAATATAATTATTTTACTTACTATGTCAACGGGCATGAATAGTTTCTATGGGTGTCAGTTTAAAAGTGATTCAGCAACTTTGTTAAGAAAAAGCAAAGACTTAATACAGAGTGCCAAATTATGGTAATAATTTTCGTTATTATAAAAAAAACAAAAAAAAACAAAAAAACAATATTATTATCCTGCTTAGAATCAAAAATCAATGTATATAGCATTTTTTTTTATCCACACTGGAAGGGAGGTTAAAAATAGCCCTTACCCGCACCGAAATGCGGGCCCTCTACGCCGCTCGCCCAAGAGAGCAAAGCGACGAGCAGGGGTCTCCAACCTCTGACAGACAGCATCAGTGTCAGAGGCCCCGCCTCGAGGATCGAGGCGGCTAGGAGTGTACAGTTGTCTGTACATCTCCTTGGGCATACCTGCTAAAAAAACCCCCTTGCGTGCTGTCACCACATCATTGCGATCGACCCGAGCGTCTGCTCATTGCGACATCGCAATGCTTGGCCTCTGGTCCCTTTCAGGACTCCGCGCTGCTGTCCCTTTCGGGACTCCTCAGTTGGTTTTCAACCGATCTCCTGCTGTCCTCGATTCTGGGGTCACTCGAGACACCCATCTGTCCTCTTCTGGCGCAGGACGGACATGACAAAGTCAGCCACTGCGTTCCAACTGACGCTGCCCTGCAGCATCTTCCCCACGATGTTGTCCGGGGTCAGATGACCGCCGACCGAGTCGGCGAGGGCAGTCCGTTCTTCGTCAAAGCGACGGCACACGAAGAAAGTGTGATGCACGTCGTCTCCGTCGTGTCCGCAGTACTTGCACCTGGGCGAGTCGACCTTGCCCATTCGGTGGAGGTACTGACGGAAGTAGCCATGACCTGTCAGGAACTGGGTGAGGTAAAAATTCACCTCCCCGTGGTCGCGGCAAACCCACGGCTCCAGGTTCCTGATGAGTCGCCATGTCCACCTTCCGGTCGTGTCTTCGTCCCATCGACGCTGCCAGGCGGCCATTGTTTGGCCACGGGCCAGCTCGGCAGCCTCTTCCCGATCCATCTCGGGAGCACGCCCCCAGATGATCTTCTTGCGCCAGCAGGTCGATTGGGATGACTCCCGCAATGACCAGCACCGCGGCCTGGGAGACCGTGCGGTACGAGGATGCGACCCTGAGCGCGCCACGTCTCTGCACCGCCAGCATGCGAGTCCGGTATTTCTTCACCTTCGTCGCATCTGCCCAGATCTCCGTAGAGGGCGGTCCCCAGGGGTCGCTGTTCACGATCTCGCGCAGTGCGCTCCAGCAGCGCGCCTTACTTTCTCTGATCGCTTTGACCAGTTCTCTTTTTGCCGCTCTGTACTGGCTCGACCTCTCCGCCGCTTCGGGTCTGTCCCGGGAACGCTGGGCTCGCCGCCTGAGTCTCAGGCAGTTTCGCCGCAGCTTGGCGATGCGGTCGGTCCATCAGTACACCGGGCGCTTTCCAGTACGTGCCGACTTGCGGGGCATCGACGTGTCGCAAGCGCGATGGATGAGGCGTGATGTGGCTTCCACCACAGCCTCCGCGCCCGCCCTGCTTGGCTGGTCGTCCGGCATCTGGGGGATGTCCCCCATGCCGTTCTGCAGAGCCTCTGTCAGCCTCCGCTCGTCCATTCTCGCCAGGTTCCAGCCGAGCGGGCGCCGGCTGTTGCTGCGATTTCCTTGTCTTCTTTCGGCCAGCTCGAAGGTGATGTATTCGTGATCACTCCTCGAGTAATCACCCATCACCCTCCAGCCGACGATTTGGGAAGCCAGACCTTCCGATGCCAGGGTCACGTCGGGGATCGATTCCCCGAATCCCGGCCTCCGGTAGGTTGGCGTGTCCTCCTCGTTCATTGTCAGCAGCCCCAGCCTGGATGCCATCTCCAACAGCAACCTTCCTCGGGTGTCTGTATGTGGCATCCCCCACTCTCTCGCTCTGGCGTTGAAGTCGCCGGCCAGGAGACACGGACCGGCGATCGCTCGGATCGCGTCCTCCATGGCCTCCAACTTCTCTGTGAATCGTAGAATGCTGTCATTCGGGGAAAAATAACAGCTCACGAACGTGACTCCATTGCTTGTGATCCAGGCAAAATTTTCGCCGTTCCCACTTCTTTC
Source organism: Flexamia atlantica (assembly GCA_035578135.1). Classification (NCBI taxonomy): domain Eukaryota; kingdom Metazoa; phylum Arthropoda; class Insecta; order Hemiptera; family Cicadellidae; genus Flexamia; species Flexamia atlantica. The sequence goes on from JAQJVK010000001.1 coordinate 114,161,946, forward strand.
GATGGGGACCACGCGCGGGTCGGGCACCCACAGCGCAGCCCATCCTGTGCGGTCAAGGAACCATAGTGGACCTTTAGCCCCGTGAGGCACGCTCACGAAGACGAGTGACATCCCCGTCTCCCGAACGATTTGGTCCACCAGGGAGCTTGCCACGATGCTCCCGTTTAGGTTTCCCTGGATGACCCTCAGCGTCCGCGCCTGTCAGTCTTCTTTGAGACCAAAAGGTCTCTGAAGGTCCGACAAGCGCCGGAGCCTTGGACATGATCCGACAGTCGGCCGTCGGTCGCCTTCTTGCAGGCTTCGCACGACGGTGCCTGGCTACAAGCGGACGACTTGTGCCCGATACCTCCACACTTCCAGCATGCCTCGCTGCGGTCCGGACCTTTACACTCTCGTCGAGTGTGGCCGTACTCCAAACAGCGGAAGCATCGTGGGATCTCTATTCGAGTTTGCACTCGGCAGACAACCCACCCGACCTTGACCTTGCCCCTTTGCAGGAGCTTCTGGCCGCTTGAGGCGTCGAGATCGACGACCGCCAACCTCTGCTCACGGGCGTTGGGTTTGGTCAGGAAGACCTTGAAGTCTCCCGTCTCCTGGCCCAACTCCCGCTTCAGAGCGTCGCTCACCTTGTCCGATGTGGAGCACGAATCGAGATCCATGATCTCCACACGCAGACGAGGGGCGACGCTCTTGAGCCTGTCGCCGGCGCCGAGCGCCGACTTCACCGTCTCGGCAAATCGGGTCTGACCGCGGCCAGAACCCAGCTCGATGAGTACGCCGCCGTCGTTGGTCCTGCGGAGCCTGCGGACCTCCACACCCGACTGCTCGGGTTGGACGTCCCTCCGCAGCTTCCCAACGACGTCGGCGTAGGAGCGACCTTGCCCTGGTTTGATGATGAGGACGTGCCTCATCTTCGCCCCAGAGCCGGTCGCCCTCGGCTTATTTGCCCTTGCGGGAGCACCGCGAGGGGGCACCTCTTGGGTGGCAGCCCGCCTCTTCTTCTCCCTCCTCCGGGCGGACTTTGACTTCACCTGAGTGAAGCCATCATCCGCCGGTTTCGGGGGATCGGGCGCTTTCTGTGGGACCGAAGCTTTGGTGCCCCCACCCGCAGCTGCAGGCGTCTGGGCACCCTTCGGTTTCCTACCGTTCCTCTTCTTCGGAGGAGAAGTCATAGAAGACTTTTTCTCCGTCTTCCTCGCCTCCCTCGGCGTCGGGGGGAGCATCTGGGGTGAGGTAATAGTAGACCTCTCCATCCCAGACTTCTGCACCACCTCCGGCGTCGAGAAGGAAGTCTTGTTCCGCTTTTTGGGCGGAGACTTCTTGAACACTCTCTCGACGACCCGGCGTTCAGCCTGGAGGGCTTACAGCCGGACCGTCCGTGTCCCCTTCATGACGCTGACGGCTTCCTCGATCTTCGCGACGGCCGTCCGAACACCATTGCTGATGTTCGCCATTGCATCGCGGATCTGCCCCAGCGCCGCCACGATCTCAGAAATGGACTCGTCCTCCGCAAGGTCGCAGTCGTCGACCTGCCTTCGGACGATGTCCAATTCCGTGTCACTCGGCCAGAGAGGCGGTGATTCGTCCCACGGGCTTCTCGGATGCTGCCGCTTCCGATCTCCGTCATTCTTTGGAGACACCGTCTCCATGGCTACCGTCTCCGCCGATGGCCCAACCGCCGTAGCTTCGGGCACCGACTTTGAGGCGTCGGCCCTGGAGTCCGGGGACTTGAACGGGACTGGGGGAGGCGCACCGACCACCAGTGCCTTCCCTCCCCCTGCATCCTCCGACTTTGGAGCCCCTCCGGAATTCGGAGGGGTCCTCTTCAACCTTGAGCTCCGTCCGAAGGGCGACTGGTCACCCCCCGATCCGGAGCCCAGAACTTTCTTCTCGCTCGCCTGATTCATTGCCATCTTGCTTCTGATCGATCTCAAAAATAAGAACAATCAACGACCAAATCAACAAAATTCTGTTGGGTTTTTTTGGTTCCCTGGTCAAAGGGAGCATTGCCAATCGCTCCAAGTGTCTTCCACGGCCCTAGACTGACAGACATCAGTCAAACCTCCTCGGACACCCATCACCCGCCTAGCAGAGTCGCAGGATCAGGAATATGCCCATGGTTCTTACAACCGCTTCTGACAATTTTGATGCACTGCTTTCAGCGTGGCGGGGGTGCTTACTTGCATCGGCCACATGCTGAGGCCAATTCGACCTCAGCAGCTCCTCTAGTTTTGGCTCGGAGTTCACAGACGCGGCATGTCCCCACTAAGCGTCCCACCAAGCACCCCGATCAGAGTACAAGGGGGAGGGCTCAAACCCAGGCGTGTGGATGAGCTCAGAACGGGGCCATTTGCCATGGCAAGCCAGACCTACCCGGATCCCCGTCCCGCCTTCGTGTTTTTAAAAGACAGCCACCCCGCTACCTCTTTTCTACAAGCCTCCACTAGATTGCCCTTTGTTTTTTTTTTTTGGGTTTTGTGTTTTGTGATTTTTTGTTGGTTTTTTGTTTTTTTGTTTTTTTGTGTGTTTTTTGTGTTTTTTTTTGGGTGTGTTTCCTTCGACTCCTGAAGGGGCAGGAGGCACTTTCTTCAGGAGACGAGACAGAGGAAAGAAGATGAAGAATGACACCATGCAGGACTCACGAGAGGGGCCCGTGCCGGGTCGAAGAAAGGAAGAGGTGGGCAAGATTAGCCCAGAAAAGAAGAAAGACTGCGAGCTAAGACCCAAAAGAAGGAAGAAAGGTCTTAACTCTGGAAGAAATGCGAGAAGAAGAGTCTCGCAGCTTGGCTCGGGTACCCGGGGCCGCCAAAGAGACACCCGAACAGCCGAAAGCCGACTGCCCCTGGAAAAAATATATATAGCATTAGCATTATTATATATATATATATATATAATTAACAATATTAGGAACTTACAATATGTATCATGCTTTGTCGGGTTGGCACTCTGTATTAAGTCTTTGCTTTTTCTTAACAAAGTTGCTGAATCACTTTTAAACTGACACCCATAGAAACTATTCATGCCCGTTGACATAGTAAGTAAAATAATTATATTTAATTCATTTATTTCTCAAAAACCTTTGTATTATTGTATTCTTGATTAATTTGAATTTGCAATGTATAATGTAATGTTTCTATAAATTTAATTTTGGTCATTTTGAGTATTTAATGAGAAAATGTGCAAACTTTACAATTATCTTTCATGTATAATTTTGCAGAATAAAAGCACATGCTTTATAATATTTTTAATTGTCATAATAATGTAATTTTGAAATATGATTTTATTATTTAACTTTGTTTTACTGTATCTTACCATATTTGGAATATTGTTCCAGACGGGTTCAGTTCAGTTCAGTTCACTTTTGGTTCGATTGGATTCAAAACTACAACTTGCAGATGGGTGATCAGTAAAATTAATCACACAAGTAAGATTAGAATAGCCTAAAAAGATTTATTTGCTGAAAATAGCATATAATTTTGTCAAGAGTAAAAAGCAGGATCAATAAATTATATATATAGTGTGATATGCTGATGTATGATTTACAAGTCCAATTTCCCAAGTGTTAGCTTGTCAACTTATCAGCCTTGACGAACAATTACTTCAAAAACAAATGGCACTTTGCTGACATTCCCTAAAATTTCAAAATTATTAAAGTACGGTATCCCATAAAATTGGCACCTACGGGGATATGCAGTACAAGGTCGCCGCAAAAGTTGCGTTCAGGACCGAAAGGCCAGCCGGTGCTGTTATCTGGTGGCAATAAGCCTAACGTTCAGCGTTCACTATCAGCGCCGTCGACTACGACCAGCTCGCCCGCCGAAATCACAACATTGTCGCCGCCGCGCTCCAACAATGTAAACATTGACGCGGCTCTGCTCTATGCGATTCAGGCAGCTGTGGAGAAGGCGGTTAGGACGGCAGTGGAAGCAGCTTTGGCAACCTTCAACCAGGAATTTAAAAAATTGCAAGCCGATGTATCAAGCCTTCAGAAAGAAATTAAAGCCATTGATAAAAGACTGTTTGAGCGGACGGACGAACTCGAACAGTATCAACGTCGAAACAACGTTCAATTGCTTGGGTTAAAGGAAACCGCGGGTGAGGACACCGATCAGCTCGTGATTCAACTGTGCCGCGAAAAACTTGGTGTGGAACTTCCGGTAGAAGCCATCTGCCGCTCACATCGAGTCGGCAAGCGGCAGGATTCTCAGGGGACTGACGGCAGGGTAAGGCACCGCCCGATAATAATCCGGTTCAACTCATACCGAGCACGACGGATGGTGTTCGATGCCAAAAAGAAACTGAAGGGGAGTGGGGTCACAGTCAGAGAGGACCTGACGCAGCGTCGCCAGGAGCTGTATCGGAGGGCTGTGGCGCGGTACGGCGTAAGAAACGTCTGGACTCTAGATGGCAGGGTGCTCTGGGTCGACGACAGTGGGCCAAAGGGCGTCGCTACGCATTTGGTCGATCTCCCAGCTCAGTGACGCCTCATTGGCTTCTGGACTAAAACTTTTTTGTAAATAAACGTCTTGTAGGTTGAGTACATTTTTAATTTTAATTTCAATTTTGTTTCTTAATGAATTTTTTTCATTTTGATTCAGTTCATTTCAATTCAATTCAAAATCTCTTTATTCATGAAGTACACAGGTACAATGAATGGTGTCAATAAGATACTGAAAATTATAACTAAAGTAAAAATAAATTATTCTAACAGTGCATTTTTTTACATTCCATTTTTTTACAGAAAATTTTAACTAAAGTAAAAATAAATTATTCTAACAAAGCAGTTTTTTTTACATTCCAACCAAAATTAAAAGTACTGGAGTATAGTTAATTAAAAAATTCCTTAAATGAATATAAATCTTTATTCAAGAGAAAGTTCTTTAATTTTTTCTTAAATTTAGACGGAGACCCCTCTGTTCTAATATCATCTGGGAGGCTGTTGATAAACTTGATTCCTTTGTATAATGTTTTCTTCTTGTACATTTCTTTTTTATGTTTTGGAATGACAAAGTTCTGTCTACCTCTGGTGTTGTATGCATGTATATTTGATTGTTTTAAGATGTCGTTTTGGCGGGATTTTACATTAAGAACAGTTTTAAAAACAAATAAACTGTACACTGTCATAATCTCAAGATTTTTAAAGTGTTCCTGACATGGTGCATCTGGAGCAATTTTGAGAATAGATCTGATGGCAACTTTTTGAAGATGTAAAATTTGTTTTAAATTATCATCTGATGTTGCACCATATATTTCCAGGCCGTAAGAAATATGTGATTGTACAATTGAAAAGTAAACGGTTTTAAGAATTTCTATATCACAGAAAAAAGACAAGCGTTTTATTGCAAAAATCCAGAGCTGATTTTTTGACAAACTTTAGAAACATGGCTAGACCAGTTTAATCTCTGATCCATAATTAAGCCTAAGAACTTCACATTTTCCTCAGTTTCAATATTTTCAGGGTTGTTCTCAGTGATACTACAGGAAAATTTAACAAGTTTGGTTTTATTTTCATTTAAGAGAAGGTTTTTGGAATTTAAAAAGCTGGAGAGCTTAGGAAACAGACTTTGCATGGACTCAAAAACCAGTTCTGGATTCTCACCAGATATAGACAGACTAATGTCATCTGCATACATACATACATTATTTCTCACCTTTAAGACATGACCTATAAAATTTGGCAAGTCATTCAGATAACATAAGAACAGAAAAGGTCCCAGAATTGATCCTTGTGGGACTGAAAATTTTATACCCTTAAGTTTTGACTGGCATTCTCGAATTTGTGTGGTATTTCCCCTGCAGTCACTACTACTGATTTCAACATACTGCTGCCGCCCCTCAAGATATGACCTCAGCCACATTAATTCTTTCCCCCTAATTCCACATTTTTCAAGGGACTCTAACAACGTCTTATGGCAAACACTGTCAAAGGCCTTGGTCAAATCGAGGAAGGCGCCAACAGTATAAGAGCTACTATCTAACTCTTCAATTATGTTTACAACATAGTTAATAATGGCTGAAATAGTGGATGGTTGTATTGCTATGGGTCGATAATTTAATGGGTTACTAGAAATACCATTTTTATAAACAGGAACAATTTTAGAAATTTTTAACTCCATGTTGTTAGCCACCGAATCACTTTTTTAGTTATTGTAAAATGGTTTAAATACCTTCTAACGTCAAGTGATCCTAGAGTAGTCGTTTGGCTACTGCAGTTTCAATCCGCAGGGGATCTTCATCAGGCCAGGGACATCAAAATTGTTCTAGTTGAACTCGTCATGAAGATCGAAACATCGAGAAACCACTAACACACATATCACACGGACGAACAGACGAATAATACGAATAACGACAAAAACTCCGGTACCGGGAAACACGGCGGCGGCGCGTGTGGAGGGCTAGTCTAGACTGGCCTTGTCTCAGTATCTGCACTTCCGCCACCCCTCCCCCCTTCCTTATCATGGTCTGACCATTGTTTTGGCGGTGACTCTGTTATTCTCATTGCCGATTCATAAATCAAGTTAGATTTAAAACCTCTCTGCTCATTTAGGACATTTAATGGTTCTCTTTTTACCGCTTTATAAATCTCATACTCTTCTATAGTGTCCATAAAACGGCCTCTTTTACATTTATGTAATATTTCAAGGGTGACATCAATTTTTCACTGTTTCGGAGGGGACTCATACTATTAACAACGGTTTTAAAGCAAAATTGTTTTAAGTTCGAAGAAAAGATTTTCGTTCAGAATAATGGGTTGGCAATGGGCTCCCCCTTATCAAGCATATTGGCCGAAATATTTTTGAATTACATTGAAAATAAATACATATGGTCTGACTCTGGCAATAACACATACATTCAAAAAATCGTCTCATACTACCGCTACGTAGACGACACACTCATACTCTTTAATGGAAACAAGAGACAGCTAAAACTGTTATGCAACCATTTTAATAGCTTCCACCCACAACTTCAGTTCACCCAAGAAGAGGAAAAATCCAAAGCCATCAACTTTCTCGATCTTACAATTTCCAGATCAAAATCTAAATTTCAATTCAAAATATATAGAAAAGCTACAACAACCTCCCAGACCATTCACAGCACCTCTCACCACCCCAAGAATCAAAAAATGGCGGCCTACAACAGCTTCGTCTATAGACTTTTGTCTGTACCACTCAGCCCCGATGATTACAGAGAAGAACTCAACACCATAAAATTTATTGCAGTGTCCAATGGGTACAAGAGTGATATCGTGGACAGGCTGGTTTACAAACATAAAAATAAAACGAGAAATCAAATCCAGAAACCCGAACAGAAATATATTTCATTAGATGGCACCGTACTTAATAACACAATTAAACGTGAAATGGCAAAAAATAACACTACTGTATCATTTACAACATCTAATAAACTAAGCAATATCCTGAAGAAAAAATCAACACCCACATCAAATATAAATAATATGAACGGTACCGGCATCTACAAATTAAAGTGTAATGACTGCCCCAGTTTTTATATTGGGCAAACAGCCCGGTCATTCGACATCAGCTTCAGAGAACACTTGCCTGGAAAACCCACCACCAAACATACATCCTCTTACGCCAACCACCTGATTGAGAATAGCTATAAGTATTCTAAAATTGATGACACACCCTTGAAACATAACATAAATGTAAAAGAGGCCGTTTTATGGACACTATAGACAGGGCCGCACTCAGAGCGGTATAGCCGGGACAATTTTACCGGGGCCCGGGGTCAAGGGGGGGCCCGTGTTGGGGCGTAGGGGGGGCCCGGAGGGCAGAATTCCCCTCCGAAACAGTGGAAAGCCCCCCCGAGAAGGCCCGGGAACACGTAAAAAAAAAGGGTCCGCAACGGTAACAAAGGGACCAAAACCGGCACGTGGGAGTAAAATAAAAAAAAAAAAAAAGATCACCACTTTTGAGGGGTCGAAAATTTGCTACGGTTTTGAGTGCAACGGGTGCAGTACCAGGACGTGAGGGGCCCGGTTTCATTTCTTCACCGGGGCCCGCCAAAGCTGGGTACAGCCCTGACTATAGAAGAGTACGACATTTATAAAGCGGTAAAAAGAGAACCATTAAATGTCCTAAATGAGCAGAGGTTTTTAATCTAACTTGATTTATGAATCGGCAATGAGAATAACTGAGTCACCGCCAAAACAATGGTCAGACTATGATAAGGAAGGGGGGAGGGGTGGCGGAAGTGCAGATACTGAGACAAGGCCAGTCTAGACTAGCCCTCCACACGCGCCGCCGCCGTGTTTCCCGGTACCGGAGTTTTTGTCGTTATTCGTATTATTCGTCTGTTCGTCCGTGTGATATGTGTGTTAGTGGTTTCTCGATGTTTTTTAAACTTTTTAATCTTCATGACGAGTTCAACTAGAACAATTTTGATGTCCCTGGCCTGATGAAGATGCCCTGCGGATTGAAACTGCAGTAGCCAAACGACTACTCTAGGATCACTTGACGTTAGAAGGTATTTAAACCATTTTACAATAATTTTTAACTCTCCTGGGAAACTACCATTTATAATAGATGCATTGACAACATGTAGTTGCTTAATCAAAGGCTTAATCAAAACATTTTTGGCTTTTTTTATGATCATAAAAGGAATTTCATCATACCCTGATGACCACTTAGGGTTTATTGAATTAATAATATCATCTAACTGGTTTTCATTAAGCGTACTGCAGTGAAAACTTAAGTTGTGTGCACTGAAAGTGTCAGAAGCAGAGAGGCTAGGTGTCATGCTCCTTTAAGTTTTGGTGTGATACAATTTTCAACCAGATTTACAAAGTTATCGTTCAGGGCATTCGCCACAGCCATAGGATTTGAAGTAATACTTCCATCTATTTCTAGTTCTATTGGTGGAGGAGTATTTTTTGAAACCTTACCCCTCTCCTTGTTTACCAGTGCCCAAATAGTTTTTGGTTTATTTCTGGAATCCTTAATTTTTGTGTTGAAATTTTTGTTTTTCTTGTCATCAATCAAATTTTTGTACTGACTCTTCTTTTGTTTTAAAATTACCTTATTCTCAGTGTTATTCTTTTGTGACCCCAACAATAAGTTACAATTAAGGACTTCTTGTCTTTTTTCTTTAATATCTCTGTCAATCCAATCGTATTTCTTATGCACTACTCTAGAAACCACCTTAGGGAAGTTAATGTTAAAGTGATATTTCATTACATTAAAGAAATAAGTGAATTTTTTATCACAAGGTGACTGATATAGAGCAAGCCAATTTTCTTTACCAATATCCTCTATAAAGCTCATTATATTTTGTTCTGTATATTTACGAGCCTTTTTTAATACAATATTACTTTTGTGATTTTTTCCTTTCTGCAATATTAGATCGAAGACTTGACCACCATGGTCAGAGAGAGCAGTGATAAAACAAGTAATTTGAAAATGACTCTTATCAAGATTAGTGACAAAATTATCTATAGCAGACTCACTTTTATCTCTCACCCTTGTGGGTATAGTTACAGCATACATCATTCCATTCATATTTAAGACATTAACAAACCTTAACTTTTTACTATCTTCTTTCAACACATCAATATTAAAATCACCTCCTACTATAACATTCTTGTTTAATTTTGATAGACCACATAACATAGTATTTAATTTTTCTAAAAATTCATCAATATTTTCAGAAGGTGATCGGTATAATCGAGCAACAATTACTTTAGTGTTATCTATTTTAATTTCTATAGAGCATGCCTCAAAAATTTTATCAATGTTTAAATTATCTACCAACTCAGTAGCAATTGGTTTGAAGCTAATTTGGTTTGAAACAAGAATCATGACCCCTCCACCTTCATATGATTTCCTAACATAAAAACTAGCAAGTTTATGGCCTATAATTTCAAATTCATTTAAATCACAAACTGTCATTTTATTTTCTGATAAGATAATAATATCCGGTTTAATCTCCTCAATGGTTATTATCAAGGGGTCTATTCTACTACGTAAATTTTCAATATTTTGGTGGAATATACTAATTTTATGACTTTGTTTTAAGTTGTTTGTTTTACTTTTTTACTGTTTCTTAAAAAATACTTATCACTTTTACCATTTCTCGAGTTATTGATAACAGTGTTTGCAATGCTATCTTTACATAAATTTCTTATACTACTACTTATAGATGTATTGTCCTTGTGTGGTGCTGGGTGGTTAGCTACCGGTTCAACTGTAGCTATAGTCCCAGGCGCTGGCTGTCGAAAAGGTGGATATTCCTCCAAAGACTTTAGTTGCTGCAAATAATAGCTTCCTTTCTTTGGATGTTGGTGTTGCTGCAACTGGTGATGACTGGAGAAAACTCTTGTGCCGGACATCAGTTTCAAGGTTGTTTGGTTGTTTTGTACGTTGAGAGCTTTCTCTCTGCTGTTGGATTGTCTGGTAACCTGCCCCTATTTGAATGAGATCCCTGACTATACGAAGGAAGGCCTGATGTGGTAAGCCATTTCAATGAACCTGGAGGAACAATCATTGTAAACTATGATGAGAACAGTTGCTCCAGTAAACTGCTGAAATCGAATAAGATTTGCTGTAAATTGAGGCAGGGGTATTCGATCCCTTACACACCCCTTGGGCGAGCAAATCAGCCGTTTTAATCCTCTTTGTTTAAAATCTTCTGTGAGGTGGTAAAATGATTTTTTTTAGTCTTCCAGGGTTGGCTTATGGTAGAATTTTTCTTTTGTTATCAAACTGTAAACAGAGGCTTCATCAGAATTTCCTTGAAGAGCTAAATGTGGGTTAAGGCAATCAGAGGGTGAGGGTTTCCCAAATTCGTCCCCGAATACTAAGACCACACCTTCGCTCATATGTCTTTCTTCATTGAAATCTGAAGAAATGCAGTGTGCGAAGGCAGTACTTTTATCCTTACGGAACTCACGAATTGCCTTCCTAATGTTACCTTCTATCACATTGATATCACTACTGCTCGCCTCCATAATTATTTGATTTTTTGACTTTGCTGTTTTACCAGGTTTCACATTACATTCCAGGGCAGCCACTTTGACAATTATGCTATGTAAAACATTAGTGCCTCTCCTATTAAGGTGAAGGCCATCTCTTGCAAGGCATGAGTCATCTAAGCGTTTACCTAAGTCTACATATATCGCACCTTGCTCACGACATACCCATCTTATGTTTTTATTTGTTTCCTTAATAGTTTTGTAATGTACGTCTCTTCTCGTGATAATACTGTTAACGAACAGACGTGAGGTGGGAAACAGAGTTTTTGTATGTTTAATCAATGTTGTCATTGATCCCATAACATCATCTGGGCTTTGGTTATTACCAAGATTGTTCGTTCCAACATGTAGGAAGACAGTAGCAAACTTTTTCTCAGAGGTGCCTTCTTTATTTATTTTCTGACACAGCTGGGTTGTTGTTGCACCTCTAAACGACTTCACTATTCCATTGTTTAGTATCACATTTTTTTACCATGGAGTCTCCAAAAACAGCAATGCCGTTTATTGGACTTTCACTTTTTGTTTCCTCAAAAGTTTTTAAGTTTTATTTTTATATGCATCTTAAACACCTGTAAATTATCTTTCTATGGTAGCCTAGTGTTGCATTAATTTATTTAAAAAAACTTTTCTTGTAGTTTTAAACGCAATTCAAGTATAACAGTTATTTTTTGTTATTGTCAATGGAGTAATATTTTGTATTTAATAAAAGGTAGATTAATATCTTTGCATGAAGGATTGGTCAGTGGTATTGTAGATTTAAATGCAATAAGCACATTTCAAAATGATAAATTACAAATCCAATAGGTATCTTTATTCAATTAATTTGTATCGTGTCTCGTGTCTTTTAGTTTTTTGCTTGCGGAATCTGACAGAGTATGTTTGTTGTACACTAATCAATAAAGTGAATTATTTATTTTTTGTATGACTTTATACTGTTAACAATGAATGTATGAGTATGATGTGCATGTCTTGTACGAAACTGTACTAACTGACTTTGACCGAAAGTATCAATCTTAATTTAAATTGAAATGTTCAAAGTATTGTATATATATATTTTTAGTTTGCAGTTTAATATTAGCAATTTTTTCTTTGCCGCGTTAACGAGGTGTTATTAGTTTATAGTTTATCAGTTTAAAAGTTTCAAGGTGATATATTTTTATTTATTCTTTGATTTGTTGTGTAAGTAAATATTTCAAATGTTTAAACAAGACTGAGTCCACATTTCTATCATGCAACAACTCATAATTATTACTTATTAGATTGAATTTTGTTTTTCTTATCTGCACATTGTATCGTCATTTATTTACATGTAAATAAATAAAAGATTGTTAATTTTAGCGAATTTCCCCTATAGGGAAGAAGCTATTACCGTAGGTCTCATGGTAAGACTTAAGCTCGGGACCACTATAACTTTTCGTTTTGGGGCCCCCAGAAGCAAAAAACACTATTCGTTTGAATTTATATATATATATATATATCTATATATATATATCTATATATATATATATATATATGTGTCAGTTAGCACGATAGCGTCTGCAAAAATGGTCCGATCTTTATGAAATTTGGTACGGACGTGTAAAGTGGTAATCAATTGGACGAGTTCGTGAACCAACCCGATCGGACCACCGGAAGGGGGGGTAAAGGGGGATAAACCCCCCCAAAAATGGGTTTTTTGAATTTTTTACATAGAAAAATAAAATTTATCGAATTTTTGTGGGCACCATTGAATTCAGCTCAAAAAAACAAACAATTTGGTATTTTGAAACACTGCTCTATGTCCATTGGTTACCGAGATATTGAAAATGGTAAACACAGTACGTTGTCCCAATGTTAACCTTATGGGAAATAAGTAAAATTCTATATCTCGCTTATTTCTCAACATATCTCAATAAAACATGGTAAATAGCTTCTTCTAGTTCAGATCTACTAAATATTGAAATAAAACCACCCAGTTTTAATATACCTGTAGCAGCACACCTGCATACTCATTCCCCATGTTATTCTTATGGAGCTTACAAAAACATGTCAAATCTCGCTATGTTGGATTGAGATATGTTGTTTTGCATTTGAAATTCGCTGAGTATGCAGGTCTGCTGCAACGGGGGTATTTTATATAACTGCATTTCATGTCTAATTAAATTAGAGCCGAGTTGGATTGAACGTACCCTATTAACTTCAGAGAAATGTTATTAAAGCTTGCATGTATATCCATTCTTAAAATCTTGAGTTTATATTTTAGCATGTATGAGCATATGTGTGTGCGAGTGAATGTGTCAGTGACCTTGACTGAGGGGATCGCCTGGGCTGCGCTTGTCACGGCTCCGCAACCTGTAGACCCCGGATAGTGAGTCAACTCGCTCACAATGCCCACCACACCGACTGGCTTATCACTCCCCCCTCACCGCCCTCTCCTACTGCTTCACTCTCTACCGCTGACTGTCTCACTCACACATTATCCCCATTACCAAAACAGCTAAAGGTGGCACACATTAACGCTCAATCTCTGTGTGCTCACACTGAGGAAGTGAGGGAGATTTTTGTAATAGCAGTTTTGACTTGATTTGCATTACTGAATCCTGGCTCAAGCCGAGTGTTCATCCTAATGATGTATCCCTGCCTGGATATACACTGCAGCGTAACGATAGGACCGGTAAACCAGGTGGTGGTGTTGCAGTGTATATCAGGGAGGGCATCAAATTTAAAACTGTTGGTTCTTCACCTTCTGAATACTCGGCTGGGCCAGAATTTTTATTCATCGAAATTAGTTTATCTGGAGCTGACGCCCTGCTTCTAGGAGTTTGTTACCGACCTCCTAGAGTAGGGAATTTATAAATTTTGAAAATGCATTATTGAATTCAATTTTTAGTTACAGTCATGTCTTGATCATGGGTGACTATACTGATCTACTATCCACAACCCAAAACTGGGAATACAGGCAATTGACGACTATGCTTGATTCTTGTAACTTGACTGTACTTTTCCACTTGGACCAACACATCATGCTGCCGAGTCTGACACCCTCCTTGATCTTATAGTTGTAACTGACCCAAAAGATATTATCCATCATGGGCAACTCCCAGTACCTGCTATTTCTAAGCACGACCTTATCTTCTGTGTGTGTTCAATCAAAGCTCCCAAGCCCAAGACAAAAATTATTAAATATAGAGACTTCAAAAACATGGACGAGGCTTCTTTTTTTATTTGATGTTCAACATACTTCATGGCACAATATTGAAAATTTAAATTCTGTCGATGAAATGGTTCTTGAGCTAAATTCTACAATTTTAAATCTATTTGACAAACATGCACCAGTTTTAACTAAACGATTAACCAAAAGAAAACCTGTGCCTTGGATGACCCCTGAAATTCGTAGTAACTGATGAAGGATGGACTATTATTTTTTATATGATTTAATGCTGTGATACGAGAATTTATCTTACGAAAAAATTCGTTGTCGCGTCGGGTATTGTGCAGTATATTAACTTAAGTACTGCACGACTGATCAACACGGCAGAGGGAATTTGGTGGCAAAACTGCGATGTCAGTATTATTTTACAGCAGCTATTCATCTGTCGTCTGTCCACGTGAGGACGCAACTGTTTCTGATGTAAAAAATGGATTCGTAGTTGTTTGCAACTACAAAAAACGTACTTTTATTTTGAAAATGGGTACGTTTTCACCTACTTTTGATTTTATGCCAGTCCTTTAAATATTCGATTCGGTCATATCGAACGTCTTTGCAATCTCGAATCGAATCGAATCGAATATCGTGATATTCGATTCGAAAAAGTTTGAACTTCGAATATTCGCACACCCCTACTTGTATTTAATTTCTTGATTTAGCTTCTTTTTAGGTTCTAGTTAATTCATACAAAAGCAATTATTTAAATATTTTTGGCCCGACCCGATTTTGGCCCGAGATCCGAAAGCCAAAATTAAAAGCCCAACCCGACCCGGCCTGAACTTAAAAAGTCTGGCCCACAGACTCCTACTTAGGCCCAAATCACACACAAGCAACATGGTGCGGGAGTGCAGCCGCCCGCACCACATCGCTCGTGTGTAAACTGGGCGATACATTTACATGGGAGCAACAGAGAAATGACTTTATGTCCATGCCACGAGTCCGCTACTTGTTTGTTCTGTATTAATTTGGCCTTAGAAGTGTTAAGTATGGCCTTGAATGTTGACCAGAAATACTGGTAAAGATGCTTGATTTTTTTGGAAACCATTTTCTGGCAACCCTGTTTTATTTCATACTAATTTAATTTATTTTTATTTATTTTATTTAGCATGAAATCAAACCATTTTTTTATTTAGCATGAAAAAAGGGTATTTTGTTCTACTTTTTATAATAACTATAATATCACTTACCAGTGGACCACTCTACAAATATATATGTATAACTGCCCTGATAAGCCCGAAGGCAGTAACCAACAGAATTAAAAAATGAAAAAATGAAAGGTTTTGTTAGTTTTTTGTTTTTTTCATATAAAATAAAACTTCCATGTCAATTTTTTTTACAATATAATAATATTTAGTTATAGATTAGAAATGTGCAGTTAATTTTCTTTATTTTTAAGTCCAAGTGTGCTTGATAGGTGCCAAATGATAAGCAGAAAGGCAGTAACTGACATTTACTATGCCAGAAAGCAGTAACTACCCTGTAGGTACAGCTTTCTTCCCTAGTATATGTTAGTTACTGCATTTTGCCTTACAATTTGCTCAAATTCGGTGTAGTTATCACTGATTGATACCTCTATGTCTCGAAAACTAAAAGAGATACGGCTTTTGGGTTGATTTTTTAGATTTCTTGTGGTTCAACACATAAGAATTAATACAAAAGTCAAAAAGTACATTGCCTTCTGGCTTAACAAGGCAGTATATATATATATATATCAACCGAATGTTTAAAGTATGTGTAACATGCTTTTTCAAAACTGACTGTTTTAAGGCAACAACTCTGTTCATTTTGGTTTTTGCCCTGGACTGGTGTGACTTATATAATGGTTTTAATTTACCTGTCCGTCCACAGTCCAAATTTTTGTCGATAATCACGACCTGGTTTCGGCACTAGGTTGTGCCATGATCACGTGTGTAGTCAGTCGGGAGAGTCAAGCTTGTAAATCGAAGTCGAAGTTGTAGTCACATCGACGTTGTCAAAAGTTAAAAATGATACATACACATTCACACATATTTATGAACGAACGAAGAAACGAAAAACGACAAACATAAATGGTACACCGGAGGTTCAACGGTCACAGTTAGCTTTACGTACTCGCGTTCACGGTACGGTCGTCGCCAGTCTCCTCGCGCCAGTACCGTGAACGCGAGTACGTAAAGCTGACTGTGACCGTTGAACGTCCGGTGTACCATTTATGTTTGTTGTTTTTCGTTTCTTCGTTCGTTCGTAAATATGTGTGAATGTGTATGTGTCATTTTTAACTTTCGACAACGTCGATGTGACTACAACTTCGACTTCGATTTACAAGCTTGACTCTCCCGACTGACTACACACGTGATCATGGCACAACCTAGTGCCGAAACCAGGTTGTGATTATGGACAAAAATTTGGACTGTGGACGGACAGGTAAATTAAAACCATTATACAACAACTCTGGCGTAATACAGGGTGCGGCAAAAGTCAGCGTACTGAAAATGCAGTTAAACTATGGCTAGTATTAACAGTATTATTTTAATGTACCTGTTAGAGAAGCTGCTCAAAGTGACCACCATCATTGTCTATACACTTGTAGCACCTTTTTAACGCTGATCAACAGAATTTGTTGCATATTTGTGGTGTGAATAAAACATCAAAATGTTTTGTTATAAATTCTTTTAAATGTTCTAAACTTCGAGGTTTCTCCAAAAACACGTGTTCTTTTAACAAACCCCACATACTAATATCGCACGGGGTTAGGACTGGGGACCTAGCAGGGCAATCAATAGTTCCTTTTCTTCCTAGCCATTCATAGAAGTTATCATTTAAAAAGGCTCGAACATTAAGGCCGTAGCGCGAACATTAAAACCATTAATAATATAAGTTAATAACAAGCGCTACAACACTCACCAACTTAACTTTACTGTCACAAGTGGTGTATACTAACAAAACCAACATTCATCGATGATGAATAAACGAAGACAAAATAAACCATAACTAGATTATAAGATATGGGGTGATACTATATTAGCGCGAGAGATAAATAATGACGCTCACCGGCCTGCAGCGGTACGCTGACTTTTGCCGCACCCGGTACATTGGCATTGTAGGTATATATGTACCTTTACAATGGACTCCCAGAAAACAAACTCATGAGCTACCATTGATCATAACTGTGATTAAGGTGACATTTAGTCCTTTTTAAAAAATATATCATCCCTTGTCATTTGGTTAAGCAAGATTAGTACCGTTTAGCAGAGGTAGATCTGGTCCGACTGCAGTGAGTGGGGGGAAGGTTGGTTGATACTCGAGATTTGCTTGGCAAGATGGTTAGGATGGATCGACCCTTGCTGCATAACGTTGTGTTGGACACTAGCCTCTGGCTGGATTTGCTAGTTGATGTGGCGATGCTACTTCCGGAGTTGTTCTTCATATTCTCCTCTTTAAGCCATTGGAACTAAAAATAAATAATAATATCAAATTACCATTGGTCTTAACTCAAAACTGATGAAAATTTTAACTTCACAAAATATATGGCAAAATACAGGGTGTTCTTTTTAAAACGCAACCCATTTTTAAGATTGAAAAATTCACATATAAATATGAAATAAGTATTGTTTTATGGTTCTTTACGTTTTATACACTCTATTATTTAAATGTTATCACATTTAGTTCACCTTATGTGCTCAAAAAATCCGCCTGTGGCATTTGTATGAAGTTATGCTCTCTCTATCAAATTCCCGAACACGTGTTGCTAGGTACCGCTTTGCATTACATTTGTTTTGTTTGTTTTGGGGTACTGAATATGCTGTGACTTGTTTTTTTAGGCCTTACTTTGTACGTATCTCCAAAGAAAATAAAAATATAGTGGCGTCAAATCAGGGATATTGGGGGGAAATAATCCTTCACCGATAAAATCAAGTTTTGGGTTGCGTTTTTCATGTGTGTGTCTTTAAGCACGATAACTCTCGTAAAAATGGTCCGATCCGAATGAAATTTGCCACAGACATGTTAAGTAGTATTATTCTACGAAAACAATTCACAATATATTCAGCACCTCAAAACAAACATAACAAATTTAATGCAAGAAATTCAAAGAGGTACCTTGCAACACATGTTAGGGAATTTGATGGAGAGAGCATAACTTTATACAAATGCCAATGACGGACTGTTTGAGCACATAATGTAACTTAAATGTGATCAAACTTAAATAATAGGTTGTATAAAATGTAAAGATCAATGAAACAATCCTCACTGCACATTCATATGTGCAATATTCAATCTTAAAAATGGGTTGTGTTTTAAAAAAAACACCCTGTATCTTTGATATGCTTCACAAGAGCAATTTTCAAATTATAAATTAAAACTGAAAATTATTTCGTATCAGGAAATGTTAGTCTGGGTAAGGTAGATACAGGCCAGTTTCCCAGGCCGGTCCTTATCCCCCCCCCCCCCCAGCAGCCGAAGCTGATTCCCTTAAGAGTCACAACTATCACCTCAATTATATTTTTTAATTTTTGTTCCTGCTCATAATATCTCCGTTTAAATACTGTATTTGTAAAGTGCTAAATAAAATAAGAAGAATTATATGAAATACCCCCGTTGCATCAGCCTGCATACTCAACGAATTTAAAATACACAAACTTATTTCAGTTTAACTTAGTGTGATATGATGTTTTTGTAAGCTCCATAATATAACATGGGGAATGAGTATGCAGGTTTGCTGTAACAGGTATGTTAAAACTGGATGGTTTTAGTTCAAGCCAATAAAAAACCGAAAACTTAAGAGTAAAATAATGTCATTTGTTATAGTATGTTCAACCTATTTTGATGGATTTTAAATAAACCATATATCAACATCTAGCATATGATTTTAAATCATGTAAAGGGTGTTTTTGTAGTGGTGCAATTTTTAAAACAAAACGATGAAAAATAACCTATATTGACATAAAAATGCATTTATGCATTAACCACAGTTTTATGACATTTGTGTTTCAAAATGATTTCTGGCATATGGGCTCCATTGTGTTCCCGTTGAAAGCCCAATCTAGCTGACCAATTTTCAAATACCCTTTCCAGCAGCTGGGGGCGTATTCCGTCAATAACTCAACAAATGTTGTCTTCCAAGTCATTTAGAGTCTGTGGCTTGTCAGCATAGACTTGAGGCTTGACATATCCCCACAGAAAGTAGACATAGCCGCATAACTAGAAATGAACCTCATCATTGAAAGTAATCTTGCTTGTGAAAGCTGGGTAACGTGCTATCTTACTTTGAGCCCATTCAACAAAATCAAGACGCTTGCGATAGTCAAATCGTTTCAATTCTTGCACCAACTGAATCTTGTAAGGATATAGGCCTAGATCCTTCCGTAAAATCGTCCACAGAGTTAATGGGCAGATCGCTAATTGCTGTGCACGGTGACGAAATGACACATTTATTTGGATCCTCTTCAACACTACGCGCAACAGCACCAACGGCATCTTCGGTCCTTACTGTGTGGCGTCTCTGTGGATGATTATTGTCAACTAGAGTGTGGGTAGTGCGGAACCAATTCATCAAAGCTCAAATACCTGATGGTCGATAATGAGGTCCGTAAATCGGACGAAGTGCACGGCAAGTTGCCCAAACTGAACTACGGTTTTCAAAATAAATTTGCACAATTCGCAAACGTTCCTCTTTTGTAAGACTATTCATAGTTACTATGAAAACAGAATAAGCACTAGACTATACAAATATTAAAATGACATAAGATAATAAACAAAAATCAGCTGTTTGATTTTAATTTGATTGTTGTGTTTAGCAATGCTGCCAACTTAAAAACCACAAAACTGAAAAAAACACCCTTTATAAGCAACACATGTTTTATTGTAAACAAAGCAGACGGATTTAGGTCCCAATGCTTTTTAAATGGCAGATATGAAATGAAATATATCTTTATTGTCACATAACATCTCTCATGTCCAGCGCAGCTGGTGAAACAGGTGACATTGTCATATCATATTCTTAGCCTAAAAAATTAACTACAAAATAATAAAAACCAAACTAGCAAAGAGTAAAATACAGAAATTACAATGGAATAATATTACTTATCCGTATTGTCAGTAAGGTATCCTGAAATTGAATAATAAATTTTTTCAAAGAGATAGATTTTTAACCATTTTTTAAATTTTTCTAGGTTATTAATATTTTTCAAATTAATTTTTAATTAATTGCAGATTGTTGTAAAGTCTAAGACTCATATAGTACGGTGACCTTTCAAACAGGCAGAGGCGATATCTTGGATACTGTAATTGACTTTTGAAACATGTTTTGTATTGATGTTCATATTGCTTTTCAATGTAATACTGATAGTTGCTTTTCAAAGAAACTAAAACTTTGAAAATTTAAAGTGAAGGTAACGTTAATATTTCATACTTCTTAAATAACGGTTTACATGAGATTCTCTTCGGTAAAAAAAATAAAATTCTTAAAATTTTTTTTTGAATTTTGAAAACTTTGATGGCATATGAGATTGAGCCCCATAATTCAATACCATATTTCAAATTAGAAAAGAAAATTCCATAATACACCATAAGCTTTGTTTTTAAATCAATTATATTTCTCAAAACATACATTTGGAACAAGCAGTATTTAATTTCTTAATTACCCCATGTGTGGTTTCCATGTCAAATTTTGATCAATATTTAAACCCAAAAATTTAGTTTGCTCAACAAAAGATAAAATATCATTATCACAAATTAATTCAATAGTTACATTTTCCCTACTGTGAAGGGTTTTAAATTTCATAATTTGTGTTTTTGTATTATTTAATATTAATCCATTTGCTGTAAACCAATTAGATAGCTGTAAAAATGAACGATCAAGTTCTATTTTCAAACTATTGGGATTTTTTGCTTTCACTATTGCAGTAGTGTCATCTGGGTATAATATGAGATTAGCTGAAACATTTTTGGGTACGTCATTAACAAAAATTAAAAATAACAAAGGTCCCAAAATTGATCCTTGAGGGACCCCACATTCAACGTTTTGCCACCCTGAGATAAATTTTGAGCCATTTTTCTTTATCATTGTTCTTTGCTGCCTATTTTTTATAAATGATAGTATCCAAGACAGTGCCAAATCAGAAAATTTATAATATTGTAGTTTGCTCAATAAGACATCATAACTGACAAAGTCAAAAGCCTTGGATAAATCGCAGAACACAGCTGCTGTACTCTGCGATCGATCCAAACCCTCCGACACCTGATTTATGAAATCAGAGACAGCTGTTATTGTGCTTAACCCTGATCTAAACCCAAACTGTAGATTGCTGAATAATTTATTATCATTGAAAAAAGAATAAATTTGGTCATAGGCGTTCTTCTCAAAAATTTTGGAAAAAGATGGTAATATCGATGCTGGACGATAATTGTCAGGATCGTCCACCAAACCCTTTTTGTAGAGAGGCTTTAGTTCAGCATATTTTAAATGTACAGGAAATATTCCTTCATCAAAACATTGATTAATAATGAAACAAAGTGGATATGAAATAAAATCTTTTACTGTTTGAATAATTTCGATAGGAATTTCATCCCATCCTTCAGATTTTTTATTTTTTAATTTTTGTATTGTTTCTTTAACTAATAAAACTGAGACTTTTTTAAACTGAAATTTTGTGTGTAGATCAATATTAAAATTTTTAGTAAACTCATTAGAAGTATTCAAACTTGGCTTACATTTAATGTAACTTGAAACATCACCAAATTTTTTACTAAAAACGTTTGCAATTAGCTGACCATTTCCTAATTGCTAGTCTCCAACACACAAATCAGGAAAGTCTGTGCCTGTACTTAGGGAAACCCAGTTCAGACTTCACGACATTCCACCCTGCTTGGCTCTTGTTATCAGCAGCTGATATTGCCCTACAGTTAGATATTTTCCTAGCTCTGTCACATACTTTCTTAAAAACATTTCTAATAATCATCATTAAACTAAACACAACAACTGATAGCTCGCCATACAGCAGCAATCTGCGAGCATAATCCCACAGGGCCCGACCTTGCGCTGCAACAAGCGGCAGTAACTACAACCCCCTTTTGCAATATGAAACAATTTACTGGCCAGTAAGAACTAGCAGCAGTCCCAGAACCTCAACTAATTTAAATAAAAACCTTGTTTAGCTATATCATCAGATCTGGCTGTGAGCTGAAATATAAATAAGTAGCCTAGTCAATTTATTGATCACCACTGAGGCTAGTGCGAGTAGGCCTATTGTTTGATACGTGACTGCCAAAATGAATACCGGTAACTGACTCTGATATTAGATTAATAAATATTGTTTCCTATTTCTGTAACTGTGCTAGTAGCCTCATTAATAATTGTGATATTGAACAATCAGTGGCTGTATTTCTTTGATCTAGTTAATTTTGCAACATTTAAGTAAATATGACTGTATAAGCATACAAGTACTACTAAGGTAATTTTCTTGAAACAGGCTAATGTTATATTGTAATATTATTGATGATACAATAAACTTGTATGTAGTAAATTGTTGTTTAATTTAGAAAGCTCCGGTGTACTCTATCAGTGCTGATCCTTTTAGGACCTCTGACTTTCTTGGGCCATCAGCCAATAAATCAAAAGTTACCCCATATAATTGCTTCCACTGCCGAACTCTTTGTTGTTGTAAGGGGTGCCATTTTATTTGTGTTGCAACCAACTTTTTTTTCTTTATAAGTTTGATTAGACTTTACTACATTAGATACATTAGTTGAAATGGCAACCTACCCAGGTAGGTATTTTAAGCCAAGTATGAATGACAGATGAGTGAAGGATGATTGTGGCGCGATCTTGTAGTCCTGTTACTGACTAAGGCCGACATATTCCTTAGACAGGACTGTTAATTAATAGCCCAACAGCCAATGGCAACTAAGGGACCTACATTTTAACGTGGGATCCGAACCACGATTTTGCCTCAGTTAACAATTTACGAACTGGTCTAATTATGAGGATGGTCCCATGAACGAGCACTCAATAGTACGGACGTTAATCCCCACTAAGGAACACTGTGTCCATAAGCCATCGCTCATAACTATCCACAATTCGTGACCTCCAAGTAGCTGGATTACAGGACACGCCACCGTCCCAGTATAATAATAAGCAATCATTTACATGTCCTCAATATAAAATATATACCTACACAGGTTATAAATTAATATGTGAAAGGTATATGGAAACCAACTGAAAAAAGCTATCAAGCTGAAAAGCAATGATTAAAAAATAAAATATGATTTAAGTTGATGGGTCGAAGCCTCAGAATTAGCCATGAGCGTGTTTTGTTCAATATAACGGTTAGAAAACAACTAATCAAAAAAGTGGGGTTTTGGTGAAATTCTGAAAAACATATTTTATTTGATACAAAATTTTAATCAACTCTTTACATGTACTCCATTTTGTCAACACTTATTTTTTCTCTTCTAAGAATGAAAACATCTGCTTTAAACATCAAATTAAAATTACAAAGAAAATATTAACATGTGGTATTTTTAAAACCAATAAAATAAATCCAAGAACTAATTATATGTACAAAAATGTTAATGTCCATAACATCGCTCATGTTTGTTTAATTTTTTTGGTTGGTTGTGTTTTGTGTTTTTAAAAAGCTATGAAGCTAGAAAGCAATGATTAAAATGTAAAATATGATTTCAGATGCTGGGTCAAAGCCTCAGAATTAGCCATGAGCGTGTTTTGTTTTTATTTTGGTGTATAACACCATAATGTCAGTGTTTTTCTTAATGGTTTGATTGGGAATGCTCCAAATCCAGCCTATTTCACTACCTAATAGTGTTTTTTAAGCATAATCTAAATATAGCCTAAAGAGAAATAACAAATGGACCCACTTTCAAACCATCCTGCGCAAAAAAATTTCGGCGGCGCAACGTCGCGATTCTGCGCGGTCACCCATCCAAGTTTTGGCCACGCCTGACGTTGCTTGACATTTTCTACTCAAAAAACAAAACATGTTTGATTTTACTGTCCAGTACATTTACTGATCGCTCGCAATGTTAATACATAGGAGGACAGAAGAAGTAGGAGTAAATTAGTTCAGTGGACAGAAGAAGTTTATGGAGCGCTAGTATCGCTTCAATTATTTTAACATTGATTTAAATGGAAGAGGAGCAATGCGAACAGGTCTCTACTGTCCGCTCTTCTAACTGTTCTACTGTCCCCGTCTATAAGGGTCTATACGTCAACTTCTAATATATAACTTTGAATCAAGCATGAGCACCACATGTTTAAATGTAAACAAAGCAGATGTTTTTGGTTGCTTTTTAAATGACAGATATTTCACATTATTTCTCGTTTTCTGTATTTTCAAGCAATTTCAGTATTTTTCCTGAATCCCTTCGATCAAGGCCTTTAATTTGAGCCCTCTCCCATCATCCTGCAATTTGCCAAACGCCCACAATATCAGAGCAAATATTTTCCCTTTCATAATTATATATAGATAAAGGCCAATGTCCTATCACCTAAATCAACTGAGATACAAATTTATTTAACCTCTTAAAGTCGGAGTAATTTGGTACCCCTGTAAGCCTCGAGGCCGGATTATTCGGTCCACCGGCCAGATGTCAACAGAGCAAATTGTAGAAGTTCAGTGATGCAGTCTGCTAACATGCAAAACAAAATATCTCAGAGACAACCTGACAATTCCCGAACGTAACCAAAGTAAAACAAAGCATTCCGACTTCCCCCATGGCGGAAAGCGCACCAAGTTTAAATCACGACCAAGACCTCCCGGGTACGCGACCATGGACTTTAAGGCCAATGTCTAAATAAAATATTTGTTTGTAAAAAGGTGGAGAAGGGCCAAGTTGCAAATAGGCCCCTTGCATTATATCTGTTTTATTATAAGAAAAGCCAAAATAACGGACATTGGTCCTGTTTTTACAAAACGCCGTAAGCTTTTTACTTTCTTCCCCCTATACCTTGTATATTGAGAAAGTATTGTTTTCATCCAAATTTTTGAATTTGAGTTTTTGGTGGAAACATTCGTTTTAGTGCTCTCTGAATCCAAAAAAATGGTTTTTGGAGTGGCGTCTACAGTGTTAGGGAAGCTACTTTTAAAATGTAGGTCGCCAGGGCCGCCGAGAGCCAAGCCGGGCCCCAAGTCTGCACACCACATGGGCCCGGGAGTCTGGGAGGTATGGAATACACCCCAGTGAAAGGGGGGTCCGGGGGTCCCCCCCCAAAATTTTAGAAAATTAGATCTCTAAACTAGCGTTTTTTGGCAGTCTAGAGGTGGAACATCATACATATAAGAACCCCAAAAATTGAGGCTGAATGGTCAGGCGGATTTAGAAAAGTCTAGTCTGATTTAAAATTACCGCTACCAGTGATGCCGCGCTATTTGATTCTCCAGACATTCGCCTCTTCCCCATAACTTCCATCGTCTGCAACTTGCATCGTCTGCTAGCATGCAAGTGGAATAGAGGTGCGTTGTGTTGGCTCTCTGCCATTTTAAGTTGTTACAAGGTTTAAAGTGAGAGTTGGTGTATTAATTTATATTATTCTTGTTTTTCGAATGTGTTACTCTCAGTAGTGAAATAATTCTTAGTCGTTATTTTTTATTAGACCTTGATATTGGTAAATGAAATGTTGCCATGTGCAGTATAAGAGGTTAGCTGTGTGGGGAATTGAGCCAGTGCGCATCGATTTTGATGCAGCTTGAAGTTGAACGTTTGAACTGTTGTCTGCTGCTTGTCGTGGACAGTCGTTTAGGCGCCTACTGTCATCGTCTGCTGTGATGCCTCAACCACCAACATCGAATGATAACAAAGCTGTGCGTACTAGGTCCCAAAGTGCAAGTGAGATGCAAGCAATTGAAAGTAAGCTGGACTTAATTCTTTCTCAAATTACTGAACTAAAAATGGACAATGCGGGTTTGAAAACTGATATTAACCAAATTAAGGATGATAACAAGGAGTTTTAAGCGGAAATATCCAAAACACTGGATTTTTTTACTGAACAAATAAATGATTTGAAAGGTGATTTATCTGAAACTAAAAACACTGTTACTGATCTTGGTAAATGTAATGATAAGTTGAAGAGTGAAAATTATTTGTTGAAGCGGGAAGTATCTGATTTAAGGAAGAAACTTAACTCGAGTTCTCAATATTCGAGGAGCAATTGTCTTGAGATTCAAGGTGTGCCGGAGACATCCTCGGAGAATATTATGGACTTAGTGGTGGCAGTTGCTGGTGTTCTCGGCTTCAAGTTGGAACCATCAATGATTGATGTGGCTCACCAATTGGCTCCCATACCTGGAAGATCTGGACCCCGAAATATCATCGTGAAATTCTGTCGTCGGTTTGATTTGGAAGAAGTTAGGTGATTGGCTATAAAAAGAAAAGGTTCCTCAGCTTCCAAATTAGGATTTAATAGTCAGGGAACTGTATATATTAATCTGTCAATGACCCGTGAAACGAGGATCCTGTGGACCAACACAAGAAAGTTAAAAGATGAACTTCAGTACAGATTTGCATGGATAACTTCAGCTGGGAAAATTTACTTAAGGAAATCTGATAAACAGCGGCCTATTTTGATAGAGGATCTATCTGACCTGGAGCGGATAAGATCAACTGGACCAATGGACCAGCGACGGGCCAGGCCAGGGGAACAGTGAAGAATGATAATGAACCTACAACTTCCGACACCTCTTAGGGCAATGCGGTCGACTACAGTCCCACATTGAGATCTTATTCTGGTGTTTCATCCTCATACCTTCACGAACACTTCAAGATGGGTATTTGCATTTGATATACATTTTTGCATTAGGCCTATTATTATTATTTTTATATTTATTTATTTTTCTATTACTCTTTGCATGTGTATGTAACTTATAATTATTACTTTTGTACTTAATTTATTTGCATGCAATTAATACATAGTATAAAATAAAATAGTTATTAAATGGCTTTAAGTAATGTAAGTATATACTATCAAAATGTTAGGGGTCTTACGACTCAGACTGTACCTTTTAGGTTAGGATTAATAAATAATGATTATCAAATTGTAGCTAGTACAGAAACTTGGCTTAAAGAATCAATAAGTTATTCTGAACTTTTTGATGATAGTTATATTGTTTACAGAAGGGACAGAGGTGGTTTAAATACAATGGGTGGTGGCGTTTTGCTTGCCATTAAAAGTAATTTTAAATCTGCTAGGCTGGATATCTTGGATACAGAATGTGAAAGCATTTGGATTCGTATTACTTTTTCAAAACAATTTTCAATCATTTTAGGAGTAGTTTATTTCCCTCCAAACTCTCAACTTTCTTTGTATGTCATTTTTTGAAAAACTGGAGTTATTTAGTTTTAGTAATAAACAAATTTTAATTCTAGGTGATTTTAATCTTCCAATAACTGGTTCTTCATTTAACTTAACTAATGGAGGAGAAATATGTAAACAGTTACAATTTTTTATGGAAATATTTAACCTTAAACTTAAAAATGATATTTTGAATTGCTCTGGTAGAACATTAGATTTAGTTTTGACTGATATTCCTGTAGTAAATGTATTCAAGGAAGATCCTGTTGATAAATTGGATAACTATCACCCTGATTTAGAAATTGTTTTTGAAGTTGAGCATATTACAGTAAAAAATGCATTAGACCTAATTAATTGTGATAGTAATAAATATAATTTTAAACAAGGCGATTATTTAAGTCTGTATCATTCAATTGGCAGTTTGGATTGGGATAAAGTTATAAATAATAGCAATGTGAATGATAGTGTGAAACATTTTTATGAAGAGTTATATTCTAAACTTAATTTGCATGTTCCTTTAAGAAAGCAACAAAGAAAATTTAAATACCCTGCTTGGTTTTCGCATGCTACTGTTGGTATCATTAGAAAAAAAGAAAAAATACGTAGGCAGTATAAAAAATTTAAATCTTGCTATTTGTTTGAAGAATATAGAATAGCTAGGGCAGAATCTAAAAGGTTTATTAGGAATGACTATTTAAAGTTCACTGTTTATCTTGAGGGAGAGGTTGCAAATAATCCAGTACTGTTTTGGTCTGCAGTGAAGCGGTTGAGGTCGACTGATAGTAGAGTCACAACAGTGACATTGGATGGAGTGGAGGTGGAAGGCAACGTTACCATTGCGGAGGCATTTGCCCGTTATTTCAAGTCAGTGTATGAGGAATCTAATTTAGATTATGTTCAGTTAACTGCGGCGGCTCTCTGCTTGCCGGCTGCGGGTAATGCCAGCATTGCCTGCCTGACTTCTGCTAACATTACTGAAGGGGAAATTTTACAAGCAATTAAAAAACTTAAATCGCGTCGTTCATATGGTCCTGATGGCATTCCGTCTTTTATTTTTAAGGGATGTTGTGAGTCTTTAATTTTTTTTTTATCCACACTGGAAGGGAGGTTAAAAATAGCCCTTACCCGCACCGAAATGCGGGCCCTCTACGCCGCTCGCCCAAGAGAGCAAAGCGACGAGCAGGGGTCTCCAACCTCTGACAGACAGCATCAGTGTCAGAGGCCCGCCCCGAGGCTCGAGGCGGCTAGGAGTGTACAGTTGTCTGTACGTCTCCTTGGGCATACCTGCTAAAAAAACCCCCTCGCGTGCTGTCACCACATCATTGCGATCGACCCGAGCGTCTGCTCATTGCGACTTCGCAATGCGTGGCCTCTGGTCCCTTTCAGGACTCCTCAGTTGGTGTTCAACCGATCTTCTGCTGTCCTCGGTTCTGGGGTCACTCGTGACACCCGTCTGTCCTCTTCTGGCGCAGGACGGACATGACAATGTCAGCCACTGCATTCCAGCTGACACTGCCCTGCAGCATCTTCCCCACGATGTTGTCCGGGGTCAGATGACCGCCGACCGAGTCGGCAAGGGCAGTCCGTTCTTCGTCAAAGCGACGGCACACGAGGAAAGTGTGATGCACGTCGTCTCCATCGTGTCCGCAGTACTTGCACCTGGGCGAGTCGACCTTGCCCATTCGGTGGAGGTACAGACGGAAGTAGCCATGACCTGTCAGGAACTGGGTGAGGTAAAAGTTACCTTCCCCGTGGTCGCGGCAAACCCACGGCTCCAGGTTCCTGATGAGTCGCCATGTCCACCTTCCGGTCGTGTCTTCGTCCCATCGACGCTGCCAGGCGGCCATTGTTTGGCCACGGGCCAGCTCGGCAGCCTCTTCCCGATCCATCTCGGGAGCACACCCCCAGATGGTCTTCTTCTCTTGCGCCAGCAGGTCGATTGGGATGACTCCTGCAATGACCAGCACCGCCGCCTACGAGACCGTGCGGTACGAGGACTCGACCCTGAGCGCGCCGCGTCTCTGCACCGCCAGCATGCAAGTCCGGTATTTCTTCACCTTAGTCGCATCTGCCCAGATCTCCGCTCCGTAGAGCATGATGGCCTGTGCCGTCGACAGCAACAGCCTCCGTTTCCCCTGACTCGGTCCTCCGATGTTGGCCATCAGTCTTCCGAGGCAGGACATCACTTCGGCCGCCTTGTCGCACACGCTTCTGATGTGGTCCCAGTAGGTGAGCTTGTTGTCCAGCACCACCCCCAGGTACCTGGCCGTCCTCTGCGTCTCAATCACTTCGGTACCCACCCGCATCGGAATGATCGTGGGTATCCGCTTCCTCGTCAGCATGACTATCTCCGTTTTGGAGAGAGCCAGCTGAAGGCCGTGATCGCACATCCAGCCTTCCACCAGGCGCATGACCTGATTCAGCCTCAATTGGGCCAACTCCGCGTTTCGTTCGGTGATGACCGCCGCCACGTCGTCGGCGTATCCCACGAGGAACCGTTCCGTGTGGCATCTCAGTGCGGAGCAAGCTGTCATACGAGACATTCCAGAGATCCGGCCCCAGCACCGATCCCTGGGCTGCCCCAGAGGTGACGGCCCTG
Organism: Flexamia atlantica; assembly: GCA_035578135.1. Classification (NCBI taxonomy): domain Eukaryota; kingdom Metazoa; phylum Arthropoda; class Insecta; order Hemiptera; family Cicadellidae; genus Flexamia; species Flexamia atlantica. Next base: position 114,192,004 of record JAQJVK010000001.1, read on the forward strand.
GTTACGAAACCCCGGTCCGTCTCATACATCATCCGCCGGTCCCTTAGGTAATCTCTCACCATGGCGAGGAGGTACCCAGGCAACCTGAATGTTCTTTCCAGTGCGACCAGAATGTCGCACCACCGTGCTGAGTTGAACACGTTCTTGACATCAAGCGTGACCAGCAGCACGATCGGACGAGCCGCGTGGCACGCCTGATCCGCTCGTGTCACCGAAGCTACGACCTCCGAGATGGCGCTGAGTGTCGAGTGGCCCTCTCTGAACCCGTGTTGTTGGGCCGAGAGGTCCCCTGCCGCTCGCACAGCCTCTCCAATTCTCGGTTTCAACAACCTCTCCATCAGTTTTCCCCCCGTGTCCAACATGCACACAGGGCGGTACGACGATGGAGCGTCCGGTGGGCCCCGTTTTTTGCTCAGAAGGATGAGCTTGGCCAGTTTCCAGCGGGATGCAAACACTCCCGCTTTCAAGCAGACGTTTTACATGTCCAGCAGGAGCTGAGGGCGGCATTTCACCACCAGTTTCAGCACCTCTGACGGTACGTTGTTCGGGCCCGGGGCCTTCTTGTTCTTCATGGACCCCGCTCTCTCCGTGTGCTGACCGCTCTCTCCAACTCTTGGCACGTGAACAAAGGGACCTCTTCGGCGATCACCCGCAAAGGGGTGTCGTCTCTGACCCGGTGATCCGGGAAGAGTCCGTCCACGATGGTCCGCATCTTCTCAGCCTCCATCGGCACGTACCCGGGTCCCTGCGCGAGTTTCCTCATGACCAGCTTGCACCCCTGTCCCCTGGGGTCGCTGTTCACGTCTTCGCGCAGTGCGCTCCAGCAGCACGCCTTGCTTTCTCTGATCGCTTTGACCAGTTCTCTTTTTGCCGCTCTGTACTGGCTCGACCTCTCCGCCGCTTCGGGTCTGTTCCGGGAACGCTGGGCTCGCCACCTGAGTCTCAGGCAGTTTCGCCGCAGCTCGGCGATGCGGTCGGTCCACCAGTACACCGGGCGCTTTCCAGTACGTGCCGACTTGGGGGGCATCGACGTGTCGCAAGCGCGATGAATGAGGCGTGATGTGGCTTCCACCACAGCCTCCGCGTCCGCCCTGCTTGGCTTGTCGTCCGGCATCGGGGGGATGTCCCCCATGCCGTTCTGCAGAGCCTCTGTCAGCCTCCGTTCATCCAATCTCGCCAGGTTCCAGCCGAGCGGGAGCCGGCTGTTGCTGCGATTTCCTTGTCTTCTTTCGGCCAGCTCGAAGGTGATGTATTCGTGATCACTCCCCGAGTAATCACCCATCACCCTCCAGCCGACGATTCGGGAAGCCAGCCCTTCCGATGCCAGGGTCACATCGGGGATCGATTCCCCGAATCCCGGCCTCCGGTAGGTTGGCGTGTCTCCCTCGTTCATTGTCAGCAGCCCCAGCCTGGATGCCATCTCCAACAACAACCTTCCTTGGCTGTCTGTGTGTGGCATCCCCCACTCTCTCGCTCTGGCGTTGAAGTCGCCGGCCAGGAGACACGGACCGGCGATCGCTCGGATCGCGTCCTCCATGGCCTCCAACTTCTCCGTGAATCCTGGAATGCTGTCATTCAAGGAAAAATAACAGCTCACGAACGTGACTCCGTTGCTCGTGATCCAGGCGAAATTTTCGCCGTTCCCACTTCTTTCGATGGGGACCACTTGCGGGTCGGGCACCCACAGCGCAGCCCATCCTGTGCGGTCAGGGAACCACAGTGGACCTTTAGCCCTGTGAGGCTCGCTCACGAAGACGAGTGATGTCCCCGTCTCCCGAACGATTTGGTCCACCAGGGAGCTTGCCGCGATGCTCCCGTTTAGGTTTCCCTGGATGAATCCCTGATGAAGGTCTTGCTGTATGCTGATGATATGAAAATATTTAGAGAAATTAAAAATCTTGATGATTGTGAATTATTGTAGCAGGATCTAGATCGTTTAATTGCTTGGAGTCAAACAGGTTTAAAATTTAATGCAGAAAAGTGTGTGGTAGTGAGGTACACCAGAAAGACTCAAAACTTTGTTATTTTTTATTATAGGATGGAAAATACTATGTTAACTGTACATTCTAAAATTAAAGATCTAAGTCTTATTTTTGATGTTAAGTTTTCTTTTTCTGATCATATTATTGAAATTTGTAAAGCTGCTTATAAAACATTTGGTTTTTTGTGTAGATCAAGTTATATGATCAAACACATTTCCACATTTAAATTATTGTATTCCACCTTGATAAGATCAAAGCTTGAGTTTGGTTTCATGGTGTGGCATCCTCATTATGCATATTTAACAGAAATGGTTGAGCAAATTCAAATTAAATTTTTACAAGTTTTATATTTTAAATCATTTGGAGTTTATACCTTTCTTGTTTCTTACTCTGAATTTTGTAGTCCAGTCGCCAAGCCATGACACCTTGAAGTAGGGTCCGACGCAGATTTTATGACTGATTCTAGTACTATTTGATGTACTGAACAAGAATATGATGGATGCCAGACTGGCATCCTTGAGCAATTTTGAATATCGAAGGTCAAAGTTCAAAGGGCCGAAAATAGAGAATCAGATAGTGAAAAAATATATATTTATGGTATCCAAACAAATGTTCCCCAAGATATTGATATTAAACCGCCACCGATAGTTGCTGGGTGGTGAATACTTCATTTTGATTGAGTATTAATTTTCAGCTGCCATCTTGGATCCGCCATATTGGATACAAGTTAATTTTTTTTTATGTGAATGTGGTGTTGTGACACATCATTACAGAATAGATTTTCACGCTGATTACAGTGCCGCAATCCGTTTTTTAAAAATATTGTTTCGTTCTCAATATATACTCAAATAATGATTCTTCCCTGTACATTTCTTATGGGAGTTTCCAAATTTAACTATTGTTTTATTTTGTTTTTCTTATATCTCCGGTCCTAATCGCATGATAAATTTCGTTGTGGTCTTAAAAGATTCAATGATTTAATGGCTTTAATTTGAAATATTGTCCATTTAAACAAGACCAGTCGGAGATGAGTTACAAAGCAACATTGAACATAAAATTTTGATTTTTAAAATTTATGTGTACTTAAAGGTTTATATCTCAGGCTCTAGGTAAGACTAAATATTATGGTTGGTCTTAAAACACTCATCTGATCTTTGGATTTCATTTAAGCTTTTTTCAACTTAAAAACCACTTTGTAAAAAGGGTTATGACAGTTTAAAGATCATAAGATCTTCAAAATTTAACTATTTTTGTATTGTTTCTCTTATATCCCCGGTTGTAATCACGTTATAAAGTTTGTTTTGGTCTTAAAAAATGCAGTAATTTAATGGCTTCAATTGTAAATATTAATCATATAACTACGATCAGTCTGAGATGAGTTACAAAGCAACATCGAACATAAGATTTCGATTTTAAAAACATTTTTTTTACTTTAACATTCATATCTCAGGTTCTCAGTAAGTCTCAGTATTATTTTTAGTCTTAAAACACTCATATCATATTTGGTTTTCATTTGAGCCATTGATCATTTTAATCCGATTGTGGGGGGACAAGCCAAGTCTATTCAAAGGTCATAAAATTTTAAAAATTGTACTATTTTTGTTTTATTTTCTTATATCTCCGGTTCTTATCAAATTTTTAAGTTCGTTTTAGTCTCAAAAGAAAGACAAAGATCAGATAAGTGTTTTAAGGCTGAACATAATGTTTAGATTTGCTAAGAACCTGAGATATAAATCTTTAAGTAAAAAGAAATTTTGAAAAATCGACATTTTACGTTAAATATTGCTTTGTAACTATTCTCTGGCTGGTCGTATTTAAATTATTAATATTTCAAATTAAAGCCATTAAATCACTGAATCTTTTAAGACCAAAACGAAATTTATCATGCGATTAGGACCGGAGATATAAGAAAAACAAAATAAAACAATAGTTAAATTTGGAAACTCCCATAAGAAGTGTACAGGGAAGAATCATTATTTGAGTATATCTTGAGAACGAAACAATATTTTAAAAAACGGATTGCGGCACTGTAATCAACGTGAAAATCTATTCTGTAATGATGTGTCACAACACCACATTCACATTAAAAAAATTAACTTGTATCCAAATGGCGGATCCAAGATGGCGGCTGAAAATTAATACTCAATCAAAATGAAGTATTTACCATCCAGCAACTATCGGTGGTGGTTTGAAATCAATATCTTGAGGAACATTTGTGTGGATACCATAAATATATATTTTTTCACTATCTGATTCTCTATTTTCGGCCCTTTGAACTTTGACCTTCGATATTCAAAATTGCTCAAGGATGCCAGTCTGGCATCTGCCATATTCTTGTTCAGTACATCAAATAGTACTAGAACCAGTCATAAAATTTGAGTCTGACCCTACTTCAAGGTTCATGCCTATTTTCCTATTTGGTGACAGGACTATTGTTTGAATTCGATAGTCTGCACAAGTGCCGGGTTGTAGGGATGCTGGTGTTTTTGAAAAGCTGGTGAGTGGAGGGGTTGACTGCAGTGAGCTTTTAGCTCAAATTAACTTTGCCGTCCTCCGACCCTCGACCAGATTAAGGCCGTTGTTTTGTCCTCATTTTGCTACCTCATCTCTACGGACGAATTCATCAATAAATGTAATGATGAGGCTATACAATGCTCTTCCTCAGTATGTGGATCTGCTGTCGTCGACCTTAGCCGCATTCAAGCTATAACTCAGGGGAATCATTGAACAACAAATCATACTTGTTATTTATTTATTTTTAAAATTATTTATTCTCTTTTATATTTCAGTCTATTTGTTGTTTTTTATTAATACGTATATATTTATTTATTTCCATGGTTAAGTTTCATTGCTTGTAGAACTGCCGCTGTTGTCTTTCATGTTTGTTTAGTTGCTATTTGTTAATTCAGTTGATGGATATAGTTAAAAAGATGGGGGGGGATAAGAATAACTTGCACTTTGAGGAATGTTTAAAGTAGTAAATATAGTTATTTATTTGCATGTTGCTATATATAACAATAATAATAATAACAACAACAACAATAATAATAATAATAATAACAATAATAATTTATTATTTACTTTAGATATATATGTATTATTTGCTTTGTTTTCCCGTGTTGGGCCGGGACAGAATGTCCAACAGTATCCCCTGCTTGTCGTAAGAGCCGACTAAAGGGGGAGGGGGGCGCACTGGTCCTTTTTCGCGTCTCCTTTTCACAACTCCATTCTCCGAATCATTTCAATAGCCCGGTTGTTTTTCTAAATCATTCCGTCCTACTCGCCGGGTTGACTCTGTGTTCTTCAACCTCCACTGCGCTGGGGGTCTAGGACGAGCAGAGGGTACAGCTTAAAAACTGGGTTCTGCACCTCCCAGGCTGCCGGATAGTACAGGGGCCCGGGTCAGCCCAGCCAGCTGATCTGGCTGCCCTATCAGCTGGCGAAAATCCCCTTGGCTGTGGCGGTGCCGGTTGGCGACCGGATAGGGCCCCGCTGCGGTCACGGGGGGGCTCTGCCGAGGCCACTGCTCGTCTAGGACCGCCGGTGTTTTGGAGGCGGTCGAACACGGATATAATTGCTCTGGTGATGGGTCGGTCTGACTTTCTCATTGGGGCACATTTTGGGGGGTCAAATGCCTAGTCTTGGGGGCCAAACCAGACATGATGGCAGCAAACAATAAAAATACGTCTGAAAAGGTGCCAGACTCTTTCCGGGGTACCCTAACCCCAACAACGAAATCAACCGCTTCTCCGAGCGGGCTCACGGGTGAGGTGGCTAGCCCCTTCGAGCGAAGGTCCCGCCTCACGAGATCGCCGCCAGGCCGCAACGTGACACCTGCCTCATCGGTGGCCAGAACATCTGTGGCCACTGAGAAGCAACCCGATGGAGACAACGTACCGATGGACGCCAACCCGTCTCCCTTCGAGGCGGTCATCGCGCTCGCCAGGCAGCAGGAGGAGGAGCACATCAAAAAGTGCTTCGACACCCTCGCTGTGATGAAGGCCGCGACCACCCGGCAGAAGAACATCAGTCAGGATGTGAAGGATGGCATCGTCCAATTGGAGGCCAGCCTTCACCACATCATCCAGCTGAGGAGGTCGTGGCAGTCATGTGAGTCGGTGACTGCTTCGACGCAGACGACCCCGTCATTGCGGGTAAAGGCTCAGCCAGCCGGTGGGAAGCGGGCCGCTTCCAGCCCCGCCCAACCGGAGGCTGAGAAAAAACCTCGAGGAAACGGTCCAGGGGAGACATCGGACCCCGAAAAATGGACCGACGTTGTCAGGAAGAGGGGGAAGAAGAGAGACCCTCCCCAGCTGCCTGGATGCCAGCCTGGCACTCAGGACAAGAAGAAGGCGCCGAGGAAGAAGTCCCGCAAGCAGCGGCCGGACGCTCTTCTCATCAAGCCGTCGGAGGGGAAATCCTACGCCGACGTGCTGGGCGAAATTCGCAGCAAAGCGAAGCCCGATGAGAAGGGCGCCGTCATCAAGGGCATGAGGAAGACCCGATCCGGCGATCTTTTGGTCGAGCTCGGTGACGCCTCCAAAAGCAAAGCCGCCTTCAGCGAGGACCTGCAGACCATCTTGGGGGCGAACGCGACCGTCTGCGTTCTCGAACCCAAGTCGACGCTGGAGGTGAGGGACCTTGACGAGCTGACGACCGAGGCGGAGGTGTCCGCTGCCGTCAAATCCGCCATCGGCGACAACGTCGAGGTGAAAACCTTCCTCTCAAAGGCGAACGCTCGGGGTCAGAAGGTGGCGATCCTCACGCTGGGAGCCAGAGCAGCTGCGAAGCTCCTGGAGAAGGGCCACCTCAAAGTCTGGTATGTGAGCTGTCGGGTGCGCGAAAAGCTCGTGGCCTCCAGATGTTTTAAATGTCTGGGGTTCGGTCACGTCGCTAATCGTTGTCCTGGACCCGATAGAAGCAAGCTCTGCTTCAAGTGCGGCGGCCAGGACCACAGGGCCAGCGCATGCAATGCAGCGCTGTCCTGTGTCCTGTGTACTGAAGCCGGCTTGAAGGGCGACCAGGTCAAGCAATCCGCTGGGTCAGGTCGTTGCGGGCAGTACAGGCAGGCCATCCAGGAGCTTCGCCAAACACAAAAGAAATGATCAGTGTTCTGCAACTTAATATGCAGAGGAGCAGGACAGCAAACGACTTGCTGTTCCAGTTCGCCACGGAGCAGGGTGCTGACCTACTGCTTCTCAGTGAGCAGTACCAGAACCGACGCTCCGCGCAGTGGTTCTCGGATCCCTCCGGCACTGCGGCGATATGGATCTTGGACCTCGGGAAGGTGCCTGTTCTCGATTCCGGATCGGGCAACGGCTTCGTTTGGGTGAGGAGCAGGGGTTTCACTGTCTTCTCCTGTTACCTCACGCCTAACCAACCGATCATAGACTACCGCCACATGGTCGATTCCATCGAGGAAAAGATCATGAACACCTCTGGCGGGGTCATAGTCGGTGGCGACTTTAACGCCAAAGCCGTGGAATGGGGTTCCCCGCGGACCGACACTCGAGGTCGTTACATCCTCGAGTCGGCTGCCAGGTCGGGCCTCTGTATCCTCAACACGGGCGGCATTTCCACCTTTCGCCGTCCGGGGTGCAGAGAGACGATCCCAGTCATATCCCTTGCCTCCGAAGGGATTGCCCAGCGGATCTCCGACTGGCGTGTCTGCGAGGACTACTCCTCCAGCGACCACCAGGCGATCCTTTTCAAGGTCCTTCCCGAGGGTGCGCGCTGAACCTGCTCCTCTGGCTCGACGCTGGAACCCCAGTCGTCTGAGCAAAGAAACTTTTACAAACGTAATTAAAGACCAGAGCATTGAGAATTTCATAAGCGCCGAAGATCTGGCAGCATCGACGATGCGTCTCATCGCGACTGCGTGTGAGCAGTCGATGCCCGGAGTTTCCCGCCGCCACAGGAAGAAGCCGGTTTACTGGTGGACGCCTGAAATCGCGGAACTCCGGAGGAGATGCCTTGGTCTCCGACGAGCTGCGCAGCGAGCCAGGAACCGCCCTGATGCAAATGCCAGATCGGCTGAGCATAGAGCGGCCCGCCGAGAGCTCCGCGGTGCCATCAACCGGAGTAAAGTCAGGTGCTGGAAGCAGCTGTGTCAGGATATCGACAACGACCCCTGGGGGATGGGCTACAAACTTGTAACCCAGAAGCTAGGGGTTCGCTCACCACCTGCGGTCATGGAACCACAAGCCATGGCCGCCGTCGTCGATACACTGTTTCCCAGCCACCCAGTTCGGCCAGTCAGGGAATTCGGAGAGGTAGGCGCCTTCCCAGTTTTCCGGGAAAAGGAACTCACCGCTGCCGTCCGATCCCTACGACCCAGAAGAGCGCCCGGTCCCGATGGCATTCCGGCGGAGGTGCTCAAGCTCGCTGCGGAGGTGAATCCAAGGCTTCTGCTCGATATGTTCAACGCGTGTCTGGCGGAAGGCGTTTTCTTTTCTTCGTGGAAGGTTGCCCGCCTTGTTCTTATCCCGAAGGCGAAGAGCACACCGGGGACCCCTTCTTCTTTCCGACCCCTGTGTATGCTCGACACGGCCGGGAAAGTGCTTGAGAAGCTCCTGCGCGTCAGGCTGACCGAGGCCTTCGTCTCTGCGGGGGACTTGTCCCTGCAGCAGTACGGCTTCAGATCCGGTCGCTCTACCATCGACGCTATTCAGGAGGTAGTTGAGGCAGTGCGGAGGGCGGAGGACCACAACCATTGGTCGCGCCGCGTGGTCCTTCTCGTCACGCTCGACGTGAAGAACGCTTTTAACTCCGCCAGGTGGAGCGATATGCTGTGGGCGCTTGAGCATACGTTCCAAGTTCCCTCCTACCTCCTGCGTATGATAGAAGCGTATTTGTCAGACCGCGTTCTGTTGTACGACACGACCGAAGGTCAGCGGCGCATTCCCATCACTTCCGGGGCTGCGCAGGGGTCCATTCTCGGACCAGATCTCTGGAACGTGTCCTACGATAGCTTGCTGAGGCTAGACATGCCCGATGAGACCCGCCTCGTTGGCTATGCTGACGACGTCGCTGCCTTGATCGCTGCGAGGAACGTCGAGCAGGCAAAACTGAGGCTCAGCGTTGTAATGGCCAAGGTCAACGGGTGGATGCGAGATCACGGCTTGTCCCTGGCTATCAGTAAGACGGAGATCGTCGTCCTCACCAAAAAGAGGATAAACACCGTGTTCCCGGTGCAGATAGGTGACGTCACACTCGAGACTAAGCCTGCTGCAAAGTACCTGGGAGTCATGGTCGACAGCAGACTGTCTTTCGGCGAGCAGATCCAGCGCGCCGCCGACAAAGCCGCTAAGGGTGTCGCTGCCCTTGGTAGGCTTATGCCCAATGTCGGCGGTCCTCGTTCCTGCAAGCGCCGTCTGCTCATGACTGCCGTCCAGTCAGTCTTGCTGTACGGGGCGGAGGTATGGGCTCACGCACTCGAGAAGCGAGTCTACCGAGACCGGCTTGCCCGAGTCCAGCGCCGAGGAGCTCTGCGGGTCGCTTCGGCCTACCGCACAGTCTCCGAGCCTGCTGTGATGGTGATCGCCGGAGTCATCCCCGTCCTCTTTCTCGCGAGGGAGAGGCAGGCGATTTACCGGAGGAGGCCTGAAGTGGGCCGGGAAACAGCTGCCAGGGAAGAGCGCGATCGCAGCTTCGACTCCTGGCAGCGCGACTGGGAAGCCGAGCCGAGGGGACGTTGGACCTTCCAGCTCATACCTTCCGTCCGACCATGGGTGGAGCGGCAGCACGGTGAGGTCGATTACTACGTGACCCAGTTTCTTTCTGGACACGGGTACTTCCGAGCCTATCTGCACCGGATGGGCAAAGTCGCCAGCCCGGACTGTCTGTATTGCCCCGGCATCCCAGATACGTCCAAGCACACCTTCTTTCAGTGCAACCGTTGGCACGTCCGCCGAGCCTCGCTTTCATCTGAGATCGGCGTGATCGTCAGCCCAAACAACATCGTTGGAGCTATGCTCCAGGGAGAGGGCAACTGGAACTGTGTCAAGCACTACGTCCAGGCCATTCTTCGGGCGAAAAAGGTCGACCTCGATCGGCCTTAATCCTCAGCATTTCCCCACGGAGGTTGCCCTAGCGGCGTAATATCAAAGGCCTAGCCCGAAGTAATGTGTGAAACAGTTCCAGGCTAGTGTCCTCGGTGCCGAGGGAGGTGGTTTAGTCGGTAGTTCACGGGACATCGAGCTCGTGGGAGTCCGACACTACTGAGGGGACAACGAGCCCCTCAGTGTGCGTAAACGCATTCCACCTCCTACCCAAAAAAAAAAAAAAAAATTATTTGCTTTGTTGTTATCAGTTGTTAAATATTTATTCTTGCATGTTATCCAGTATAAGTATATTAAGTAATTTATGAATAGTGCTACAATATAATTGGACTATGTCTGTTTTGTAGCAATACAAATGTAAAAATAAAATAAATAAAATAAACTTCCGCGTTCGTTCCACTCACAAAGTTCTCTGCCGTTTCTTCATGATCAATGCGCACAATTTTTTTTACTGGTCATCTGCTGCGTTAACTGCAACATTGTACTCTTGTTGTTTACCATCGTTGAAAATTTCATCATAGCGAATTTAAGATTTAAGTTGTTGTCAATATATATGAGAGAGGTTTGAGTCACTTACACCCACTACTCGCTGGTCGCCACCGCCATAGTGTACAATCAGTGGCAAATACAGTACAGACAGACAAAACAGTCGTTTCTGCCTTAACTGAATACTGTATTAGCTGAATATTATCAAAGTGATTTGTGTGTAAAGCTGGACATTTTATTTTTTTAACATGTAGGCCTAATCTTATTTCCAAGAAGTCTAAACCAATATTCCCTAAATCAAAAAAAATCCGCTCATCCCGGGCCCCTTTGGAGCCCGGGCCCCAAGTTTCTGACTTGGCTGTCATGGCCTCTTAGCAGCCTTGTAGGTCGCAACAGCTACAGCTAGAGGTTTTAAAAAGTAGACTTGCTGCAGCTACAACTACAGGTTTTAAACACTAGCTACAGCTATAAAAATCCCACGACAGCTTTGGCGAAATAATTCCCATTTTCCCTGTCTTTTGCAGTGGTGTATTATTAACTGAACTGAACACCCACATCGAGCTTTTTAAATGTATTTCCCAAAGTTAAGTTAAAATAAATAAATCAATAAAAAACATTAGTCTTTGTTCTCAGAGTAGATGGTGTAGGCTGTATTGAGTGAAATCATAGACATATAAGTAATAAACACAAGGATTTGATGTTACATCATATTCGTATTATAACATTTAACAGGATAAAAATTTTTAATAGTTATTTTAGAATTATATAGCTAGAATAATTGAAAAAGAGATATTTTAGGACACTACTGGTGTCCAACCTATAGGGAAGTTGCTATTACCGTAGGCGGCATGGTGAGACTTCAGCCCGGGACCATGTTATTTTTTTGTTTTGAGGTCCCTAGAGCCCAAAAACAATGTTTATATATATATATATATAAATTCGAATTTACAAAAAAATAGTAAGACCAGTACTTTTATATGGAGGGGAAAATTGGATCCTGAGCAAGAACACGGAAAAGAAGATTATAACCTTTGAAAACAAAATCCTAAGAACTATATATGGTCCAGTATGCGAAGATGGAGTATGGAGAATCTGCCACAACCGAGAGTTAAGAGAATTGTTCCGAGATCCCGATATTGTAGGAGAGGTCAAAAGTAGAAGGCTAAGGTGGGTTGGCCATATCCTGAGGAGAAATGAGGAGAGCTTATTGAGGATGGTACTGAGAGGAGATCCGAGGGGAAGGAGACCAGTAGAAAGACCAAAGGCCAGGTGGTGGGATCAAGTCCGGAACGATATGGAAAAAATTAGACTTATAGAGGAAGATTCAAGGGACCGAGAGAATTGGCGACAACGTGTTGGCGAGGCCAAGTACCAGCTTGGGTACAAGTGGCCATGGCAGTAAGCAGTAAGTAATATATGTATATATATATATATATATATATATATATATATGTGTGACCGTAGACATGATCACTCTCGTAAAAAAAGTCCTATCTTGATGAAATTTGGAACAGACATTTATAGTGATATTCATGACTTTAAGTTCGAAAACCAGCAAGATCGGTACACTCTACTTAGAGTGTAATTAGAGTGTATTTAGTCAAAAACCGCCTTGAGGCGGTTTTTTGACTAAATAAACTTTATTTTCAAGATTTAACATATTCCTATTAATTTTATGTAAATTTAATGGTCAGAATTGAATTCAGCTAAAGAAATTAAACTCTACAGCATTTTGAATTATTACTCTACATCAATCGGATACTGAGATATTGGGTCTGCTAAATGCAGTACATTGCCTTTTGTTTTTCCCTGAAGGGACATAAACTATCCAAATTCTGGTATGAATACCCAAATTTTTCATTCAATTTCCCTAAAATGGGATTTAAAAAAATTATAATACAAACCACATGATTGAATTTAATTTGTTTATGTGATGGTTTGATTATAAAAAAAAACAGACATTTTATTAGAATCGATCTTTAATTTTTGTAGATTTAAGTTCTTTTTTCATAATATAAGATCTGAATTCTGTGTTTCTGTGTTATAGTGATTCATCATTATCATGTGTTTTTGGCATAAATAAGGGTTATATTATAATTTTTATAAACTTTTCTAAATATTTTATTAAGTAACCTAAATGGCCCGATTAGTCCTAGCCAAAACAATAACAAACAGGTGTCACAGACTCATGAAGATTCTTTTCCTCCGTTTACAGTGATTAATCGAAAAAAAACAGTCATGGTATTGCAAAGAAATTGAGAAAAGCAGGCTCTCCAATCGTGCGTGCCAACGACCATGACTACATCAAGGTTAATAATTCCATTCCTAATGAATATGACAAATTCGACTCAAATATTAGATAAGTAAACACTATAGTGAAATTGGATGACATGGAAGCAATCAATGGCTTCTCTGAAGATAACGGAAATGTCCCTCCAAGCGTGGCTAATGCTGAGGGCAACACCTCAACTGCCAGTATGAATTTGGACCCCTTACGTGACAAAAACGGTTCCTCAAGAAAAGTGGCGAGACCTAATAAAGACTCTACAATAGCATCGAACGACTCAAACGCTTTTCGGAACAGCTACAGATATAGAGATAACGATCCCGCCCCTTATCTAATTGTAATGGACAGTAAGTAGTAATCATACTGGAAACAAAGGAAATGTTCATCCTATGTCGTTAGGGCGAAAACTCCTCACTTCTAAGGTCAGTGGTATCATTGAACTAAAGAAAATTGGTAGAAACAGGGTCAAATGTGTATTTGTCAGTGCGAATAGTGCAAATTAACTTTTGGACTCTTCATCTGCCAATTAAATAAAACAATCTCTTTGTCTACATTCCAACGAACCAAGTACGAAGGCAAGGCCTTCAGGGATTTTGATACCTCAATTCTGGGGTCTGAACTATTTGATGAACTGATCTTTATCTTTGACATACTATCAGTTTGGAGACTAAATAAACGGTGTCAGGAAACTGACATATACTTTCTCCCTTCAAGTCATTTAAAACCAGAAAATATATATGGCGAAGTAAAAGAAAATTAACAATTAATTATCACACAAATATATACCAAATTTTATCAAAATCGGTTAGTAAATAACGAAGATATCGGTTTTTGAATATTTGCCATAAGAATAACATTGGACAACGTACTGCGTTTACTGCCGAACTTAAATATTAAATATCAATTATCTTTGCAACCAGTTGACGTAGACTAATGATTCAAAATACTAGATTATTTAGTTTTTCAAGCCAAATTCAATGGTTGCAAATATATTTTCTTGAAAAGTTACAGTTTTTGTGAAATTTGAAAAAATATGAATTTTTTAACACTTAAAACCCATATAACTTCTGAACCTGAATTTTTACAGACATTCGAGTGGTGTCATTTTGTTTGTCATCTTAAGCATTAAAACCATGAAATTTTTATCAAAATTGTTAGAGCCATTTTTGAGAAATTTGGATTTTAGTAATTTTTTATGGGTTTTTATGGGGTAAATACCCTTAAAAATCTAAAATTCAAAAAAATGAAAATTACGTCTGGAGATACCATGGCTATAGACCTACATGCCAAATTTCATGAAAATCGCACCACTGGTGTCGTCTCTAGCTTTGTTTACATCCACACACACACACACGCACGCACGCACGCACGCACGCACGCACGCACGCACACACGCACACACGCGCACACACACACACACACACACACACACACACACACACACACACACACAGACAGACACCATGCCAAAAACCACTTTTTTGGATTTAGGGAGCACCAAAACGAATATATCCACTAACAACTCAAATTCGAAATTTTTGAAGGAAGTAATACTTTCTCCATATACTATGTATAGGGGGGAGAAAGTAAAAAGTGATTAATTGATGATAACAGTCAATCTAAATTTATCCCCATACCTATAATTGTGGTTACCTTTAAATGTCTGCCCGAAAATGTAAACTTGTTTTTCATGAAATGTTCGGTAGAACCATACGTAAGACAACCTATCCAATGTTTAACTGTCTACGGCAGTGATCACCAATTACATTTCATGATGGTCCGTATCCAATTTTTATGAAACTGTCACGGGCCGGACCCTAATTGTCAGCGGCTCACCCAGGATTTTTTTCATGGGAGGGCTTGAGGTCTGGGGGGTATGGAATACCCCCCAGTTCAGGGGAGGGTCTGGGGCCCCTCCCCCGGAAAATTTGTCTAGATTTCACTTAAATTGGTGTGATTTTAGCCTATTTGTACATGTTATTTGTAACATTTCGTTTACTTGACGTTATATATTTTATAAACGTACGATGCGACGTGGCCACTGGGTGGGCGAGTTTAACTAGCGATGGAGGGGAGGAAGCTTACAGAAAACGCTAAAACTAACAGAAGCTTTAAAACTAACTATATTAACGTGTTCCCAGTTTCTTTGCAGTTTGACACGGGAAGTTGTGTTACTACAATATCGGAAGAAACTTGAAAATTTATAGGGAAACCTGTACTTCGTACAAGCTCAAAATGTTTTATTTCATTCACGGGGCAAACAGTTAATCTATTGGGGGAGGTGAATGTCAAGGTAAAACTTGGAGAGTTCAGGAGCATAAATAACTTCCTTTTTAAATACAGATTGACCCCTCATGTAACAACAGGAGTTTCTCCTGCAGAACTCTTCTTAGGGTGGAAATTACGTTGCAAATTAAGTTTAGTAAGACCACCGAATATACAAGATAAAAGTATTTCAGAAAATAATCCTACACACATCAAAAACTTTCAAAATGATCAACCAATTTATTGGTCAAAACTACAGAACGGGAAGGTTGTGTGGAAGAACAGAAAAATGGTAAGAAGATTAGGAAGGAATACTTGGCAAATTGAAGCAGAGGTGGGCAACTGTTTAAAAAACACGCAGACCAGATGAGAGCCATAGGATCTACAGGGAGTAGCTCCACTCGGTGGGGAGATGAAGTATAGTTCATTAATAAACAGATGATTCAATTTACATATGTTTATATTCTTGTTTACGTTGAATTATTATTATTGTTTACATCTTCTAAAATAAATGTATGTGTGATTAATTTTGTAGTTCAATGTCTAATACACTTTACGTTACAAATTGTTTTCTTTTATAAAATATTTTTATGTTGTATGGTCAGTGGCGATATTTTTTTTAAGTTCAAATAAAGTTGAAATACACTAAAGCTAAAAATGCATAAAAAATACAGTTTGTGAATTCGACCTCACCGTCCGTAAAAAAATAGGTGGCGGTCCGGATTCGGACCGCGGTCCGCCATTTGGGGACCACTGGTCTACGATATGGTCTTACTGCAAAGGCTTGCAGGAGTAAGACCCGTTGCCCAAACTGTGCTCTCGATCACAAATCTGAATCATGTCCAAACGCTAGATGTCCATGCTGTATATTTTGCAAGGGACCTCACTCTGCTCTAAGCAAAGACTGTGCCCAAAAGGGTATTGAGTTCATGATAAGTCAATACATGGCTTTTGAAAATATTTCCAATAATGAAGCGAAGTCTATTGTTTCCCCCTCAAACATTAACACTCAAAATAAGCAGTCCTCCAGTGCAAAGTCACTAAGTGTTACCAAGGATCATTTCCCACTTCTTCCCTCTAAAGAAAATTCCCTGTTAAGGGAAAAGTTCTGCGTTGTACCGTCTGCCATAACTAGCAATACTAGCAATCTGGTTCGGCCATTAACAAATGAAACTCAGAGTAAGACTCACTATAGACACACGGCAACTAAGGCCCCTAATGATAATTCCTCTCGAACCACTCCTGAGTTTACTCATAAGTATTACTCTCAATTCAAACGCCAAAACCAATAGTCAACTTCTCCTGTTTGGAGCCACCGTTCGTCTTCAACTGGAGAGACACCTGTACCTGAGGATCATGATGGGGGTGTTGATCCTCACGAACCTAGAAGTAGGGTAGTGAACGAGAAAGTCGCCAACTCAAAAGAAGACGAAATGATCACTATTCTGAATAATTTTAAATATAATGACCTACCCATATCTAAATTGCTCCCAGTTCTCTATGAAGTTATACCTACATTAGACATTGCCTCTTATATCAACACTCCCTTAGTAGAAACAACAGATCAAAAGTTCTTTGGTATCACACATTAGATAGAAAACTTTAGCTAAACAGTTCCTTAAAATTCCTTGTGATTATCTTATAAATTAGAAAAATTGTTAGTATAGGCTTGACATGATTGTATGATCTTTGGCCAAAATAAAGAGTAAAAAAAGATGGTTTGATTTGTTATAATATGTTTGCTGACATTTATGTACTATAACAAGTATACATTTATTAAAAATTATCAGGATATGAATAATTATTGAGAAATAAAATCATGAATGATAAAATTTACTTTAATTAGATTAATATTTACACAAAATATTCAAAACAACAACTTCCCTGTCTTATGTAGAATATGCCCACATATAAAAAATAAATCCTTTACAAATTAACTGAATATGCAAGTTTGCTGCAACAAGTTTATTTAAATTTTAAGATAAATCATATGTTTGGATTTAATTTTTTCATGTGATTATTTTATTTGTTTTTATTTTGACTGATTTTAAATCATTGATTGTATGTCTGCTTACATTTTTATACTATAACAAGGATACACTTGACTTATAAAAAAATATTAGACTAATAATTATAGGATTAAGAATAACAAAAAAAGGATACCGATGTGATTCCCACGACCATTTCCCTTACATCTAGAGCTCTTGAATTGTCATGTAATATACGTTTTGCATTAAAAAAATGTTTGAAACATTTTCCCTTATATAAATTCAATAAGCTCTCATATAAAAATTAATTATTTAGGAATTCACTGAGTATGCAGGTTTGCTGCAACCAGGGGCGTACCCAGGGGGGGATATCGGGATATATAACCCCCCAAAATTTTTGGTGATTTCGGGAAATTTTTGGGAAGAATAATATCTTGTTCATAATGAAGTGGTATGGTATCACTAAACTTGCCATAAAACAGAGAACACCCTACATGATTTACTCGCTAAACTTTTACGAGGTTTTTAAATAGTTAAAGTCTTTTATTTTAAAGATAACTGATTGGGATGGGGATTGAAAATTTGATTGTTAGAGTATTTTTACCTATTGCGGTTATTGTGAGTAACTGGAGGGAGTAGGCCTATGGCAAGCAAGCAAAAACTCCTGATAACAACAGTGGTAATTAATGGTGTTTGTTATCTTGCCGCCATCGCCATCGTCGCCATCAGATGTGGCAAAAGACTCATCATATATATTACGTGAAATATTCATGGTAAAAAAATCACAATGTTAAAATGAGGCATACAAACATTGTCGTCTTCTCAAGGCCGTGTACTTTACACTATTCGTCTGTCAGACAATCTTGTAGCTGCATCGCGGCAGTGGCAGACGAATATCGTCTGCTTACGTCGCGTGAAAACCATGCCAGTCTCGCCGTTAAATCTAGGCAGATTTGTGATAAGTTTATGATGCTTACGAGAACTTACGATTATAGCTTTGCGGTTGCGTTCTGGGACTTGGGAAACACTGCACAAGCGAGAAAATAGCATTTTCTAATTCTATTCATCAACCTCGGTCGGATAATGTAGGAACCGCATACTTCAGGTCTGGAAGGTCCGAGGCGTGCAATATGTGAGATATAGTTTTCACTTTAAAATTAACAGAAACAAAACTTTTTTACCACGGTTAACAACGTATAATTCTTGAATACTTTCTCATTTGTCCTTTAGTGTTAGGCCTACTACATAAATATGCTATTTTTTATTGGGTAAAAACATTTTTATAAAATTCCAATGTGATCTAAAATTTTCAGAATATAATCTGTGAGCAGCTTCAAATTAGTTCAAAGGGTCTAGCCGGTTAAGATAGTGAAAAATGCCCAGGCTCTTTTGAAAAAAGAAAAATATCCTTAGATAGGATATAAAAAGATAAATCTATGTTGAAGTTTTTAGACCCCTAGACCTTCACATAACCTCAAAAATAAATAAAATGTGATTTTTAGTTTCTTTTTTATATCTCTAAGGCTATTTATAGTAGAAAAATCCAACTTTTTTTTAATTT
Organism: Flexamia atlantica; assembly: GCA_035578135.1. Classification (NCBI taxonomy): domain Eukaryota; kingdom Metazoa; phylum Arthropoda; class Insecta; order Hemiptera; family Cicadellidae; genus Flexamia; species Flexamia atlantica. Next base: position 114,210,633 of record JAQJVK010000001.1, read on the forward strand.
GTAGGGGTTTTTATTGCCTCCAAAGGAGTATTTAAAAAAAATTGGTTTCGAATTATATAATTTTCTTACGTTTTTAATCTTTAAAATTTGATTTAAAATAAACTAGAGCAATAGCAATGCCGAAAAAAATTTATACTATTATTTGGATGCTAAAAAATATTCATGATTTTTTCAGAATTTTAAAAGTGGTGCATCATGGTCAAGTCATCAAAAAACCCTATTTTTTCAAGTTTTTCGTACCTTAGTTTTAAGACCTGAAATTATTTTTTAATCCTTTTTCAACGGTGATAAAAACCATTACCATTGAAAAAGAGGAAAAATATTAAACATCTTTTTCTTAAAGTCAACCTCAAGTGAAAAAATTGGAAGTTTTAAATAAAAAAACAGCAATATTTCAAAAACAAAAAATTCAAATTCAAAACGAATAGCAGCATTAGAATCAGCGTGTAAAGTTAGCTGAAAATGATGGGTCACAACACCACCTTCCTATTTAAAATAACTTAACTCTTTTAAAAATGGCGGATCCAGAATGACGGCCAAAAAAATTTAATCCGCAAAAATCATATGAACGTGAATAGAAAATGAATGGCAGTGGTTACTTGTAATTATCTAGCATTATTTGAGATAATGTTTACATTTATAAATAACAATATGTTAAATTCTCTTGAAAAAGCATTTTATAATAATTGTTAATAACATGAGAACGAAATAATTGAGTTTTTAACTGATTAAGGCATTGTTATCACTGTAAAAATGCAGTTTGAAGTCATGGGAAACAACATCATCACCTATAGATAAAAACAGTTATCTTATATGGCTGATCCAAGATGGTGGCCGAGTAGTAGTACTGTAAGCCTGTTCAAAATGAATTATTTACTACTTAACAATGTCTGGTGGTGGTCCAAGATTTGAACAAAATGTAGAAAATCAAGTATTGTGACTCTTAAAAAACTTGCCCCATATGAAACAAATAATTATGAAAAGTACTATTTAATTAACATGTAAAACGATTGCAAATAATTTCTGTAGTTTCCATAAATAAAGCTAAAAATAGTAGGTTTTTCTTATAAGTCAATATTAAGGTAAAATAAAGGTGAAAATATACAGTTTTAGTCATTAACCCTTAATAATAAACTCATATATATTTAACTAATACAGATCGCAATGACCCCAAGTTGAAAGAGTTTTTTCACCACACTACGACGAAATCACCTGTTTTACAAACGTCAAACGCGGACCGAAACATACTGTTTGCCGCCACAGGACCGAAAACGTTTGGAGCCTAGGGCCGAAAGTCAGCTGATCGTTTATTTGCTTGAAACAACGTCAGAACATCACATAATTAATTGAATGAATGAATGAATGAAAAAGTGCCTTTATTTACAATATAGTTTAAAATACAAATATGAAATAATACATGTGAGCTTAGCACTAATACAGCAATGGTCGACTAGACCGTCTGCTGCGGCTGGATTTTACCTGGTCAGTGACATTACTTTGTATTCATTATGGAATCTACTCATACATATATATTAGATTAAATAAACTAAAAAGCACTTTTTTTAAATGATATGAAAAAAATATTTAAAAACTGATAAGGCTTACTAATTACATTTACATTTAGTTTACACAAAAAATAATTTTATTGTAAGGTAGATTAATAAAAATAATTGAAACAGACATATTATAGTAAACCTACTAACCATAACCAACCCTAACGAACTAAAGATAAATTCAGTAAAAATTATTATTATTATTTATAATATGCAAAAAAAATTAGGTAAGCTAGTAATTAAATTCTTGTATTAAATCCCACCTTTTAGCCCAAGCTTCTTTCAAAAACCCACTTAAAGCCCGCCAATCCCTGCCATTCAAGTACTCAAGGTACTGATCCCAACTTAAACGAACAGACCCAAAAAAGTAGGACCTTCTTATTCCTGACAATATAGGGCAAACTGCCACAAAGTGAAAAACATTTTCTACTTCCTTCATATTGCAAAGAGCACAATCACCAGGATTGTTTGGCAGCCATGGTTTAAAATTAAGGTTTATTAGTTCGGCTCTTGTCTTAATTGCCCAGGACACAACGGTGATATCATAATTGTCTGACAAGAAGGTCTTATCTCCAAGGTCAAAATCAAGCGATAATAGATGTTGGTGGTACAGGGACGTGCGTGCACTCACTACGCATTCATTTCTCCACTGCTCCCTCTCCCCCTCCGCCACCCTCAGCAAGGACGACTGCCACTCACGCATGCCAACTTCATCCGCTTCGAAGCTAATTTCAAACCCATACTTATTTCCTAATCTTTTCCAATGTTTTGCCCAAAAAATATTTGTGTTTACAATCTGTTTGGCTAACTGTTGTGGAAGACGGTTTTGTGGGAGGGAGAAAACTTTTGCTAAATAATTTATGTTTAATACTGATGAATAAAAATGTATTTTATCAACTAATGATTCTATTTAGATGACATAATTCGGAGTGTTTTGAGGAAGTCGAAATATTTTTTTAATAAAAAATCTTTGAATCGATTCGATTGTTTCACTATTAATAAACCCCCAAACTTGAGCGCCGTAACAGATAATTGATCTAATTACTGAAGAAAAACAAAGAAATTTTACGCTTAGCGGGACTTGTTTATTATTCAAAAGGTTGCAGCAAATTCAATTTCAATTAATTATGCAGCATTCAATAGGTACCAATCATAGGGATGGTTGCGATCATATGATTTTCATAGCTGTGAATGTCTGAATCATGATAAAGAAGTTGTATCGTCGCTCATATTTTTAAAGTTTTTTTCAAGTGAGTCAAATAATAATCAGTTTTTTTTATTATTTAGGGTATATTTAATTGTGTAGTGTGGTGAAAAATAGCGTTCACAAATCGGCCGAAAGGGTTTTGCAGCTCTCGATCGTTTCAAATTCTCGACTTCGTCTCGAATTTGAAAATCGATCTCGAGCCTGCAAAACCTCACTTTCGGCCCTTGTTGCGAAATATACTATTCTCACAGCTGGAAAGCAAACAAACAAAATCAATCCTAATCTGCTGTTTACAAAAAATACAAATGTGGTATCAGTCTGAATCTCACAATTATTATGGTGCCATATGGTTTAGAAGCAGTTTACACACCACAGGAACGTTACGGGTGCATTCCGTGATGGCAGCTTCTCTTAAAAAATGTCAGGACAAGCTTCTAGGTTATCGATTTTTACGATGTGTAAACTGCCTTTAAACAATTTATAATTGGTACCATAGTAATTGTGATATTCAGACCTTTAATTTGATACCTGATTTTTAATCTTTTACATAATTTTTTCCGCCATCTTTACACCGACTAAAGACAATCTCTGACTTCATCGCGCGCGGGCATATGCTCCGTCTATTTGTACTATATGGTATGATATGGTCAATGGATACAACACAGGCGCTAAAGTAGCGATAAGACACACTACAGTTATGCATTGCAGTTTTAACGACCTAACTGAAGGCGCCATTTCTGAGTTAATAAATCTCAACCGTGCCAGATAAGCCAGTGAACAGATATATCTGAGTCTGTTGCGCAAGAGGTTACTATACCCTAGAGGGAATGTCCTTACAAAATTGTAAAGTTAAATACTGTAGTTTAAGCTGAGCAATAATATCTTAGGCCGGAGACAAACGAGGCATTTTTTATCGCGGCAGCGAAACTACCGCTGCTGCCGTTTTCGCAGTAGTGTTCAGATTTAAATGGACCCTTACACACAGGGCAGAAGAAATATCGCGCGATAATATTGCCGCTGGCAGTAGTTTTGCAGCCGTTCGAAAGTGGATTTGTTTCCACTTTTGTCATTACAGTGGCGTATGATTAAATGGGAGTTTTCATATTTGGCGAATTTTCTACTGCCGCAATGGTCAGACAGCTAGACACGCTAAACATAGACCGTGTTCATGACATCAGGAGTTCTGAGATCGACATATGGTAAAATGCATTTGGTAAACACCCACAGACGTCTCTCAAAATTAAAATGGCACCGTGATTGGTGATATTTTTTCCATGGCATTTCTTTACCGCGACGTGTGTAAACAACGCCGATTTCGTCGTCGGCGGCGGAAAAATTATCGCTGCGATACAAAACGCCCAGTTTGTCTCAGGCCTTAGGGACATTTTCTTTTGAGGTATGCTAGCTAGAAAACCATGTGATATACAAGAAAAATTAAAAACTGTAGAAAATTTTTAATATCTTTAAATTATAGCTTGAAGATTGAATCACTCGTTTAGGCGAGAGTCAAAAATATACAGGAAGTACAGCCTATTTTTTCTGGAATTTCGACCCCTCTCTCGAACCGCCTTAAAATTACATATTTTGAAAACCCATTCCTAGCAGATGGTTTACCCTATAAACGTCCATGCATTTCTAAGTTCTTGATAATTTGTTAAGCTGTTTAAAAAGATTATTTTTTCATCAAACTGGATGATTAAATTGATAACTTACTTATGAGATAATTAGACTACTATGAGATATGATTCACTGTCCTTACCTTCTTGGATTTAAGTTCAGCGTATTCTGCACGCTCAAATGACAAACTAACACTGAGCTAATGCAGAAATGGCAATGAACTGAGAGTGAGGATTTTTCCTTCACCTGCAAGCGCTAACAAGCATAATCCATTCCAACCCTGTCCTGTCCAAAAAATTATATAGTAGTATAGGTCTTTGGTCCTGTCTTATCAGTAACTATATCTGCATTTCAGTCTGCAATGCTTTGTTCCACTGCCTTCTAAATTGTTTGGTGTTTTAAAACTATATAAATTGAATTGTAAATGTATTCATTGCAAGGCGTATTGAAGGGTTCAATTTATTTTTAAACATTATCTACAATACGTACATTTTATGTCTTTTTACTGTGTTTGGCTCATTTAATAAAACATACGTTATTTTTGCCACAATGAATACATAATGTTAGTTAAAGTCCCATAACTTTTTACATTCTATAAAATTGACTTGGGCATAGATGATAGGCCTACTATTTGGTATGTTAGCAAACATACTAATTTACTAAAATAATAATTTCCTCATTAACACTATTACACTAATATATTATTACTAAGTTTAAAAATATATTACTGTGAATTTATAAGTCAAGAGTGAACTGATGTTTGTAATATATTAGTGTAGTGTAGAGATACTAGGGTTTTAGTTCTCGATGCATGTTGCACTAGTGGAAGTATTTTGTACACTTTTAAATCATTATGATATATAATAATTATTAAAACAACATTATTCAATTGTATTACACGTTATTTAAAAAAAAGTACCTTTTATGATTGGCTTTATACAGGGTGAGTTTTAAGAGTCGTCATACTTGATTTTCAAAATTTTGTTCAAATATAACAACCTTGAACCACCAACAGACATTGTTAAGTAGTAAATAATTCATTTTGACCAGATACAGTACTACTACCCGGCCGCCATCTTGGATCAGCCATATTAGATAACTGTTTTTGTCTATAGGTGATGATATTGTTTCCCATGACTTCAAACTGCATTTTCACAGTGATAACAATTCCGTAACCAGTTAAAAACTCAATTAATTTGTTCTCATGTTATTAACAGTTATTATAAAATAAGAGAATTTAAAATTTTGTGATGTATAAATGTAAACATTATCTCAAATAATGCTAGATAATTACAAATAACCACCACCATTCATTTTCTATTCATGTTCATATGATTTTTACGGATTAAAAATTTTTCGGCCGCCATTTTTAAATGAGTTAAGTTATTTTGAATAGGAAGGTGGTGTTGTGACTCATCATTTTCAGCTAACTTTCCACGCTGATTCTAATGCTGCTATTCATTTTTAATTTGAATTTTTCGTTTTTGAAATATTGCAATTTTTTATTTCAAACTTCCAATTTTTTCGCTTGAGGTTGACTTTAAGAAAAAGATGTTTAGTATTTTTCCTCATTTTCAATGGTAATGGTTTTTATCACCATTGAAAAAGGCTAAAAAAATATTTTTCAGGTCTCAAAACTAAGTTAAGGTACAAAAAACTTGAAAAAATAGGGTTTTTTGATGATTTGAATGTGATGCACCACTTTGAAAATTCTGAAAAAAATCATAAATATTTTTTAGCATCCAAATACTAGTATAAATTTTTTTCGGCGTTGCTATTGCTCTAGTTGATTTTTAATCAAATTTTAAAGATTAAAAACGTAAGAAAATTATATAATTCGAAACCAAATTTTTTTTTAAATACTCCTTTGGAGGCAATAAAAAACCCTACAAATTAAAAAAAATTTGGATTTTTCTACTATAAATAGCCTTAGAGATATAAAAAAGAAACTAAAAATCACATTTTATTTATTTTTGAGGTTATGTGAAGGTCTAGGGGTCTAAAAATTTCAACATAGATTTATCTTTTTATATCCTATCTAAGGATATTTTTCTTTTTTCAAAAGAGCCTGGGCATTTTTCACTACCTTAACCGGCTAGACCCTTTCAGGAGTTATTCTGTTTGTTGCTATGCCTCTAGATTGTCTAAAAACGCCAATTTTCAGTTGCAATTTATGAACATTTCCCGGGGTGGTCCCCCGGACCCCTCCCACTGAGGGGTATTCCATACCCTCCCGGCCCCCCGGTGTTTCCCCCACGAAAATAAATGCTGTGTACGCCACTGGCTGCAAAGGAGGTATTATTTATTCATTTATGTGCGCCAAGACTACACAGTTAAAATGTTATAATTTAGTGATACATCAAGGCTTCACTTAAGGTTTTCTATTTATCTAAAAAGTATAAGCAATTGATATTAAGGAGTTGAAAATGTTGAATATTTTTATAAGAATATACGTTAACCAAAGTAACACTTTTTTCCAACAACATTAACCTATTTTACTGGGTTTCCCGGCTATAATAGACAAAATAAAACTATCGTTATCGGAATCAACACAAAGTTTCCAACATTCTGGAATTTTTTTTTTAATTGGAGGGAAAAAAGCATAGTTGCCACCAAGGTGATAAGTTAGAAATTCAGACAATAGGCCAATCCTCAAGGTTGGTAAAACAAAACAATAAGTTTAAACTAAAAGGGGACTCATTTACAAAATTTAAGTTGCAGACTGTACTTCGGCCTACTGAGGTGGCTAGCCTATTTTTATTAAAGGCTACTTAAGTGCATTAAATGCATAATAAATATTTAGGCGTGTGTGTGTGCGTGCTTGCGTGTGTGTGTGCGTGCTTGCGTGTGTGTGTGCGTGCGTGCTTGTGTGTGTGTGTGTGTGTGTGTGTGTGTGTGTGTGTGTGTGTGTGTGTGTGTGTGTGTGTTGAGTGAGCACGATAGCAGCCGTAAAAATATGGTCCAATCTTAATGAAATTTGGTACAGACATGTAAAGTGGTAATCGAGTTAGGGGTAAAGGGATAAAACCCCTAAAATGGGTTTTTTGAGTTTTTTACATAGAAAAATTAAAATAATCACATTTTTGTTGGCACCATTGAATCCAGCTCAAAAAAACGAACAATTTAATATTTTGAATCATTGCTCTATGTCCATTGGCAATGTATACAGAACCCTCTAAGTAGGGACAGCTTATGGATGTGCCGTGCACGTTACTTATATTTGTATACTTAGCGCGAAATCAGGCATTGGCCAAAAACTGTCTGTACCAAAAGCCAGCGCATCTGAACATTCTGGAATAGTCAGAATTCAGGCTTTGAAACCCCTCTTCTCGCCCCATTCCTTCTCTGCACGGAAACTCAGCAACATCTTTTACCTAAGAGGATAAGTAAACAATAGCCTTTAAGTATTAGGATAATTTTCTCTAATTTGGTAGCTAACCATCATGTTTTAGTTAGCTTGGTTTCGGGGTGCCGGGGGGAAAATACCAGTTGGGGGTTTCAGGATCTAGTTTTCAGTGGGTTTCGCTTCTTCAGAAGCGACCGTTTAAAATATTACCAATGTAGCTTTCAACAGGTATTAAATATTGTTTCACAGATCTCACTTGCCAACCATTACATGGTTGTACATGAGTTTAATTACTTAATTATCGTTCATCAAAGCTGGCTTAAGGTGAATAAATGGCAATGGACACGATCAGCCTCAGGGTAAACCTTCCATTTAGTTATAATTATCCTACCCCCTTCACGGTTTTAGTAATCACTTGCTCCGACCAATCCTTTCCTGAAAATACAGGACCACCTTACCTTAGATTCATATTCCGGCCTTATTCCATATTTTAAAGTATTTCCAACTACCTACCACCTCCAACCAACAACTCCAACAGTTACATGGAAAAATTAGTAGTTCCCACCGCCGAAAAAGAGATTGTGCCAATCCCGTTTTTCAGTCTGATTGGAATTGTTACAGCAGTTTACGGATCAAGCTGACTTTCTGAATTGAAGCAGCTGGTTGTAATATTTTGACAGTTATATGTTAATGTTTTATATCGTATCTTTGTCCATAAAGTTTAAACTGTTTTTGTTTATAAACATTCTCTTACACATCGTAAAGATGAGGATTTTTGCCCCTGAAGTGGTTTAGACAATAAATTGTATGTGTAAGTTACCTTAACGTCATCCAGTTCTGTGTAAGTCGTATTTTAGTGCGTCCTAGGTTTCAATGCGATTGCATTATCTTTAGGCATACGAAGTTGTTCAGTCCATTAGACGTCGTTGAAGAAGTTAAAAACTTGCACAGGTAGATATGACACATTTAACACAAGACACAAACACGGACATTGAGAATAAAAACCGATCGGTAACATTTAGAAAGACGCACACGCAACTTGTTACCGGCCGCGGCGAGTGAGATCCTGCCATCAACTGACTTGCTCCCGGGGAGATCGACCTGACCTTTGCCCTCTATTGTACTGCACAGCTGTTTCCCGGTGCCTAGATTGTGACGGTGGCGGCCTCCTTTGACTTTCTATTATTTTATTAAAAATCAGGTTGGAGCTGTGGTGGATCTGATTGTTCATTAAATTGGTGGCGTCTGTTTTAGCTGCTTTATAAATGTGAAACTCTTAAGCAATTAAGTATTGTGACATTTTCCTCTGCCTTACCCATTCTGTGTTCGCTGTTAACCAGGTGTTGGGCAAAAGTAGATTTTTTCCGGATAAGTCTATGATTAGGTTTACGTTCTTTGACCCAAATAGCAAAGGAACATAGAAAAATAACACTGTGTGTACACTATGTTCTAATAGGAACATAGGTACTGTCTGGCCTAGATAGTATTTGTCACATTCGCCACATTTCAGCTTGCAAACACCCGTTTTATTTAATTTATTATTATCAGGGGCTGGTTTTTTGTTGCATAACATTTTTTCTATTTTATTTGAAGTTTTGGGTGCAGGTATTAAATTGAAGTTCTTTATTTCTTTTTTAGGACATTGTGTAGTCTATGGCCGTATTCTATTGGAATGTACTTAGGAGCCTGTTCAATATCAGATGATTGGGCATTTCTATTTTTGTGAAATTTATTAACTATTTTGTCATATCATTTTGCTTTGATATTCATTGGATATAGCGAAATTTTTAATAGTATTCAATTCGTTCTGATATTTTTCAGGTGACAATGGTACTTTCAGGAGACGATTTACCATGCTGTTATAAGCAGCTACTTTATGGCTTTGAGGGTGGTACGACGAGGCATGTAGGGTGGTTTTTGTAGGCTTTCTAAAAATACCGAACTCAAATTTGTTGTTGTTTTTCAAAATGGTAAGGTCTAGGAAGTTGATTTGATTGTTGTTCTTTATTTCAAGAGTAGACTGCAGTTTAGGGGCTATGTTGTTTAGATGGTTTTTCAACATTTGCAGTTGACGGGGATTTCTATCGAACAAAACCAGAGTGTCATCAACATATCAGTGGTAGAATACTATTTTGTTGAGGCTATTGTTTCCATTACTAAAAATGTGATTGTTTTCTATATGGTTCAAATATATTTCTGAAATGGGCTCGTTCAGAAATATATTTCTGAAATACATACCTCATCGTACCACCCTCAAAGCCAAAAAGTAGCTGCTTATAATAGCATGGTAAATCACCTCCTGAAAGTACCATTGTCACCTGAAAAATATCAGAACAAATTGAATACTATTAAATATATTGCTATATCCAATGGATATCAAAGCAAAATGATTAACAAAATAGTTAGTAAATTTAACAAAAATAGAAATGCCCAATCATCTGATATTGAACAGGCTCCTAAGTACATTCCACTAGAATACGGCCATAGGTTACACAATGTCCTAAAAAAATAACTAAAGAACTTCAATTTAATCCCTGCACCCAAAAATTCAAATAAAATAGATAAAATGTTATGCAACAAAAAACCAGCCCCTGATAATAATAAATTAAATAAAACGGGTGTTTGCAAGCTGAAATGTGGCGAATGTGACAAATACTATCTAGGCCAGACTATCTATGTTCCTTTGGTATTAGGGTCAAGAACATAAACCCAATCATAGACTTATCCGGCAAAAATCTACTTTCGCCCAACACCTGGTTGACAGCGAACACAGAATGGGTAAGGCAGAGGAAAATGTCACAATACTTAATAGCTGCAAAAAAAAGGATTTTTGTTGTATACACAGGGTGTCTACCAAATTTCTTATATGAAATTCCCGACTTTTCCCAACAATATAAAAAAAATTCCCGACCATAAGAAACATGACTATTGCCTCCTATAACGAATACTTGAGAACAATATTTTTCAATAACTATATTTTGACGGCTGCAATGCAAGCAAAAGATCGCCAAAAGATGAGCAAGATGACCGCGATAAGTCCAAAAGATTTGCCAACAGCAATGCGACCGAGATTTCCGGTTGCGGAAAGAACGAACGATTTTACGGCCACGTTGTGACCATGAGATTCTCCAGCCCCCAGCCGTGGTATCAACGACCCAGATTTGACGATGCGACAAAGAGATTTGCCGGCCGCAATACGACCGAATCATGTTACGGCTGTGAAACGAGTAAACGACACAATACTATCAAGAAACAATCGGCCAACTGATAACCGAAAAACAAGCGAAAGATTTACGGCCAAAATAAGACCAAAAGATTTGCCAGCTGTGTTATAAATTACAATATATCTGGCCTCGAAAAATGTGGCAATTTTCTTGTTGCAATACGACCGAGAGATGTGACGGCCGCTAAAAGAGCAAGGAACTCGTCTGCCGCAAATCGGCCGAAAAATGTTTCATTCCTAAAACGAGTGAGCGATTTTCCGGCCGCAATATGAGTAAGGAACTCATCGGCCGCAATTAGACTAAGAGATTTGCCGGCCGCAAAACAAGCGAAAGATTTCCGATCGCAAAAAGGCCGACAATCTTTCAGGCCACGTTATAAATGATAGATATTCCATCCGTGAAAAGATCGAGCGATTTTCTTATCGCAATACGACCAAAAGAAGTGACGGCCGCGAAAAGAGCAAACAATTTGTCTACCACGAGACGACCGAAAAATGTTTTGATCCCAAAACGAGTGAGCGATTTTCTGGCCGCAATACGAACGAGAGGTCTAACGCTCGCAAAAAGAAGAATGAGATCATCGGCCGAGATGCGACCAAGAGATTTGCCGGCCGCAAAACAAGCGAAAGATTTCCGATCGCAACAAGCCTGAAAATCTTGCCGGTCACGGTATAAATGACAGATATTCCGTTCGCGAAAAGATTGAGCTATTTTTTATCGCAATACGACCGAGAGATGTGACGGCCGCGAAAAGAGTAAAAAATTTGTCTACCACGATTATTATGTCCTCGCTGGATACGGCCGAAAAATGTTTTGGCCCAAAACGAGTGAGTGATTTTCTGGCCCAATACGAGGTCTAACGCTCGCGAAAAGAGGGATGAAATCCCTCGGCCGAGATGCGACCAAGAGATTTGCCGGCCGCAAAATAAGCGAAAGATTTCTGGCCGCAATAAAAGCGAAAAATGTGATGGCCGCAAAAAGAGCGACAGATTTGACGGCCCCAATGTGACCGAGAGGTTTGCTGACCCTGAAACGACTGCTGGATTTGCCGGCCGGGTTATAGATTTTCTGGCCTTCATGTGGCCAATAGATTTGATAGCCTCGAAAAGAGCGCACGATTTTAAGGTTGCAATACTAACGAGAGATGTGTCGGCCGCGTAAAGAGCGAGAGACTTGTCGGCCGCATAAAGAGCGACAGACTTGTCGGCCGCGTAAAGAGCGAGAGACTTGGCAGCTGCGTAAAGAGCGAGAGACTTGGCGGCCGCGTAAAGAGCGAGAGACTTATCGGCCGCGTAAGAGCGAGAGACTTGTCGGCCACGTAAACAGCAAGACTTGTCGGTCGCAAAACGAGCGAGCGATTTTACAGCTGTATTAGGACCGAGAAACTTGCGGCAGCGGTAAAAACGATAGATTTTCTGGTCGTGATATAGCTAAAAATTTGTCTGTCGCGATTCGTTCAAGAGATTTTCCGGCCGAGACAAAAACAATAATGAAGAAAACGACTATTTCCTTTTGTTTTATAGCCAAATTCGAATTTCCCGACCAAATGTTGAAATTCATTACTTTTTCCCGACTATTCCCGACCTTACAAAATCCCCAACATTTTCCCGAATTTTCCCGAATTCCCGACTGGTAGACACCCTGATACAATTGAAGAGTTTCACATTTAAAAGCAGCTAAAACAGACGCCACCAATTTACTGAACGATTCGGCTTACAGCCTCAGTCGTAAAACTTGACCTTATATGAAAAGCGTCACTTTAGGTCCTAGTAATGAAATATACTATTTTTTACATTTAAATTTTTATAACCAAGTAAATTTATATTTGTCTTCTTTTGGTCGGCAATAATATATTTCCAACAATGGAATTAATCTTTTTAATTGCAATATTGGTAATAAATCCTAAAGAAATGTAAATCCAAATAAATTAGTTTCTATTCCAGGACCATAAAAAAACTGGAAAAATATCAGCTCTGCACCGTTTTACAATTTCAGGGTTGTAAAGAGCTTGGAAGGAATTAGGGAGGAGCGCAGCTATTTAATCTGCCCAAATGGAAAAAATGAGCCTGATTTTAAAAGGCAACATCTTAATCAGTAATTACTAAAGATTGTATTAGTCGAATTGACTTAAAAATCTAGTTACCTCAGGTGTAGTATCCCTGTTATTATCGGCTAGTTGCTGAACCACTGCTGCAACCAGGCTTTTTGGTACTTGGACATTTCCTCTGATATCGACGACAGATAAAAATTGATTCTCCTTGACCAAATTCAGCAACTGTTCTCCTCCTAATAAGGTTATTTCACAGTTCTGCAGGTCTAAAGCTGAAACAAAAAATCATTACCTACATTTAATTCAGATATTTATGTTGGAATTCTATTACAAATTAGAGCAAAATAACACTGAAAATAGTAATACCCCCATTGCAGCAGACCTGCTCACTCAATGAATTTCAAATGCTTAAATAAATCATTTAGACGGAGCTTCAAATCAAGTAAAATCAACTTATATCATAATATTAGCATAAAACAAATTTATCCATAAGAATAACATGAGAAATGAGTATGCAGGTTTGCTGCCATGGAAGTGTGAAATTTAGATATTTTTGCAATAATCCAGTAGATATCAACTAGATGAAGCCATATACCAAGTTTCATTCAGATATGTTGAGAAATAAGCGAGATATACTAAGCCATTCTTAAATTTTTTTTCTCTATTGTTAAATGACTTTTGTCGTGGAAAGAATAAAATAAAATATAAAATTTTATTTATTTCCTATTAGGTTAACATTGTGACAACGTATTGTGTTAACCACTAGCACTATCACGGTAACCAATGAATATAGAACAACACTTCAAATACTAAATTATTTATTTTTTCAAGATAAATTCAATGGTCCAAACAAAAATTTTAAAATTTTTATTTTTATAAGTAAAAAAATCCCAAAAACCCATGGTCCAATCAGGCTGGTTTTCGAACTTGTCCGAATAATTACTACTTTACATGTCTGTGCTCAATTTCATTCAGATTGAACCATTTTTACACAAGTTATTGTGCTTAAAGACGCACACACAAACACGCACATGCACACGCACACGCGCGCGCGCACACACACACACACACACACACACACACACACTCACACACACACACACTCACACACACACACACACACACACACACACACACACAGTGTTTTTAGGTCGATGTGAGATCCATGTGCTCCACCAGCTAAACGAGATCCAGCAGAAGGAGTCGTCTAGGAGATGAAATACTTGACACTTTTGTGGTATTATAATTCTATATTACTGTGATCACTTTAATTTTGACATAAGTTTAATATTTAAAATTAGTTAGGTACTACCACTGTGAGATCCAGTATGTAAGTTGCGGAGAGATACATTGACCTGGGAAAAGTGGTGGGGAGTGCACACCCTTGTTTCATCGCGGTTACAAAAAAATCCGCCTAACGTGACCTTGACAAGACCTCTGATTCTCAACTTAACAGAAACTTGGAACTCTCGGCCTGGATTTTCTCTTGCCCGCCCGTTAATACACTCAACGAAACAACGTGCGGTCACTTTGAGATCCAATTCAAATTTTTTTGTTATTCATTTCTCATTATTGTGAATGATACCATAATTGAAATCAGCAACAGTATTTATGAATGTGTAATAAATACAGACTGACAATCTTAGTACTGGTCACAGAATTTCCCTTGTTAAATTTGTGTAAAGTTGAACACAAATTAAATTCACTTAAATTAAATGTATTGAAGTACAGAGTTTAAATTTGGTACACAAGTAGATATAAAATGACACGAATTCAAATAGGTTTTTTATTCTTCTATTATTTTTGAGGGTCTGGGGTTCGAATCTTTTGACCAAAAATTATAACTTTTGTGTTTATAATCCAATTTGCATGAAACTTAAAATTCAAAAAATCTTTTAAATATGCCTGTTGATTTCAATTCCTAAATTCAAAAAATATCAAACAGTCCAGGGTTCATATCCCTATACAGGTTGTATCTGAAATACACCGAAAAACTTTGGGACATTGTTCCAGTGGTCAAAACAAACAAAAAATGTCATATAAGTATATAGATCTTGCTCGGTTTTCCATCTGTCGGTCTGAATGTATTTGTTACATGACTGATCATAACTTTAAAACTACTAGTGGTGCCAACTTCAAACCTGGTACACATATGTTGGCTAATATTTCCTATCTTTGTGCGGAGTATCAAGTTTCTACTTTGTACCATTTCAAAATGGTGGCCGTTTTTATTTTTTTAAGTTTAATAAATCAGTAGCTATAAAATCCTATAAAAAATAACAAGAGACAAAAAAGTTATGAAATTTAATTTCCTTGGAAAAAATGTAAAGGTTTATAAGGTCATAACACAAATAACGGAGACAAATATTTTTTTTAAGTTTCAACTGTAAATTTGGGCAAATTTAATAATGTACCAAGTTGTGACTTCATACAAATTTAATATTCTCCGTTATTAGTGTTATGGCCCTATAAAAATTGTACATTTCCTTAAAGGAAATTAAATTCCGCAATTCTTTTGAAAGTGTTTTAGTTATTTTTAATAAGATTTTATAGCTCCTGAATTATTAAGCTTTAAAAAATAAAAACGGCCGCCATTTCAAAATGGTACAAAGTAGAAACTTCATACTCTGCACAAATATAGGGTCCTATTAGCCAACATATGTGTACCAACTATACATATGTGCAGTGGCGGCCGGCCCATAAGGACTCTCGGACCCCGCCCCCCCAGAAGATTTTCAAATATACTGAATTAAATTAATTTACATATGTAGCCGACAAAGAGTGAAAAACCACTAATTTTCATTATACTGACCATTAATGATGAATTCATTTCAACTATAAGCATCGAAATATTTTGCAAAAGTATTTAGGAGTCAACTGCTGTTGCGCATTTATCTCGCGGACGCTGCCCGGAGCGTCCCAATCCTAACGCATGCTATCTTATGGCAAATCTAGCAGACAGTGGATAGGGTGCTCTGACGTCATTGCCGTGTTGTGTTATACGCAGCCTGGGGCAGCGTCCGAAGATGCAAGCGCACATCAGTAATCAGTGCAGCCACCACAATCTGTTTAGGGCATTAAAAAGCTGAACCTTTGCTGCCGTTATGATTGCACGATTCATGTTGGTGCAACTGTTGTTTATTCGTTTTAGTAACCATAGCAACCTACCAATCTCTCTAACCTCGTAACCTAAACGTTGAGGGATGGGAGCTAAAGTGAGGTTAGTTGTTTACATTCTGTGTTTCATGTGTCTCTTTTACTCCAATGAGTCGGTAACCAGGGTTGGTGATAATTGATTGTTATTATTTTAATAGTGCATTCAGCGGATATTGGTAGACCATGAAATTGTGAATAGCAATCAAAGGTAAGTGTAATACACAAAATCCTTAATGTTCTTTTAGTAGTTAGTAGTAAGTGAGTCCTCCTATTCATTTAACCCACCAGCCGCCACTGCATATGTGTACAAGTTATATGTATTCAATTCAATTCAATTCAAAATATCTTTATTTGTTCTTTTGCATAAGTACAATAAATAGCGTCAAAATAATATAACAAAACTTAATCTCTACTTTTACAAATCTGTAGTTTTACTTCACAAAATATCCATCCAAAGAATACAATGGTTTTTGCATCAGGTACTCCCTCAGTGCCTTTTTAAATTTAGCACAATTCTCAATAGCTTTTATTTCTTTAGGGACACATTTTAAAAACTTAATTCCAGCATAGGAGGCTTTTTTTGTAAAATATTCTAAATTATGTTTCGGTAAAATTTTCTCATCTTTATTTCTTGTATTATATGAATGAAAATGGTGGTTGCTCTTAAAATTATCAATGTTATTCTTACAATGCATAATACACTCAAATACGTAAAGACTGTAAACAGTTAATATGTTAAGCTCAACAAAATAAGATCTTACAGATACATCAAATTTAAGGTTTAACATAATTCTTATGGCTTTCTTTTGTAAAATTAGAATTTTATTTAAATTTATGTTTGAAGTCCCTCCATATATGCTTATTCCATATGCAATATGAGATTGTACATGAGCATAGAATATAGTTTTTAAAACAGATAAACTACATAAAAATTACATTTTTTTTAATGCAAAAAGGCCAGAATTTATTTTTTTTGTAAATTTTTTGCGTCCTTAAAAATAAATGGTCAAGTGGTTATGACGAGGTACCAATTAGAATAATTAAAATGGTAAAATATCAGCTTGTAAAACCATTGGTGCACTTGATCAATTCTTCTTTTATTACTGGGGTATTTCCAGAAAAATTAAAGATGACTAAAGTCATTCCAATTCATAAAATGGGGAGCCAGTCGGAAGTTCAAAATTACCGCCCCATTTCAGTTTTACCATCAATATCAAAAATATTTTGAGAAAGCAATGTACAATCGGCTTTATACACATCTGGAAAAATATGATCTTTTTGATGATGAGCAACATGGTTTTCGGAAAAATAAATCAACAACCTCTGCTTTAGTTGAATTTACAGAATTTTTACTGGATTCTATTGACAATAAAAACAAAACTGTTGGTATTTTCATGGATTTTTTCAAGGCTTTTGATAGCATATCACACGACCTGCTTCTTAAAAAACTGCAAAATTTGGGAATTCACAACAGTTTACTTTGGTTTGCCTCTTATCTTTCTGAAAGAAAACAATATGTCGAAATTTCTCACACATACAATTTGTGTTCAACTTTACACAAATTTAACAAGGGAAATTCTGTGACCAGTACTAAGATTGTCAGTCTGTATTTATTAAACATTCATAAATACTGTTGCTGATTTCAATTATGGTATCATTCACAATAATGAGAAATGAATAACAAAAAAATTTGAAGTGGATCTCAAAGTGACCGCACGTTGTTTCGTTGAGTGTATTAACGGGCGGGCAAGAGAAAATCCAGGCTGAGAGTTCCAAGTTTCTGTTAAGTTGAGAATCAGAGGTCTTGTCAAGGTCACGTTAGGCGGATTTCTTTGTAACCGCGATGAAACAAGGGTGTGCACCCCCCACCACTTTTCCCAGGTCAATGGATCTCTCCGCAACTTACATACTGGATCTCACAGTAGTAGTACCTAACTAATTTTAAATATTAAACTTATGTCAAAATTAAAGTGATCACAGTAATATAGAATCATAATACCACAAAAGTGTCAAGTATTTCATCTCTTAGACGACTCCTTCTGCTGGATCTCGTTTAGCTGGTGGAGCACATGGATCTCACATCGACCTAAAAACACGTGTGTGTGTGTGTGTGTGTGTGTGTGTGTGTGTGTGTGTGTGTGTGTGTGTGTGTGTGTGTGTGTGTGTGCGTGTGCATGTGCGTGTTTGTGTGTGCGTCTTTAAGCACAATAACTTGTATAAAAATGGTTCGATCTGAATGAAATTGAGCACAGACATGTAAAGTAGTAATTATTCGGACAAGTTCGAAAACCAGCCTGATTAGACCATGGGTTTTTGGGATTTTTTTACTTATAAAAATAAAAATTTTAAAATTTTTGTTTGGACCATTGAATTTAGCTTGAAAAAATAAATAATTTAGTATTTGAAGTGTTGCTCTATATTCATTGGTTACTGTGATAGTGCTAGTGGTTAACACAATACGTTGTCACAATGTTAACCTAATAGCCATAATAATAACCTAAAACAATCTCATCCGAAAATTTCCCAAAGTGAATTAAAATCCCGCCCGAAAATCGGGAATTTGATTTTCTCGAAAATTTCCCGAAATTTCGGGACCCGACCATCCCTAATTTTATTATATTTTGGATGGGGGGATTTTCCCGATTTCTTCCCCCCGTTGATCCGCCCCTGAATGACGGAACCATTTTGCAGCCGACCATCGCGGCCGATATTACGCGTAATTATCGCTCTTTAAGGTGTTGGATGTTCGCAAAGTTATTTCCGCTGTTTTTCGCATTCAGTAGATATTCGAGAGTATAGAGTATATTGTGCGTTATATCACAGTTAATGATTGTTTAAATAACAATAAATTTGTCAATATTAATAGTAATGGTCATCTTTCTGAACACGCTTGAATTTTTAATCACTATGATAACAAAATTCCATACTTTTCTACAGTTCAAAAATGCCCCCCCAAAATTTTATTTGATGGCGCCCTGAGCGCCATATCCCCCCCATTCTTGGCACCCCTGGTTTACATTTCATGTTTTATGTAAATAAGATTATAAAAAAAACCTATCCGAAATAAACCGAAAACTTTGGGATATTGTTGCTGAAGCCAAAACAAACAAAAAATGTCACATAAGTATATACCCTATCTCACTCCGTTTTCCGTTTGTCGGTCTGAATGTATTTTTTACATGACTGAGAATAACTTTTAAAACTACTAGAGGTATCAACTTCAGACTTAGTACAGGAAGTGTACACTAACACAAATGAAACAGACAATCAGCTGATTGCTTCAAATAGCAAGAACAAGACGGTGGTATCTTTTGAAGGCATCTTCAAAGGTAAACAAGCTGTAACATTTTGGTTTTCTTAAGTAGTTTACGTATTGAGCAATATAACGAAAAATATGGTTCATCACACGGACCTAAAGCTGCTTTTCGTTACTCGGTCATTTTTCAACCTTGGCTTACAGCCTCGGTTGTAAAACTTGACCTTGTACGAAAAGCGTCACTTTAGGTCCTTGTAATGAAATATACTATTATGTAACCTAAGAAGTATTAAGTTTGGGAGTTGTAAACTACAAATTTTTAAATTTTATTCTAGGAAAAACTAGTCTTTATAGTTGTCATCTTGAAGTAAAATGATTTTTATTTCTTAACCATAGTTTGAAGCACTGGGAAAATTATGAGTCATTTCCTAAAACAAGAACTTCAAAGCCCAAAGTTTATAAAAATACAATAGAATGATTACTGATTATACATGAGAGTATATTGTCAACACGCAATAAACACTCTTGTATTTTACTTTTCGCTTATCGGAAACCAATTATTTTCTTTTTTGAAGAATGAAAGATTTGTCTGGGGTTGTAGTATGGCAGTTACATTATTGTATGCATTTCGTAGCGAAATGTGTCGTTTCTCATTTGGCAGGTGGCAGCCCTGCATTGCTTCCCGTCAAAGCAATAAACCTACTAGGCCTTACTATATATTATGACATTATTATCATCCTGTTATATAATATTATATAACTTACATATGATTTCACTCGGTGTTGTTCTTTTTTATGTAGTTCAGAAGTTAATTACATAGCTATATAAAAGGTACTCCTGTTAAATGTTCTCCAATATTGTTTCTTCATTAAATAGGAGAGATACTATGTTTACAATTCAAATATATGTGCCAAAACTAGCAATATTTTTACATTTCACTTGACTTATTTAATAGAATTAAAAACTCACTATTTGGCTTCCAGATTAAAAAAAAATTCCCCCCTGACCCCCCATTTTGCTGGGGGTTATTCCATAGCCCCCAGATCCCCTGGAAAAGTTCTATTGTTTAAGACTCTCCCCCCCCAAAAAAATCTGCTCTGAATCCGCCCCTGTCGGACATTGATTCCATCAATAAAAATAATCAGAACTGAATGAATAAAGACACAGAAATTTCTATTTATGATGAAATTAAGAAACAGTTGTTTAAGAAGATTAAGAAATAACTATTATTTACACAGTTAATAAATGTTATAGAACTGTTTTTTGTGATTTTCTAACTCTAAACTGTAATTTTAAAGATATAATTCATACCTCATTGAGGTTCAGAAAAATGTATATCGTGAGGTATTTACTAATAATATCTGGGGACCGAGCTTCGCTCGGGGTAAAGCAGTGACATTTTCAAATATACATGTTCATATTTCTCCCCACAGTGACAATTAGCTTTGTAATTTGATTTACTGAGGTTTAAGTTTTGTTCATTGAATTTATCCTGTCTTTGTTTTCTTACGTCACAGATAATCTATCTTCTATCTATCTATCTATATTATTAATTCTGTAAGCGATTCTTTAAAATCAAAGTTGTGAGAGTTTGCGAGCTCGCAGGATGACAGGAGATGGCTCAAATGAAAGGTCTCGGCCCCAGGGGGTCGGGAAAAATAGCAGATTATGTCCAAATATACCAGGAAAATGAGAAGTAACGAAAAATATTTTCCATTTAAAATGCATTGGGATTGAAAAGTTTGAAAAACGTCTGCTTTGTTTACATGAGACATGTGGTGCTAATGCTTGATTCAAAGCCATATGGTAGATGTTGACATGTGGGATTTGTTTCAAAATGCAGCTAACTATGCACGTTCAATGTACTATAACAAAAAATATTTTAAATTTAAGATTTTCTGATTTTATAATAATTAAGGGTTTGAGTTTTTCATAATTTAAAGTTATAAAAAGTTAAGTACGTTTGTTTAGTTTGTGTTATAACGATGCAGATTTAATACCAAATGATCCATACATATATATATATATATATATATATATATATATATATATATATATATATATATATATATATATATATATTACGTAAGCGAAATTGTGGGCGCTTGGAAGGTTGCAGGATGAGGGGGGAGGGGGGGCTGAAACTGAAGGTCTCCATCTCAAGGACTCGGGGAAATACTGAAATTGCAGTTTTGTGGATCCAAAAGCCTATTTTCTAAGAAGGTATTTTGTACTATAGTAAAGAGGGATTATGCTTTTGGGGCTAATAGCCCCTTCAAGCCTCTAGTAATAATGAATTCCATAAATGATGATAAATTTTCTGAGCATCTAAATTTTAAGTACAATCTGAAGTTTGAGGTGGATTGAGTTGAATAATATCACGTTTTTTCTTATATGAACCTTGTCCTAATGAAATAAACTTGTTCTTTGTAGATCTTTGAGAATTGCTTATCTCCATTTCCTAAATTGTATTTGCGAACTTTAAGAAACATTAAACTGATGATTTAAATTTAGTAAATCTTAATCATAAAATCACCTTCATGTAAACAAATACTTGTTGTTTCTTTGATATTAATTATTTATAATTAACCTAAAACACAGCCGTTTACCTGTTTGGGATTTTTAGAGGGGATAATACTCCATGAGCAATCTGTACTCAATTGTATTATCCCTGTTCTATTCTACTGTACTGGCAACATGCTACAAAAGTTTTAAGTGGCTTTGTCATGAACAGCTGGATGATTCTTTTGTTTACTTTTTTGTTGTTATTGGCAACTCACATGACCCCATGTTAAAAATTATCAATTTTAAATTTAATTTTTCTAAAATATTTGCGTTTCTACAGCAAATTCAACCACGTAGGTGAACTTAAAAATAAAAACTACACCTACATCCAAAATTTTATCAAAATCGTTAGAGCCGTTTTCGAGATAGGATTTATATATATTCATTGCTCATTTAAAGTAATAGGATTCAATAATACGCAAATGAAACTATTAGTGTTTTATTGATTAAATTTATGATTTATTATAATATTAATTTTCATTCAAGAAAGAACCGCAAATCTATAAGTATAAATATTAGATGAAATTATAAAGAATAATAAAACCGTCGCAGCAGACCTGCATACTCAGTTTCAGTTTATTGCTGATAACGAAGAGGAAGGGGGTTAGCCAAATTTGGGGGGAGGGGTTAGCCAAATTGGGGGGGAGGTATTGGCCAAATTTGAAGGGGAGGGCGCCATGAGGCTTGGGGGGGATGGGCACCCCTGATGTAAACAGTAAACAATTTTCAATGGGCTATCTTGATTCCTAGTCGCAGAATAAAACTGAATGTAAACCTACGGTCCTGTAATCATATCCATCCTAAAAATTAATAACTTTGTTGTTTATTGACCGATTTGCATGAAACTTAAAAAAGGTTGCTGGTTAGGTGTATCAAATCCAATTCCTAAACTAAAAAATGTATTCAAACAAAGAACCCAGGGTTCGAATATACCTATTTGGAATGTATTCCAAATTCCTAATAATATGTTAAATTATTACTAGTAATTTTTAATTTGTAGTTATTTATTACTAGTAACTAGGAGTATGCTCTCTCTTCCTGGAACAGCTTAGCAATATTACATAAATGACTATTGAGAGTTTCAGTTATTTCTTTTTTGTCTGAAATTACAACATTATTTTCAACTGATTTGTCGATTTCTGTTTTCCTATACTTCCTACCACTCTCCTTTGTCACAACCTCCCACACAGCTTTAACTTTTGTTTTTTGATTTTGATATGAAATCACTGTTATTTTTAAGTTTTGCTGCTTTTACAACCTTTTTGAAAATTCTTTTATATTTTTCACTAAATCAAGAAAATTAGGGTCTTTACACCATTTGCTCCTCTCATGCAGCTCCCCTTTTCTCTGACTAGAAATGTGAATTCCCAGGGTAATCCAGCTTTTAGGACCCTTCTGAGATGGCAAAACCTTAAAGATTCTAACAGGAAAAACTAAGAAAAGTAATTGTCTAATTTTGCCAATGAAAATCCTGTATCTTTCATTTGGAAAGTCATCTTTTAGTTCTTCAGATAAAATATCAATTTGTTTAAGGGCCTCTTCAAACTTGTTCAGAAGCCCAGTGATTTTCGGCATCAGGTCTTCAATAGCCTCGCTAGAGTATTTATATGAAACTTTGCTCAAGGAGGCATGGATATTCTGGGTAGATTCAAAAACATCCTTGTGCATTGAATCCTCTGCCATGGACAATAATCCGCCACTAAAAACGGTGCTTTCCTCAAAGGTGCCATCATATTCATATAACTCTGCCTCATTCAAGGCATTTACTAGCTCAGTTTTAATTTCAGCGAATTTCCCCTATAGGGAAGAAGCTGTTACCGTAGTACTCATGGTAAGACCTAAGCCCGAGACCATGATAACTTTTTGTTTTGGGGCCCCCAGAAGCATATAACACTACTCGTTTATTTTCATACATATATATATATACTGTGTGTCCCAAAAGTCCCGGAACGGTTTAATATCTTTTAAGGTAAGCCAGATATCAAAACAATATTTTGCATACCTTTTAGTACTAAAAAAAACTACTTTTTGATGTATGTGTCATTTCTGCCCCTGCCCCCAAAATTGGCTTTTGGGGGGGTAGCCCCAAAATTTTAAATGTAAACCCCCATCGTGCGACTGCTTATTTTAAAGGGCTTGTTAAAAGAAACACAATGCCGCAAACCGGAGGTCGAAATCATGCTCCAGTCCAAAATGGCGGCCATTCAAAAATTTAAAAATGCCGTGTGTCAATTAAAATTGAGTATTTTCTGTGTTCAGCAATTCACATTTAAATCGAATAAGAACCACCAGAACACATACTAACTAATTAAAAGACACAAAAATAATAATTTCTTGTTGTCATTATCAAGGCTCAACCCTCCAAAATGGTTTTGGGGGGTGGGGGTTTGTGCAACCAATTTAATATCAACTCTCATCGTGTGACCACTCGTTTTAATATGCTGAATGAGTAAAAAAATAAGCCAAAGCTTGTTTTAATAAAATTTCAAAAAAGTTACCTAATACTTATAAATTTTTTAGGGTTTCCCACCCCCTAAAACCATTTTGGAGGGTTGAGCCTTGGTGATGACAACAATAAATTATAATTATTGTCTCTTAAGTAGTTAAAATGTGTTCTAGTGATTCTTATTTGATTTAAATGTGAATTGCCGAACACAGAAAATACTCAATTTAGTAAAAAAAGTTACTAATAAATATCCGCCTAGATGCGACCTTTGGCTCAGCGGCAAAGGTCGATACTTGCGGAGGGTCGTCTATGCGTTATCATTTAGGAAAACCTCCATACATGAAGTACCAAATATTCGCCACAAAAATAGCTAATTTTTTTAAATTTTATTAAAACAAGCTTTGTCTAATTTTTTTCACTCATTCAGCATATTAAAACGAGTGGTCACACGATGCGAGTTGATATTGAATTGGTTGGACAAACCCCCACCCCCCAAAACCATTTTGGAGGGTTGAGCCTTGTTAATGACAAGAATTATTATTTTTATATCTTTTAAGTAGTTAATATGTGTTCTGGTGGTTCTTATTCAATTTAAATGTGAATTGCTGAACACAGAAAATACTCAATTTTAATTGACACACGGCATTTTTTAATTTTTGAATGGCCGCCATTTTGGACTGGAGCATGATATCGACCTCCGGTTTGCGGCATTGTGATTCTTTTAACAAGCTCTTTAAAATAAGCAGTTGCACAATGAGGGTTTACATTTACAATTTTGGGGCTACCCCCCAAAATCCAATTTTGGGGGCAGGGGCAGAAATGACACATACATCAAAAAGTAGTTTTTTTTTAGTGCTAAAAGGTATGCAAAATATTGCTTTGATATCTGGCTTACTTTAAAAGATGTTAAACCGTTCCGGGACTTTTGGGACACACAGTATATATATCAATACGAGGTACAGTCATAAAGTTCCCGGAATGGATTTTTGTAGACATATAGCGCAATCGCCAGCGGTAAATTTGTCTTGCAGTAGTTGGTACGACTCCTTGGGAGGGCATATCGGTAGTGGTGGCATAGTTGACTTGCCGTAGTGCAGCATTGGAAAGAGCTTTTTGTGTACCTGCAGGTCGATGTTGTCGGATTTTTGAATAATGGCATTTCATGAACAGCGCACTGGGTGATGCTGATAAAGAAAATATTGGGGGATTCTTTCATTGCCTCTTCTCCATAAGCTTGAATTAACAACTCAAGAGTCTCACTGAGTGATTTTTAAAGTAAAACAAGAACAATGTTCGTGTGCTGTTCATGAAATGCCATTTTACAAAAATCCGACAACGTAGACTTGCAGGTACACGAAAAGCCCTTTCCAATACTGCACTACAGCAAGTCAGCTATGCCACCACTACCGATATGCCCTCCCATGGAGCCGTACCAACTACTGCAAGACAAATTTACCGCTGGCGATCACGCTAAATGTCTACAAAAATTCATTCCGGGAACTTTTTGACTGTACCTTGTATACAGTGCTTGATTTGCGGTGGAACGTGGCGGAACGGCGTTCCGGGACCTCTTTCTTCCGCAAGAGATAATCGTGTGCAATCGGCCGGAGAAGTTTTTGTAAGAGACGATCGCGTGAAATCGGACGAATAATTTGCCGTAAAGTACACATCGGCCGGAGAATTTGCCACGAGAGAGGATCGTGTGTAATCGACCGGGGAATCCGCCGCAAAAGACGATCGCGTATGATTGGGTGGAGAATTTGCCGCAAAAGACGATCGCGTATAATCGGCCGGAGGATTCGTCATAAGAGAGGATCATGTGTAACCAGCCGGAGTATCTGTTGGAAGAGACGATCACGTGTACTTGACCGGATTAATATTACCGAAAATAACGATCGCTTCAATTTTACAGAAATTACATGTAGAGTTTCGGCCTAAAATTAGCGCTCTTTTATGTGGTCTTGAGCTAAGCTGAATGTTGAAAATGCTAAATACCCCCGTTGCAGTAGCCCTGCATACTCAGGGAATTTCAAGTGCATAAATAAATAATTTAAATGAAGTCTTGCATCAAGTAAAATAAATATACGTTCAAAAGGAAGAGTGCAAAAATACTCTCCTAGTAGTGGGTTTTAGGATCAAATAGAAAAATAATAGCCTATACTTGGCACAAAATGCAATGTTCAAAACTTGAAAACAGCTGGCTTTTCCAATTTAATTATATGGGGAAATACCAGCTGTTAAAGTTTTTGTAAGGAATTTCAAAAACATCATCAGAAAAAAAATCTGTATGCGTTATAGTACATTTGTTTGACTATTTAGTTATCTGGCCTTTAAATAAGCCATATGTCTGTATCCTCCATGTGGCTTTCAATCAAACATCAGATCACATGTTTTGATGTAAACAAAGCAGATGTTTTAGATCCCAATGCTACTTAAATGGCAGTTATTTTATGTTATTTTTTGTTTTCTAGCAAACTTTAAGAAATTACAGTACTTTTCCTGAGTCCCTGACATTAAAACATTTAATTTGAGCCCTTTTCCCTCATCCTGTGACTTGCCAAATGCCCACAATTGCTATTCAAAATTAAATTAAACTCCACAAGATTAGTATGAATAAATGCAGGTTTGCTGCCACACAAATTTGAAAAAGATGTATCATAGGCTACAATCCAATATATCTAAACTATATGTAGCCACATATCATGTTTGATCAGGATATGTTGAGGAATAAGAAAGTTATCCAATTTTATTTACCTCTCATAAGGTTAACATTGGGAAAAAGAGTTCACAGGTTTGCTGCCTCAGGAATGTGATGATTTAGGTATTTTAAACCATAATCAAGTAGATATTAACTGTATGAAGCCCCATGCCAGTTCTTACCAGGATATGTTAAGAAATGAGCAAACTACACAACTTTTTTCATTACCCATAAGGTTATCATGGAGAATGAGTATGCAGGTTTGTTGCCGTGAAAATGTAAAAATAGGGTATTTTAGGCCATAATCCAGTATATTTCAACTAGATGAAGCCTCAAACAAAGTTTTATCAAAATACGTTAAGAAATAAGGAAGATTCAAAATTTTTTTATTTCCCATAAGGATAACATGGGAAATGAGTATTCATGAGTATGGGCTGCCATAAAAATGGAAATATCGGGGATTTTTAGATCTCATCTAGATAAACAAGTTTTGTGAAGATTTGTTGAGAAATAAACGAGATATATAATTTGACTTATTCCCCATAAGGTTAACATTAGGACAACGAACTGTGTTTACCACTTTTGATATCTCGATAACTAATGGACGTAGAGCAATGGTTCAATATACTAAATTATTTGTTTTTTCAAGCTGAATTCAATGGTGCTAACCAAAATTTGATAAATTTTGTTTTTCTATGTAAAAAACTCAAAAAACCCATTTTTGGAGGGGTTTATCCCCCTTTACCCCCCCTTCCGGTGGTCCGATCGGGCTGGTTCACGAACTCGTCCGAATAATTACTACTTTCCACGCCTGTGCCAAATTTCATTCCGATCGGACCATTTTTGCAAGCGCTATCGTGCTTACAGACACATATATATATAAATTTGAACGAATGGTGTTTTTCGCTTCTGGGGGCCCCAAAACAAAAAGTTATTATGGTCTTGGGCCTAGGTCTTACCATGAGACCTATGGTAATAGCTTCTTCCCTATAGGGGAAATTCGCTAAAAGACCCGAATACTCGCAAAAGGTGTTATGAAAAATCTAGTTTTTCTTTATACAATTTAATTTTTAGCAAAACAATGCTTTGTTAGTTTTAGCGAATTTCCCCTATAGGGAAGAAGCTGTTACCGTAGGTCTCATGGTAAGACCTAAGCCTAAAACCATCATAACTTTTCTTTTTGAGGTCCTCAGATGCCAAAAACACCATTCGTTCACTTTCATAAATATATATGTGTCTTTAAGCACGATAACTTGCGCAAAAATGGTCCAATCGGAATGAAATTTGGCATAGACGTGTAAAGTAGTAATTATTTGGACGAGTTCGTAAACCAGCCCGATCGGACCACCGGAAGGGGGGGTAAAGGGGGGTAAACCCCCCCAAAAATGGGTTTTTTGAGATTTTTACATAGAAAAATAAAGTTTTTCAAATTTTTATTGGCACCATTGAATTCAGCCCAAAAAAACAAACAATTTAGTATCTTGAATCATGGCTCTATGTCCATTGGTTGCCGAGATATTGAAAGTGGTAAACGCAGTACGTTGTCCCAATGTTAACCTTATGGGAAATAAGTCAAATTCTATATCTCGCTTATTTCTCAACATATCTTGATAAAACTTGGTAAATGGCTTCTTCTAGTTCAGATCTACTAAATATTGAATTAAAACCACCCAGTTTTAATATACCTGTAGCAGCAAACCTCCATACTCATTCCCCATGTTATTCTTATGAAGCTTACAAAAACATGTCAAATCTCGCTATGTAGGATCGAAATATGTTGTTTTGCACTTGAAATTCGCTGAGTATGCAGGTCTGCTGCAACGGGGGTATTTTATTTACTTATTACAAATGTTAGATAGGTAAAATGTGACATTTTAAATCGACCTTAATTATTCACACAAATAATACTTTGTTGAAGGGAAGAATGATAAAGGGGGGGGGGGTGTTATGTACAAACTGGCAATTACAGTTCCTGCACCTCAACTTTTACAAATCAAGCACTGTCTATATATATATCTATATACTTCGAAATAATTAAAACATTTTTACTTAGCAATATTTCCGTTTTGCCTTTTACAAGCTAAATAACAAACATAATCATAAATTAACAGCTGAGGACAATTTGGTTTGCTGGTCAAGTTGATTTAGGACAGTTGATGAGGAATCAAATTATTTATTTAAGTATTACATATAAAGAAGTGATAATTATTTACAATTCAGCGGATGTTGAGTCCATGAGGTTGTTTTGACCTTAAAACTAGCTGATGAGCCAATTCATATGTTCTTAAATTCAAATCATTGAGATCTTTGTTCTCAGTATCATTAATTTTGTGGACAGCTTTAAGATCAAAACAATCTTCAAACTCAGCATCATGCTGGACAGCGTGTAAGGCCACAGGCTTTTTTGTCTTTTTATGGTTAACTGAGAACTGATGTCCTGTCATGCGCACTCTTAAAGAGTTTGAGGTTTGACCAATGTATTGTTTTGGGCATTGTTTACATGATAGCTGGTAAATCGCATGGTTTGACGAACAATCCACGTGACCAACAATCGGTAAACTTTGTCAGTGACGTTACTGCGGAATTGGTCTGTCTCGCACATGACCTTACAGATCCCGCAACGCGGTTTTTTACATGGTTCACATCCATGGTCGGAACTGAGACTTGTATCCGTGTTATTTTTGAGCTTGGGCCTTACAAGCATGTTTTTTAAATTTTGCGGTTTTTTGAAAACCATTCTAGGTGGTCTAGAAAAAATATTTTCTGTAAGGGGAGAGTTCTTAAGTAGTTCAAATCCTGTTTTCATTATAGAATTCATTTTATGAAGGCTGGGGAAGTAAGAGGTTATGAATTTTGGGTCATCTTTGAAATCATTAGGTTTAGGGGGGTTCTTTTGTTTTTTGAATTGTCTTTTTATTACTTTTTTTGGATAACCTCTTTGAGAGAAAGCATTTTTAATTTGTTCAGATAAGCATTATAGTCAGCATTATAGTAAGCATTGTAGCATTATAGGATCAGTACATAAAGCTTTAGCTTTGACTGAAAGGCTTTTAGGAATGGACTATTTAACGTGAGCAGGGTGACAAATGCTGTAATGCAAATATTGCATTTTGTTTGTTTTTTTGACATGGATTTTTGTCTTTATTTTGCCACCTTCTAAGAAAATATCTAAATCCAAATATGTCACTGTTTTTGAAGAAACCGTCCATGTGAAATTTAGACATGAACAATTGTTAAGATCAGCCAAAAACTTTTGAAGTGAATCCATGCCATGCTGCCAAACTACAAATATATCGTCAATGAAACGGAACCAGGCTGTTGGTTTTAAATTTTGGTTTTGGAGAAAATTTTGCTCTACCAGACCCATAAAAAGATTGGCGTATGATGGTGCCCATGAGGGTACCCATCGCTGTTCCTTTACATTGTAAATAATTGTTCACCAAAAATTTAAAATTGTTCATGGTGAGTACTATTTGGATAAGTGTGGACAAAAGAAGGTTTTGAAGAAGGTTTTGTTTGGGGTGGTCTGGTGTCAAGGAAGTGTTTGGCAGCATCTAGACCACCTCGATGCGGTATATTGATATAGAGTGATTCTACATCAATAGTCACCAGGAGCGTTTCTGAATGTAAAGGTTGTGGGATTTCCTGCAGTCTTGACAGTAGATGTTGGCTGTCTTTCAAGTAGGATGGTAATTGTTTCACCATCGGTTGCAGGTTTTCATCCACCAGGGCAGAAATTCGCTCTGTAGGAGATCCGTAGCTTGATACAATTGGTCGTTTAGGAGGAGGTCTTTGAGGTTTGTGTGTCTTTGGTAGTATATAGAACACCGGTGTGCGAGGAGATGGAGGTGAGAGAAGAGCTAGGGCTTCTTTATTTAAACCTTCTTTAGGCCCTTCTTTTTTTAGGAAGTCTTTTACTCTCTTCTGAAAGTCAATAATTAGTTCTTCATTAACTAATTTATACGTTAAGTTATGGCTAAGTTTCTTTTCACATTCTCGAATATAGTCATTTTTATTTAAAATAACTATGGTGTTGCTTTTATCAGAAAGCAGGATAATTATTTCTTCATTGGATTTTAAAGACTTAATTGCCATTCTTTCTTCTTTTGAGATGTTCTTTTCTTTAGGGAGAGTTTCTGGGAAAGAAGTACTAGATACATTAGCCAAAATGAGGTTG
Source organism: Flexamia atlantica (assembly GCA_035578135.1). Taxonomy (NCBI): domain Eukaryota; kingdom Metazoa; phylum Arthropoda; class Insecta; order Hemiptera; family Cicadellidae; genus Flexamia; species Flexamia atlantica. The sequence continues at coordinate 114,241,928 of JAQJVK010000001.1, forward strand.
ATGAATTGTTCTAGGGGGTGATCAGAGGGGAGTAGATCAGGTTGCCATCTTGATTTAGGATTAAACTTTTTGAGGGAGATAGGGAGGTTTAGTTTACTTTCTGAGGCATTTTCATGTAAGCTAAAATGGTGTTTGATCCTTAAGTTTCTTGCAAAATTTATAGCATCGGCAACAAAGTTGATTTGGTTGAAGGTTGGTGGAGTCGAAGAAAACGTTAGACCTTTATTTAATACTGAAATCTCATGTTTAGTAGGATTATAATCGTATACAAGTAACATTTCCATTTGTATATTTCTCATTTCAACGCCATGGGAGTATGATAGGTTCTTATAGGATTGGAGAACAAATGATGTTAGTTGTAAACTAGTCTGCTTAGCCATTTCTTTGATGTCATCATGTAGCATTGGTGGTAGAGCATTGACAGGAAACTTTGGCCGAAGACCTTGAAGTGTGAGACCAAAAGACAAGCATAATCCAATAAACCAAATGTGGCAGTTGAGTTTGGCTACTTTATTAGAATGGTATTTGAAACGATCTAGTAGATTAGCTTCTAGTTTGACCATGTTTAGTTTACTGTCAATGAATGATTATTGTTGATGTTAATTGGTTTTAATTACCAATGGGTTTCTTGTTTCTTAGAGGTATGTCTTGAAAAACGCCAAAAGGCTTATATACTTCGAAATAATTAAAACATTTTTACTTAGCAATATTTCCGTTTTACCTTTTTCAAGCTAAATAACAAACATAATCATAAATTAACAGCTGAGGACAATTTGGTTTGCTGGTCAAGTTGATTTAGGACAGTTGATGAGGAATCAAACTATTTATTTAAGTATTACATATAAAGAAGTGATAATTATTTACAATTCAGCGGATGTTGAATCCATGAGGTTGTTTTGACCTTAAAACTAGCTGATGAGCCAATTCATATGTTCTTAAATTCAAATCATTGAGATCTTGGTTCTCAGTTATATTAATTTTGTGGACAGCTTTATGATCAAAACAATCTTCAAACTCAGCATCATGCTGAACAGCGTGTAAGGCCACAGGTCTCTTTATGGTTAACTGAGAACCGATGTCCTATCATGCGCACTCTTAAAGAGTTTGAGGTTTGACGAACAATCCATGTGACCAACGATCAGGTAAACTTTGTCAGAGACGTTAATATATATATATGTGTTTTGTAATTTACCTTTAAAAATTGGTGGAGTCGAAGGACCTTTATATTATTAAATAAAATGAATCATTCTTGAAGTTGAACTATAATAATATATTGACGATAAAAACACATGATATGCATAGTTGATAATAAATAACAATTTTTAAAGAAAATTAAGTTGTGTCCATTTTTCCAGGATTTATATTTGCTGTAAAAAACATAAACAAAAACAAAGTCATATTTATTTTGAATTAAAAATCAGTCTTTTATGTCAGCTGATTCTTGGGACTCATTTCAAATGGTAGATTATAAACACATATATATCAAAATTAATGTTCTTAATTAATTCTTCTTGTTATTCTCTTCTTTTGATATTATTATTATTATTTATCAACCATACCGGCCACCTTGAAGTTTCCCAAACTTCAACAAATGTGTTGAATTCTTGTAGTTTTAGTATTTTGTCACCGATTACCCGTTGCAGATGATGCTTGGCGCTCTTGATAGCACTTTCCCCGAGACCTCCATGATGTGGAGCTGCGGGAGGATTGAAATGGAAATGAATAGAATGTGTAGCAACAAATCGTTCAATCCGTTGTTGAGAATCCATGTTGTGGATGACTGATTTCATAATCTTGCGCAGAGTGTTGCTTGCACCTATGAAGTTGGTTCCACAATCAGAATAGATTTCGGCACAAAGTCCTCGTCGCGAAATGAATCGAGTCAGAGCTGCGATGAATCCTTCTGTTGTCAAATCGGTTACCACTTCAATATACACTGCTTTAGTTACCATACAAATAAATAGGCAGATGTAAACTTTAATGTGTTTCATGAATCTTAAATTAGTTACCTTTATTGTGTATGGTCCACCATAATCAATCCCGGTCTTAAGAAATGGTGATGCTGGATTAATACGTGACGAAGGCAAATACCCATGAGTGGAGTGGTGTTGGTTGGTCGGTGTCGGAAACAAACCATACATTTGTGAATTCGGGATCGAATAATACTCCTAGCACTTAAAATCCAAAAATTTTGGGCGAGTAATGATTGTATTAGTTGTGGACCAGCATGAAGGTATTGAAGATGGTAGTGATCGATCAAAATGTTTACCACATGATGTTTCTTGGGTAACAATATCGGATGTTTACTGTTGTAAGAAGTAGACGCATTAGAAATTCTTCCTCCTACTCTTATTAGGTTATCACTGCCTATGAAAGGTTTCAAACGTTGAATTCGTTTTGTGCTGATTTTATTATGTAATAGAAGTGAGAGTTCTTCAGATAAAGTATTTTGTTGAACAATAGCAAAAATCTTTATTCGAGCTTCAGTCAGTTCTTGTGTAGATAAGCTGCCTGAACGATGAATTTTGTTACGGCAGTTATGAGCAAAACGAATAATGTATGCGGTAACACGTTGAAGTCTATCCCAAGAAGAAAACTTTGTGAGCAAGGACCATTCTTCTTTAGTTGTGTTGACAAAAACAGGAAGTGGATTTGGTTTCAGTTCTAAGGAAGTATCCAGTTTGACAGGAATCATGATAGAAGATGGCCAAGTTGTTGAAGAATGTGAGAGCCATTCAGGACCATTAAACCAAGATTTATGATTGATAAGTGATGTCAATCGTAACCCACGAGATGCACAATCAGCTGGATTTTGGTCCGATGGAATATGTTTCCAGGAATTTGTTGGAACTAACTCTTGAATTTGTGCGACCCTGTTCGCAACATACGTTTTGAGTCGATAAGAGGGAGTTTGTATCCACGTAAGTGCTACCATTGAATCACTCCAAAGCGTAGTGTTATTTGCGTGGAAAAAGTTTGGAAACAACGATTGAATGTGTGAAATAAGGTTTGCTAATAAATGAGCTGCACATAATTCCAATCGAGGAATAGTGACTCGTTTAAGAGGAGCTAGACGACTCTTAGCCATTAGTAAGCTCGTATAAGTTTGTGCATCAGGCGTTTCACACCTTACATATGTAACTGCAGTGAAACCAAGTTCCGAGGCGTCGCAGAACCCATGTAATTCAATTTTACATGAATTTGATAAATTGAGAGAGCGAGGTATGGCAATTTCTGGGAGGTACACAAGATCATCAGTGAATGTTTTCCACTGAAGTTGAAGATCAGTAGAAATGGGTGTATCCCAGGATAGTCCTTTAGTCCAAAGAAGCTGCATGAAACATTTTGCTAACATAATAAATGGAACGAGAAAACCACAAGGATCGAAAACTTGAGCGATAGCACTTAAGACAGATCGTTTTGTCGGAACCTAAGAAGTTGATATTGGTTGAAAATTATATGTGAATGAATCTGAAGCTGGAGACCACTGTAGACCAAGAACATTGAAGTGAGGCAAGTTTGAATTATGTAAAAACTTTGGTACTTCAAGATGTGTTTGGGGTAGAGTATTCAATAACTCAGAAGCATTGGAAACCCATTTTCACAGTTCAAAACCACCTTTATTAAGTAATTCAATCAATTGTGATTGAAGTAGAATGGCTTCGTCAATGGTGTCAGCACCAGTGATTATATCGTCCACGTAAGACTGATGACGTAAAACGTTAGCTGCTTCTGGATAATGTTCTCCTTCATCATCAGCCAACTGAAGAAGTGTTCTTATAGCCAAATATGGTGAACTGTTCATGCCATAAGTGACTGTGTTCAACTCATATATACCAATAGGTTCTTTGGGATTATTTCTCCATAAGATAAGTTGAAAGTGACGATCATCAGGATGAATAATTATTTGCCTGTACATCTGTTTTATGTCACAACAGAAAACGACGTTATGATGACGAAACTGTAATAGTAAGTCGCAAATATTATTTTGCAATTTAGGACCTGTCAAGAGTGTATCATTTAGAGACACACCATTGCTTGTTTTACAACTTGCATCAAACACGGTTCGCAGCTTTGTTGTGCTACTACTCTCTTTGATCACTCCGTGATGCGGTAAGAAATAGTGTGGGCGAGAGCAATCAAAATTCAATAGGGGAGACATATGCCCTAAAGATTCGTACTCTTTCATGAAGTCATGATGTAAGTTGCTAAATGTAGGGTTTGAATTAAACTTCCTTTCCATAGCAAATAGTCGATTTTCTGCCGCACTCCTAGATTCGCCTAATTGTGAACAAGACTCTTTAAATGGCAGTCTTAGAACATATCGTCCGTGTTCATCACGCGAATGAGTTACAGTAAAATGATTATCGCATAATGTTTCTTCATGTGAACGTTTGGAAAGGGTTGGAAGTTCTTCTTGTACCCAAAACCGTTGGATAGATGTATGTAAATCTGCTTCGCTGGATGCATGAAGACAAATATTAAGGGTAGATGCGGTAGTAGATACAGATGATGCGGAAGGGACAGGAGTACATGGTGCAGTACCCATGAGTACATATCCGAATTGAGTACTAAGCACATGAGGCATATTAGTACCAAGTGAAAATTGTTGACCAGTGAACAGCATTGGAAATAAGGATGCTCCTAAAACAATATCGATGGGTCCAGGTATGTAGAATGATGGATCAGCTAGATGGTAGGATAGTGTTTGTTTAAGGATATCCGGGGACAATGGCAGACGAGGAAGGTCGACAGTTAACTTGTTAAGTATTAACATAGACTGTGGTTCTGATACCTTCTGACCTGATAATGTTTCAAGGGTTACTACAATTTTACCATTGTTTTTGGTAACTAAATTACCTATTCCCGATAACTGAATGTCACTTTTGTGTCTTCTAATGTTTAATACATTAGCGGCATATTCTGTTATAAGATTGCACATACTACCAGAGTCGAGTAATGCTCGGAACATGTGAGGAGTACCATCGGAGGATCGTATTTTGACCATCAAAGTACCAAGTAATACAGTAACATTGTTTGGTGGAGGCGAAACCTGATTCTGAGATGTTAAGAGTAACTGACATGTCTGATTTAGATTGAGTATCCTGAGGACAAGGAATTGATTGCTTGTTTGTTAAATCATTACCTACATTTGACTTGTTTGAAGTATGTTCCTCTGCACTGACACTGAAGTGCAACAACGTATTATGACGTTTGTGGCATATTTTGCATGAAGATTGCGATTTACAATTAATTACTTTGTGGGGTCCTAAGCATGAGACACATTGTTGATTAGATTTCACCAATTGAAATCGTTCTTGCGGTGTTTTGGATTGAAAAATTGGACATGCGTAAATCTTGTGTGAATGCTAATTGCATATAACACAAGGCAAAGATGCGTAGTTGAGAGTATTTGCGGGAGAAGTAAGTGCGGAAGAAGTAACAGTGGGAGAAGTAACTGCGGGAGAAGTAACTGCGGGAGAAGTAAGTGCAGGAAAAGGATTGCGGATAGTATTAATGCGTGTATCTCTTTTGGAAGAGATTTTATTAGATGCGGGTTTATAACGAGAATGCGGGGAGTTGATTTCTGAAGTACGACTAGCTAATGGAGACAGTAGTGCGTCTTCCATATGAGAGCATTCCGTATTTAGAAAATCCACGATCTCTTTAACTGTGGGCAACGAATGATTTGCATTAGCTGATGTGCTACGAAAACCTTCTAATTTTTTGCATAACTCTAAGTCCAGTTTACGTAAAATCACTGCAGTAAGTAAAGGGTTAGGATCCTGAACATCGCAATGTAGCGCGTTCAGTGCTTGCGTGTTTTCATTGAATAAATTGACAAATTGTCGTATACCTGTAATATGTATTGAAGACACTTGTGGTAAATCAAAAATTTTGTTTAGATGTAGCAATTGCAAGCGTCGATTATTATGGTAACGATCTCTAAGTAGATTATATGCGATCGTATAGTTGTCTTCTGTGAGACTGAGGTTGCGGATTAAATTTAACGGTTCATCAGCAAGGACACTTAATAAGTACTGAAACTTCATGACTTTAGATAATGCATTGTTGTTATGGATTGTGGTTTCAAATATATTGATAAATGTTGTCCATGAAGCTAAATCACCATTAAACTTTGGTAATTCAATTTTTGGTAATCGAACTTGCGAACTACAATTTGGAAATGCGTCTTGAGTGACACAAGATGAATCTGGGAATTTAGGTTGTTCTACATGTGATATATAGTTACTCTCTGTAATAGTTTACATAATCAGCTGATCCCCTGATTATTTCTAATGTTTTATGTTTATGTTATGATTTAGGAATTTGGTTATGTGTTGTATTACTAAAATATAAAATGTTTAATTACTTTACAGTATTTCTTTAATCAAGTGTGTTGGATACTAAACTGGCGACGAGATGGCTGGAGGTATTAAAATAAAAAAGAAAATTGTTACAAACAAGATCCAAATAACTAAAGCCTACAATACAAATGTGAAAGATAAGTCAGTTGATGGAATGACTAGTGATGAGGCCACAGTACGATTATCATCTTTGGAAACATATTGGGCACGGTTTGAAAGTGCTCAAACTGAACTAGAATCCACAGTGGACGAAGAAGACATTGAAGAATTAGCAACTGACAGGAGTGAGATAGAGGAAATGTACATAAAGACTAAAGTGGCTTTAAGAGACAAACTATCAACACCATCTACGACTGTTACAAATCAGTCTTCAGTTCAACCTTCCGTTACATCAAATATTGCTTTTGTACCTTTTGATGAAGGAGAATCATTTACAAACTTCATAAGGAGATTTGAAAACTTTATTTCGTTGAAAGAAATTTCGGATAATAAAACAAAACTGAGTACATTACTAGCTGTTTTTCCACCTAAACTACATGAACAGCTTCAAGACCTAGTTTCTCCAGATGATCCTTACAAGATGGAGTATGACTGTGTGGTCAAGGTATTGAAGGACTATTTGGAACCATTACCGAGTGTTATTTCTCTACAACACAAATTTCTATGTCGTATCCAACAAGATGAATCAATCATGGATTTTTCTATGGAGCTTAAGAGACTGGCAAAGGATTGTCACTTTCAATGTGATTGTGGGAAGTCTGTATCAGACATGTTATTAAGAATGCAGTTTGTTAGAGGACTTAAAGACAACGACGTGAGGGGACAATTATTACAGAAAACAACATCGACTACTTTCAAAGATACAGTACAAACTGCAATATCCTTGGAGTCCTCAAGACTGGAAAGCAATATAATATCACACCCGACAGAAGCTACTGTTCTCAAGTTAACAACAAGTCCTGACAGAAGTAAATCAAGACTTAATCAGAACCCAACTAAAAGTTCTAATAAAGAAGTGAAGACCAACAGACCTCCTCCAGTTCACTCCAGATTTGACCAATTACAGGGACGGTGCTATCGATGTGGGGATCGATTCCATAAAGCCAACACTTGCAGGTATAAAGATGAATTCTGCAATACTTGCAATAAGGTCGGTCACTTAGCCAGAGTTTGTAGGACAAAGTACAGGACTAAGCGCATTAACCAGATCGAGGACAATGAGAACCTACCTGACATTGATTATGCAACGTACGATACAAATAAGATACAAATAAATGGTTCTGACAAGTTCATGATTGATGTCAAATTAGAGGGAAAGCCAATTCAAATGGAACTAGATACTGGAGCAGCTTTATCATCCATATCCTACAAGGATTACAAGAAACTTAATCTGAATAAGAGACTATTTCACACTCGCGTACAACTGAGGACTTACACAGGTGAAATAATCAAACCCAAGGGGTTAGTGTATGTTGAGTTTAACTTCAAAAACAAGTCATATTTTGGAAAACTATTCATTATCGGACAAGATGTTGAACCAATTTTCGGAAGAGACTGGTTAAGGGAGGTCAACTTAGAAATCGGGGATATCAGGTCCATTCAAGAAGATTCGTGCGACCTATCTAAAATCCTTGTTGAGTTTTCTGATATTTTCAAGAAGGAAATAGGCTGTATTACAAGTGAAAATGTACATTTATCCCTACAAGAAGGATGCAAGCCCATTTTCATAAAACCGAGACAAGTGCCATTTTCAATCAAGGGAAAAGTAGAAGAAGAACTCAATCGACTTGAGAATGCTGGTATAATAACTAAGGTGAATAACTCACTTTGGGGAACACCAATTGTTCCAGTGGTTAAACCCAACGGATCTGTAAGAATATGTGCGGACTACAAGACTACACTGAATAAAGTCATACAAGATGAAAAATATCCAATACCACGAATAGAGGACATTTTTGCAGGAATGAATGGAGGGAAACTATTTTGTACCCATAAGCAATGCTTATTTACATATGCCAATGGATGAGGAAAGTTCACTTATGCAAACAATAAGTACTGAAAAAGGTCTTTACAGAGTAAACAGAATGATGTTTGGCGTTAAAATAGCACCATCGGTATGGCAAAGGTTCATGGACAGAATATTACAGGGAATCAGTGGTGTTAAATGTTTCTTTGATGACATTATTATTCAAGGGTCAAACTACCAAGAAACTCTACAGAGACTGAGACTAGTACTTAACAAGCTTAGAGAAAATAATCTGAGATTGAACTTTGAAAAGTGTAAGTTCTTCCAGAAAAGGATTGTTTATTTGGGTCATACGATCGATGAAGATGGACTTCATAAAGGATCTGTAAAGGTGAAAGCGATTATCGAAGCAAAACGGCCGTGTGATGTGAACCAACTACGTTCTTTCATAGGTTTGGCAAATTGCTATAATAAATTCATACCTAACCTGGCAGAGAAGCTAAACCCATTAAATAAGCTGCTACAGAAAGGCAAGAAATTCGAATGGACAACAGACTGTGAAGAAAGTTTCCAATCAGTTAAGAAAGACATTGCCAAAGACGAAACTCTAATACACTACAATCCCTCATTGCCTTTGATACTGTCGACAGATGCGTCTCCAACGGGCTTAGGTGCTGTAATTTCTCACCGGCTAAAAGATGGGTCAGAAAAACCAATTGCCTTTGCATCACGTTCCCTTTCTAAAAGCTAGAAGCAGTATAGTCAAATTGATAAAGAGGCTACCGCAATATATTGGGGGGTTAAGAAATTTTTCCCATACTGCTTTGGCCGAAAGTTTACACTTGTAACGGACCATAAACCACTAGTATCTATTTTTCACCCTTCGAAATCGTTACCTGCAATGTCAGCTACACGTTTGTTGAATTACGCTCTTTTCCTTGCTGGTTTTGATTATTCTATTGAATACAGAAAAACTTCTGATCATTCCAATGCAGATTTTTTATCAAGGTTCCCGGTAGAAAAGATTGAGGAAGGTGATGATCTGTACTCAAAATTTCAAATGAACCAAATATCAGTGTTACCCCTTACTCAAGAAACGATTGCAGAACACACAAAAAGAGATCCTGTTCTTTCCAAACTCGTTACAGCCCTCGAAAATGGGGATGATCTTGAGAAAATCGGATTTAACAATAATGAGTTTACCTTACACAAAGGATGCGTTTTCCGGGGCATTAGAGTCGTAGTACCTTCATCTCTTCGAAATGAAGTGCTTAAAGAGTTACATGTGGGACACCTAGGAATGACAAAGATGAAAGCAATGGCTTGTAGTTATTTATACTGGAAGAATCTGGACAAGCACATCGAAGAGTTGGTTAGAAACTGTAAAATTTGTGAACAGAAGAGGAATGAACCTCCAAAAGACAAGACTCACCCATGGGAGGAACCATCCGGACCATGGGAGAGAATTCACTTAGATTTTCTGGGACCAATGAACGGGAATTACTTCCTGATCATCATCGATGCGTACACTAAATGGTTAGAAATCATACATACGAAAATAACAACATCAGAATGGTGTATTAAGAAGCTACAACATCTGTTTTCAACTTTTGGTCTCCCTTTGACAATTGTGACAGATAATGGAACCCAATTTACAAGCACAATGTTTAGAAAATTTCTGATAGAGAATGGAATATGCCATAGAACTTGTGCACCATTTCATCCGTCCAGCAATGGACAAGCGGAGCGCTTCGTACAAACTGCCAAGAAGGGGTTAAATTCGATGGCGGGAGAGAGAGGTGATTTACAAACTAAAATAGACGTATTGGTTGCACAGCTGAGGAAAGCACCGAGCTCTACAACTGGGGTGTCCGCTTACAGGATGATGTTTGGTAGAGACATCAGGACAAGATTAAACGTAATGTCAGATAAAGGGGCAGAGCATAAAATAGAAGAACAAAGAAAAGTGGGAAGAGAGTTTAGTGTGGGGCAAAAGGTACAAGCGAGGAATTATGCATCGAAAGATAAGTGGAGACTTGGAGAGATAGTAAAAAAAGTGGGTAATGTCATGTACAAAATAAAGATGGACAATGGATTGATTTGGACAAGACATGCAGACCAGATACTCCCTAACATTAAGAGGGAAGAATTGATATATAGTTACTCTCTGTAATAGTTTATATAATCAGCTGATCCCCTGATTATTTCTAATGTTTTATGTTTATGTTATGATTTAGGAATTTGGTTATGTGTTGTATTACTAAAATATAAAATGTTTAATTACTTTACAGTATTTCTTTAATCAAGTGTGTTGGATACTAAAACATGTAAAAAGGATTCAATGCAAGAACTAATATCTACATATAATTCATTGATTTCATCCTGATCACTATTTAATGCGTCATCAGATATAGAATCTTCTTCAGTCAAATTTAACGCTAACTGATAAATTGTTTTAAACTCTTGCATCTTTTCATTGACTTCATTTAAGTATACATTCAACTTTTTCGTTTTAACAATAGTTGGAGATTCAGATTGTTGAACTATACTGTTTACTAAATCACTAATGGTAGTGAATCTCCTTTTTATTAATTTAGTTGATCTTTCATATGTTGAAGCCTTAATTCAGGATCTTTTTTAGGAGGCATGGTGAAACAAAATAAAAAACTCAAAATAAATCAAAATAATGAAAGTTCATTTGATTAAACAGTTGAAATTATCCATAGTTTTGATTCATAATCCGGCTCGAAGGACCAATAAAAATGTTTTGTAATTTACCTTTAAAAATTGGTGGAGTCGAAGGACCTTTATAATATTAAATAAAATGAAACATTCTTGAAGTTGAACTATAATAATATATTGACAATAAAAAAAAAACATGATATGCATAGTTGATAATAAATAACAATTTAAAAAAAAAATTAAGTTGTGTCCATTTTTCCAGGATTTATATTTGCTGTAAAAAACATAAACAAAAACAAAGTCATATTTATTTTGAATTAAAAATCAGTCTTTTATGTCAGCTGATTCTTGGGACTCATTTCAAATGGTAGATTATAAACACATATATATCAAAATTAATGTTCTTAATTAATTCTTCTTGTTATTCTCTTCTTTTGATATTATTATTATTATTTATCAACCATACCGGCCACCTTGAAGTTTCCCAAACTTCAACAAATGTGTTGAATTCTTGCAGTTTTAGTATTGTGTCACCGATTACCCGTTGCAGATGATGCTTGGCGCTCTTGATAGCACTTTCCCCGAGACCTCCATGATGTGGAGCTGCGGGAGGATTGAAATGGAAATGAATAGAATGTGTAGCAACAAATCGTTCAATCCGTTGTTGAGAATCCATGTTGTGGATGATTGATTTCATAATCTTGCGCAGAGTGTTGCTTGCACCTATGAAGTTGGTTCCACAATCAGAATAGATTTCGGCACAAAGTCCTCGTCGCGAAATGAATCGAGTCAGAGCTGCGATGAATCCTTCTGTTGTCAAATCGGTTACCACTTCAATATGCACTGCTTTAGTTACCATACAAATAAATAGGCAGATGTAAACTTTAATGTGTTTCATGATATTTTTTAGTCTAAGCCAACTTTGTTTGTCCAAAAGTAAGATTTTACTAGTAAAAAAGATTATTTTGGCTCTTCTAAATTTAATCCTGTACATAGTGACACTTGTCACAATAGTTTTCTAATATTTTTTCTTTATCTAGAAACTAGTCATGTCGTCTCATTGCAGTTGGCTTGCTTTGAGAATTATTGTTTATTTTATGTTCATCACGTACTTGTCACCTTTCTGTTTTGCTGCAATTATGAGAATAAAAGTAACTAACATATAGTTAAGGGAAAGGCAAGTTAGATTTTTCTCTTCAAATGAGTCAAACATTTTTATTTACATTTTCTTTATTTTGTTTTATATTTATTTCTTTATTAGTACCAGAACAAGTTAATTTAAAATCATTTAATAAGTCAAAATTCATAACAGTTCTCTATGTTAATAAATTGTTCATTTTGAGTGGCTGGACGGCGCACTGTTTACTTTGTTATGATAAACGAAGACCACTACTCACCTATAAATGATTGTGAATCTTTTGATTGTGTGGTGGATTTAATGTCACATATAAATGATAAGGTTAGTAATAGGGACATTGCTGGTTTTAAGATGTTGCATATCAATATTAGAAGTTACAATAAAAATTTTGATGAATTTTTAATATATTTAGACTTGACAAAAATAAAATTTCATTGCATCATCCTTAGCGAAGCGTGGTTAAAATGTGATAGTGACCTCATAAACATTGAAGGGTATAACATTACTCGCCTTCGGCTCGCTGGGGGCTCCGCCCCCAGGCCCCCTACTGTGAGTGCATTGGAGAGGGATTTTGATATTGAAAAGTCACATAACAAAATTTGTATATTTGTTAACGTACAAAGTCACCATACCAGGTATCTCCAATCGTGGTCATCGGGGGTTTGGACATTGAAAGTTATAAGACAAAATTAATTTAACGCCCCCAGGCCCCTTGTTGGTCTTTGCCCCAATGCAGGGGGTGTGTATTGAAAAGCTACAAAATTTCGATCAAACTCACTACAAATCCTCAGCAAAATATATCACTGTAATGTTTGTGAGGGTAGTTATTGGGAGGTAGTTGAAGGGTTACTTTAGGGAGGGAAGGGTTTGTGAAGGGGGTAGGGTTTAATTTTTCGTTTTGAAAGAGGGTTGGTGGAGTCAGGTGGTGAGGGGGTGAGGTAAAAGAATTAATTGAAAAACAACATTGCCTTAATTTGAAGAATGCTTCTTAGTTCATTTATTTTTTTGGTCACATATAGGGATTGATAGATTTAAGAAAATACAAATGACTGTGATGAACATGGAGGTTGGCACTGACGAATCCCTTTTCAAAAATTTAGTCTTTCGGTAATGAATAAATTGGCAAAAAACACGAGTCAAATCGTAAATTCAATTAAAGTTCAATTTGAGATAACTTTTTTAGAGGTTGAAATGGGGTGAAAATTGCAAATTACCTATGATAAACCGAAAAAGTCAAACTGACTATCTCTGTGTCAATAATTCGGAATCTCTGGCCAAAAAAATTAAAAAAAAAAAACAAAAAAACACGAGGAAAATTAAAAATTTAACGAAAGTTTAACTTTTGAGACAGGATGGATTTTGCGAATGACCCCTGATAACCGTAAAGAATCAAACTTACTATATCAGTGTGAAAATAGGGGTCTATAAAGCTAGTAATAAATATTGAAAAATCATCCAAACTCAAAATAAGCTGAACATTTATAAGAATTTTAAATTAAGAGGTCATTTTGGAAGTGAAGGAGGTGAGATAAAGCAAAATACATAATGGGAAATTGAACAAAATTTAATTTCAACTGAGGAAAGAAGAGCATTTGTTTTTGAACAGAGCCATAATTTTAGCCGTTAGCGGTAAAAAAACGAATAGTACTTTTATCGAAATTCAAGTTTTCCCCCGTTTCACCCCCTCTTGGAGGGTGGGGGGGTTGAAATTATTTGTTTTGAGAATTTTATATTTAGTGTGACCACACAATAAATATTCCTACAAATTTACAGAGGCCTAAGTAGTATATCAAGTCAACTGGTGCTGGAAAACCTAGGGAAGATCTACGAACATTTAAAAATTTTGAGCAATCTAAGGGTGAAGGTGACGAGATAGGGCAAAAAGTCATAGGACCAAAGTTGTAGATCGTCAAAAATCCGTGGCACGTGGTGCAGTCCGTTTTTCGATTGGACCTCTACTTAAGCCGCTATAGCCAAAAAACGAAAAGTACCTTTTTCGAACTTCAAATCCCCCCCCTTTTTCGCTTCTTTACGGGGCTTGGGGGTGGAAATGTTTTGTTTTGAGACTTTTCCTTGGGCTTTGACCACTCGAGCAATATTTGTGCCGAATTTCAAGTTTCTAGCTTAGCGGGAAGTTGATTAGAATTCGTAGACCTCAGTGAGTCAGTGAGTCAGTTACATATGCAGCTGTATAGTTATTTAGATGAGTTACACATCCGGCTGTATATATATTAGATTAGGTCATATAATAATCTCAATCAAAATGATGGGCTGGTTGTATATGTCGACTCATCTTTATCAGTGACCTCTGATCAGTTGTTGCTAGGTGGAGTGGCTACTGGATTGTCTCTCTCTTTTTGCTGGTCATTCCTTTCCAGATAACTGCAGTTTATAGAAGCCCCAGTTCTAGTATTGTAAACTTTCTAGATGGAATATTAAGTTACCATTCCTCTCAACACAACACAAAAAGTACTCAAATATTTGTTGGTGATATCAATTGTAACATAATAAATGCTTTGCCTAATTCAATAGAAGAACATTATCTAGATGTTATGTGCAAGCTTGGATTTGTATCATGTATTGATGTTGTAACTCGCCCTAGTAGCAACTCCTGTTTGGACCATATTTTTGTCAAATCCCATATTTTTTGTAATCTTTACCCTGCCGTTCTGAAGACCTCAATAACTGATCATTATACAACCACTCTACTTATTACAATCAATAAACCTGATCAAATGATTAGCAATAAATTAGAAAGCAAAAAAACTGATTGGCTTCAAGTTCAAAATGAATTGGCAGTCCAAAACTGGGGTCTTGTAACAAATTCAAATTGTATAAATGAATCTGTAAGTCAATTCACTAAAATTGTAAATTCCATTATCTCCAATGCGACTGAAATTAAGCATTTTAAATCCTCTAAATCGAAGATAAAACCATGGATCACTACTGGCCTAATCGTTTCGATAAAGAAACGAGACAAGCTGGGAAAACAGTCAAGAGCCGAACCTTATAATCTGCAGTTAAGGCAACGTTTTGTACGGTACAGAAACATTTTGCATTCTCTCATTAAAAGAACTAAATTCAACTACTATAAGAATAAACTTAATGAGGTAGGTTCAGATCCAAAAAAATTTTGGAGCGTAATAAACGAGGTTGCTGGTAAGCCAGCGGGCAGAGAGAGATTTCCTATCGAATCTTTCTGCGACAGCGCCGAGGCTGCCGACCCAACAAAAAATAAAATACTATGTGACACATTTAATGATTACTTTGCTTCCGTGGGCTCCCAACTGGCGGGTGCTCTGAACCCCTCTGGATCTGCTCCTGTGTGTGACGCTGACCATACTGTCCAAACCGCCTTTAAGCTGAGGCCGATCACCGAACTTGAGCTAAAATCCACCGTTTCTAGCATAAAAGGACGTACAGCCCCCGGTTGGGATGGTATTTCTTCTGATTTAATCAAAAATAATATTGATCATCTAACACAACCAATTATTCATATAGTTAATTTAAGTATATCCAAAGGTATTTTTCCAAATTCATATAAAATTGCAAATGTTGTACCTATATTTACAATTACTTACTTTTACAACAATTATTTACTTTATTTCCTATCTAATTAATTTTCTTAACAATTTTCACTTTTTCAGCCAGGTTTTTTATTGGTAAAGACTATATTAGTATAGCGGCTCGTGCCTACGCACAGGTTCAGCAACCTATGTAGGCACTAGTTCCAATATAATTTTTATTGTTTATTTTATTCTTATAATAGTTATTTTATTTATAATGTATATTGTGTAATGTAATTGTATGAACTTTTTATTGGAATAAAAGAATTTGAATTGAATATACAAATGTGGTCTTAAATCAGTGGAGTCAAATTATAGACCCATCTCTTTGTTGTGTTCTGTCTCTAAAATAATTGAAAAATGTGTAAAATATCAACTCGTAAAATATTTGGAGGACAAAAAAAATTACAAATTGCCAGTATGGTTTTTTGCGAAACAAAAATACTTCTGATGCTCTTTTTGATCTCACTAAACTCATTGCTAGCAAGGTAGGCAATAAAAACAAAGTAGTTTTGACATTTCTTGATTTAGCTAAGGCTTTCGACACAGTGGACAGGAGCAAGCTCTTAACTAAGCTAGAACTTATAGGGGTCCTGAATAAATCATTAGACTGGTTTAAAAGTTATTTTGATTCCCGTTTACAAACAGTGACAATTAATGGTGTGCAAAGTGATCCCAAACCTTTAAACTATGGAGTTGTGCAAGGCAGCACCCTTGGTCCTTTGCTATTCCTTATCTATATCAATAATATTAGTAAATTAAATATAAAAGGCTCTTTGTTTTTGTTTGCGGATGATACGGCCTTGTTATCGGCGGACGGTACATGGGAGGCAGTCTATGACCAGGCATCCTCAGATCTTGCATTAATAAAAAAAATGGTTTGATCATAATACTTTGACAGTAAATGTAAATAAAACCAAACATATGGCAATCTTCTCAAGATCAGACCTGGATCCAGGGCTGCTAGTGCTGAGGCTGCACTCTTGCGGTGACCCTCGGGCCCAGGGCTGTGGCTGTGGTGTCGTCGAGCGTGTGGAACAGTATAAATATCTAGGGGTAATCATCGATCATAAAATGCTTTGGCTTCCACATGTTCGATACGTCAGGCAGCGACTAAGAAGGATGATTTTTGCATTTACCCAACTGAGTAGCGTTCTTTCACTGGTTCACTGTAGAACTGTATACTTTGCTTTTGTGCAGTCCATCATTCAGTATGGGATCTTGGGTGGGGGGGAGCATCGTCAACCATTTTGGAGCCTCTGGTAGTAACTCAAAGAGTTGTCATCAAAACGCTTTTAAATAAAAACATAAGATATCCTTCTGATCAACTTTTTAGAGATTTTCCTGTGCTTAATGTTAGGCAACTTTACATAAAAACTCTTTTAATACATATAAAAAAGAATAAAAGTAAAATTTTTCAAAATATAGGTCATTCTTACCCGACAAGGAACAGACTCAATTTTGGTTATTTCTTCCCTAGATTACTCCGCTCGTCAGAATCATTCTGTTCTTTTTATATTGCACACACACTTTACCGAAACATTCCTGAGTATATTCTGGAGGTGGAGGGGAGCAGCCTTGGTGTCTACAAGCGGAGGGTTAATGAGTGGCTACTCCACATCGGTGCTGATGGTTGTGAGGCGCTGATACGCTCAATATATGCCAGTTAATTTTTACTCTTCTAATTATTTTTCTACTTCGTCAATTAATTTTTTTTTCTAATTAATTTTCCTACTTATTCAAACATAATATCACCAGATGTCTCTTGCTGTAAGTAATGTATTTAGATTAATCCACATCTTGTAAATAGTGTTTTTTTTATAGTTTAGTGGTGTTTTTTTATAGATTATAGTGTCACATTTAAGGAGTCAACACAAGATGAACTGGACAGACTCGTCCTCACTCACAGGCGTGTAGTCTATGTGAGGACTATCCATATTTTTGTTCAATGTTATTTTCACTTGTGAGATATATTATGGAATAAATTATTTGATTTGATTTGATTTGAATCTTAAATTAGTTACCTTTATTGTGTATGGTTCACCATAATCAATCCCGGTCTTAAGAAATGGTGATGCTGGATTAATACATGACGAAGGCTAATCACCCATGAGTGGCGTGGTGTTGGTTGGTCGGTGTCGGAAACAAACCATACATTTGTGAATTCGGGATCGAATAATACTCCTAGCACTTAAAATCCAAAAATTTTGGGCGAGTAATGATTGTATTAGTTGTGGACCAGCATGAAGGTATTGAAGATGGTAGTGATCGATCAAAATGTTTACCACATGATGTTTCTTGGGTAACAATATCGGATGTTTACTGTTGTAAGAAGTAGACGCATTAGAAGTTCTTCCTCCTACTCTTATTAGGTTATCACTGCCTATGAAAGGTTTCAAACGTTGAATTCGTTTTGTGCTGATTTTATTATGTAATAGAAGTGAGAGTTCTTCAGATAAAGTATTTTGTTGAACAATAGCAAAAATCTTTATTCGAGCTTCAGTCAGTTCTTGTGTAGATAAGCTGCCTGAACGATGAATTTTGTTACGGCAGTTATGAGCAAAACGAATAATGTATGCGGTAACACGTTGAAGTCTATCCCAAGAAGAAAACTTTGTGAGCAAGGACCATTCTTCTTTAGTTGTGTTGACAAAAACAGGAAGTGGATTTGGTTTCAGTTCTAAGGAAGTATCCAGTTTGACAGGAATCATGATAGAAGATGGCCAAGTTGTTGAAGAATGTGAGAGCCATTCAGGACCATTAAACCAAGATTTATGATTGATAAGTGATGTCAATCGTAACCCACGAGATGCACAATCAGCTGGATTTTGGTCCGATGGAATATGTTTCCAGGAATTTGTCGGAACTAACTCTTGAATTTGTGCGACCCTGTTCGCAACATACGTTTTGAGTCGATAAGAGGGAGTTTGTATCCATGTAAGTGCTACCATTGAATCACTCCAAAGCGTAGTGTTATTTGCGTGGAAAAAGTTTGGAAACAACGATTGAATGTGTGAAATAAGGTTTGCTAATAAATGAGCTGCACATAATTCCAATCGAGGAATAGTGACTCGTTTAAGAGGAGCTAGACGACTCTTAGCCATTAGTAAGCTCGTATAAGTTTGTGCATCAGGCGTTTCACACCTTACATATGTAACTGCAGTGAAACCAAGTTCCGAGGCGTCGCAGAACCCATGTAATTCAATTTTACATGAATTCGATAAATTGAGAGAGCGAGGTATGGCAATTTCTGGGAGTTACACAAGATCATCAGTGAATGTTTTCCACTGAAGTTGAAGATCAGCAGAAATGGGTGTATCCCAGGATAGTCCTTTAGTCCAAAGAAGCTGCATGAAACATTTTGCTAACATAATAAATGGAACGAGAAAACCACAAGGATCGAAAACTTGAGCGATAGCACTTAAGACAGATCGTTTTGTCGGAACCTTAGAAGTTGATATTTGTTGAAAATTATATGTGAATGAATCTGAAGCTGGAGACCACTGTAGACCAAGAACATTGAAGTGAGGCAAGTTTGAATTATGTAAAAACTTTGGTACTTCAAGATGTGTTTGGGGTAGAGTATTCAATAACTCAGAAGCATTGGAAACCCATTTTCACAGTTCAAAACCACCTTTATTAAGTAATTCAATCAATTGTGATTGAAGTAGAATGGCTTCGTCAATGGTGTCAGCACCAGTGATTATATCGTCCACGTAAGAATGATGACGTAAAACGTTAGCTGCTTCTGGATAATGTTCTCCTTCATCATCAGCCAACTATGTATATATATATATATATATATATATATATATATCTAAAAATTCGAACGAATGGTGTTTTGCATTTGGGGGTCGCAAACGAAAAGTTATCATGGTTTGGGGCTTAGGTTTTACCATGAGACCTACGGTAATAGCTTCTTCCCTATAGGGGAAATTCGCTAAAAGTACCCTGTTTCCATTAATTGCCACTAGAGCTCGCTACATATTTTCCAGGACTTTTGGTATTTTCATCCTTAGGTACTTCTAAATAAGAGTGGAAAGTTTCAAAATTAACGGAATTTTTTCCAGGTTGGGCCATTTACTTAAGTTTTTTGACTGGGCTACTAAGACACTTTATCGGTCATGATTGCCTTCACAATATTTTCTGTGAAGAATGAGTTATTTTAGACACTCTAATCCTACCTACAAAAACTTATTTGGCTAAATTAACCCATTCACCTACTTTGACAAAGTGGTCTCGTCGCCGGTCGCGCGGGTGCTGTTACCGACGGCTTGGCCTAGTAGTTCACTGATTTGCCAAAAGGCCGGTTGTTCAAGCGGTTCAGTGAATCGCCGCCAGAGCCGTAGGGTTTGAGACAAACGAACACTGGTCTGACGGTACTGCGCAGCCGTGTGGTCTTAATCATTGACTGACGAGCCAATGTTTAGGACATACGCCACAGCGCGGGTTCGATTCCCGCACCATGAGCAATCCCTATTAGGCTTGCAATTGTGTGGCTTAGTTGGTGGGAGGGCCCACCTAAAATAAACGGTGACCGGCTTGGGTAGAAGTTTACGGCAATTGTAGGTTTAATAGGGATTGCAGTGGACACCTGTTTTGCTTATTTTTACCCTTGTATAGAGGAGGACACGTTTTTTTTTAATTTTTATTGATTAATTCAGCATATCAATTACAATTAAACATGTGGACAATCAAAAAGGTCATAACTAAAATATTAGACCAAATACAGACAAAATAAACATATTACAAATAAAAATTGAGAAATATAAAAAAATGGTAGGTCAATGGGTTAAGAGATTACGATTAGTTAATTGGTTTTTTTATATCACTCAATCAGAAAATTTTTCAAGACCAATCAAATTTATGGCGAGATGCCCTAAAAATGACATGCAATGTTGCCTCTGTGAGGACTATTCCTGGACGTGGACCTAACACAAACCGTTGCAGACACTGCAGTGAGTATGAAACCCTTGCTCATGTGTTGGGTTCATGTAAACATGGCGAAGTCCTCATAAACACCAGACACAATGAAGTAAGATCAATACTGGCCAATGAACTGAGGAAAACGGGCCTGGAAACATTTGAAGAAGTCCACTGCATATCAGAGACAGGGAGTACAAGAAGAGTCGACATACTAGCCATTGACAAAAACAAAAAAGTGGGATGGATTATTGACCCAACAATAAGATTCAAAGAGACTACGGAACAAGGAGATAAAGTACACAAAGAAAAAAATCCATCTATGAACCTAATATACCATTTTTGAAACCAAATATAATATCAAAATTTTAAGTGTCATGGGAGTGATGTTTGGTGCAAGAGGGACATTAAACGAAACAATATATTTCCTTTAGAAAAAACTTCAAAATTCAAAAATCCTTGGACAAAATATGAGTTTTAAACATTCTGAAAATGCTGTATATATTCTTCAAAATCACCTGTTTTCTGCTTCTTAAACAAATAAATAATTAAACTTAGACCATGTATACATGGTGAAATAAAAAAATACATACAAAATTATATATCCATTATATTAAATACACTGTGTCTGGAAAGGAAAACCATGTATACATGGTCAGTGACAGTTTCTGTTTTTCATCATTTGAAGTTTTTGTTATGAAATTTGAGATTTTGATGTTCTGATCCCTTGTAATTGTGATGAAAAAGTTTTACTGTACCTTTAAGCCAAAGGTCATCGAGCAAAGTGTCTACAAAAATCTTAACCCCGGCATCCCTGACAGGGTTGTGGTTCAATGTGAGCCGCCGCAGGCCAGGCATTGTATTGGGGTTCACCGGTCGATACCTCAGCGACTGTTTCCAACTTTCCCCATAGCGATTCAACTTCTGAAACTGAAACAATGCATTTGAACACAGAGTTAAATACCCCCTCAAATTTAGATACTTCTTAAAATGCAATAATGATTTATTAGTTCAAGCCAAATTGGAAGAAAAATATATATGAGTCTGATCCAATAATGATAACAAATTTATAAAAATAGTCGACGTTATATGAAATTTAAAAACTTGGCTTATGTTTTTAAAAGCAACACTTTACCATAACTTTACCAAAAAAATATGACTAGTTTAAGACTCATTTCATTTCAACAAGTTGTATTCTCTGATGAATAAATTTAAGACCTATATATCAGTCCTGGAAACCTTTCAAGAGTTTCCAAAACATAAAAAACATGTAATATTACCTTAATGAGGTCACATAACATTCCAACACCTTTTTCTGTGAGACCACACCCACTCAAATTAAGCCATACAAGATTGAGGCGACGGCGCAAGACGTGACATAGACTCGCACACCCATCATCACCAATCTGACAGTGGGGTAGTGACAACTGTTGAAGGTTCCGGCAAACCTCTAGTCCCTACAGCCAACAATAACATTATGACCAAAAGAAAGCCTACAAACATTTTATCAAACAAATTTAATTTTGTCATCCCATAATTTACCCTATCATTCAGAAATCTATTTAAATTTGAGAAAACATTTAAATAATTATAACTAGACAAAACCCTCCCAAAAATTGTTTTTATAATGATGATTATATTTTATCAGCATAAAACATAATATATTTGGGTAGGCCCTACATGTTTTTTGTCAAATGGTGCATTCTTAAATAAAATAGTCCGTTGTGTTCATTCATTGTATATCAATACTGAATTTTCACCAATTGTAGTTTTTAAAATTATATGCAAAAATTATCTAACTTCATTAGCTTTACAATGTCATAGACCTACTATTTCCATCAGTTAACACATTCACTGCGGAAAAAAATTAACCTTCCCCAGGTGTTGAAACATTTTTTTTCATAAAATCTTGCCTTTATATAAGGTGAGTTAAAAACTGTGGTGCAAAGATTCCCCTGGAGTATTTATGACGTCTAATTGTGACGTTAAAGTTATGGGTCAGTACTGACCCACCCGCATTATGTTATGGACAAATTAAAAAAATTCTCACATTATACAAAAATATTTATATTACACTATAAACTTAACTTCATGCAAGTGTACATAAAGGTAAAAAAGTTTACATGGGTGAAAAAATTCCCCGGAAGTATGTACGACGTCATTTGGTGTCATCAAAGTCATGGGTCAGTAATGACCCATAAGGAATATCAGAATGAAAAAAATAAAAAATCCATTAATCCCCACAAAAATGTTTATATTATTTTATTAAACTATTTATTAAAGATATAATTTAATATATCATAATAATGTAATATAACTAACACACACACGCTATAATGATAGTACCGAGGAATGGGTTAGTACTGACCCAGTCGCGTGAGCGAAAGCGCGACGCGGGAACTGAAGTACCCGAAGTTGCACTGTTTCGTACACAGTGCAGCAACGCAGTATAGGTCCTTCTCCGCCACGCGCTTGGTGCACAGGGAGCCACTGACTAGGCCAGGGCACCGTGGGTCCGTCACTGACCCACCCGCAGTGAATGTGTTAAGAAGACTGGATATAAAAATTTTAAAGTAAAAAATGTAATAATGCAGTTGGCTCATAGTTTCTAATCCGTCCTGGCAAATGCAGCTGATTAATGGGCAAGGGGGGATTGGGGTACATTAATGAAAAAACTAAATTTAATTAATATAATCAACCATCAAAAGAGCAGCAGTTATTTGCTTTTGATATGAAAAATAAACTAGCATTGTAACATGTACCGATTATTATATTATAATTTCTGTTTTCATACTTTCAAGTCAACAGTAGTATATGCTTGTTATTTTTTGTTTTGCTCTTTTGATTAGTAGTAGCAACTCCAACTCTTTCAAGTAAGCAAAAACTTTGTGCTAACTGTAATGCTTAGTAATTTATTTGAATTTTCATAAAATTACTTTAAAAATGGTTACTTTGCAGTGTGGGTGAAAAAGTAAAAACCCTGGTGGGTTTGGGGATAAATTGGCTGATGAATTTTGAAATAACATTATTACCTCTCTTTTTAACATTTTACTATGCTTGTATGAAATGCCCATCATTCTCAGCACTAAATTTAATTTGGCTATGTAAATTTAAAGTAGTGCAGTCAATAGTTTGTATTTAATTTTTTTAATCATCAACAAGTCGGTTGTTTGTTGTAAAGGCAGCATGAACTGCTTTATTGAGCTTATAACTTGTGATGTGCAGAATCAGCATGTAAGTTTCTGCTCCTCTTAGGACACTGTACTCCCATAGAACACTGTTCGTGTTGCGAGATCTGGGCTACTAAACACTAGGACAATGAGGCAGGGACATTATCTGATCCTCGACCAAATACAGCACTTCGAGGAAACTTGAACAAGGCAATCTTGAACTGTTCATGCAAAATAGGCAGCATAGCACCATCCTTTACAAGTTTTTGTTATTTTTAGAGAGGCTCTTTACCTCCTCCATCTGTGTTCAAGTCCAACTATCATCCACTTACAGAACCAGTGATACGCTAGTTAGACTTCACAACAGTGGAGAGATACTTTTCACCCACACTGTGTTAAACAACTAAACAAAAAATTATAACTAGTTTAGGACTCATTTCATTTCAACAAAATTGTTAAGTGAATACCTGAGTTAGATAATTTAGAGACTCAGCATCCAAGGGTATTTTTTCCAATACTAGCCCTGTAAGAGCAGCTGAGTTGGACAAGCAATTTATTAGTGCTTCTGTTATTTTTAACACAGTGTCACTTGTAAATGATGCATAAGACTTTGGAGTGATGTTTTGCCGGCCGTTATTTTCCTCTTTGTTCTCTTGGGATGCTTAACATTAAAACATAAAGGATATTAGAAATCTATCAGATCAGTTTCTTTAAGAGGTACATGTCACAAAAAGAATGATTAAGAATGATTAAATATACAATAGCTTGAGTCTTCTTGAATTTTAAGAGCAGATAATTGTGTAAATTTTATTTTGTAACCTTCATACATTACTTATGTAGCATGTCCTTTATATATCATTTAAGTAAACTTAGTCATCTACCATTAAGGCATTACCTACTTTTGTATACAAGAGCAAAGCCATAGCCATGAAAATTTCTTGGGGGACAGGAAGTAAAAAAAAACTTTCTAACCTTTAGTTTTTAAACGCAATTTCAACATTTTCGGGGGGGTTTTGACCCCCTGACCCCCCCCCATTCGCTACGGCCTTAATATGGTGTAACATGACTGAATAAATAAAATTAAATTAAATTCTGTTCAAATTATTTGTAATTGATCCCATACAGCACACTTAGTTTCAGTCACATGTCAGACAGTTAATGATGTTGCCTTGTTGCAACATTCCAGTTGTTGTAACGTTTATACCACCATTCTGCAATGTCAATAACTCATTGTTTCAACTGAAACCAAAATGACATTGCTGCGATGTCACTTTGACGCCTTCCTTACAATATCAACCACAATAACGTTGCTGCGACGCTTCTTTGAAGCGTGCCTCGTGGCGGCA
Organism: Flexamia atlantica; assembly: GCA_035578135.1. Taxonomy (NCBI): domain Eukaryota; kingdom Metazoa; phylum Arthropoda; class Insecta; order Hemiptera; family Cicadellidae; genus Flexamia; species Flexamia atlantica. The sequence goes on from JAQJVK010000001.1 coordinate 114,267,087, forward strand.
AATAACGGTCAAAATTCCTAACCTCCTCGATCACGACGGACGCTAAGCTTACATAGAGTTGTTAGCCTTTGATTTTGTTTCTCCTCCGACGATTATAAAGGTAAATAGATTTATTTTTTGTTTTGTTTCTTTTGTTTGGCTAAAAATAAAAAATTAGACTGAATTTAAATTAAATTTAGGTGTAGGCTTAGAACTTGGGGTTCGTTAGATTAACCGAGTTAGAAATTGGCGGTAGTTGATCATTATTCTCGTTTACAAAGGAAATATATCCAGTATCAGTGCCAGTTGTTCGAAACTTAAGTTAATGGTAAATGAATGAATGAATGAAAATCCTTCATTTACACAGATAAAGTTAGGGCCGCATGGCCCTTTAACCTAAGTGTTAGAACTAGGGCCGCATGGCCCTTTAACCTAAGTGTTAGAACTAAATATACATTATGTCAATTAACTGATTAAGCTATATGTTACTAAATGAGTAACTATAAATGTGATATACGATTATCTAAAAACTTAACGATGAACTGAAACCTGTTTCCGTCGAGGAGTTTCTGACATATGAAATAAGGTAACTTTGAAATGACAATAGTTTCATTAACATTTCACAGTCATTTCAGTAATGTTGCAGAAACATTACATCTCACATTGTTGCCTGCCAGTTATATCACTTTTTTATATTTCTGAAACCTTACAAAATAATGTTTCATTCGAGGACGTAACATAGTTTCAGACAGGTGAAAACAACGTGACTTTTAATGTTTTGAAGTTACGGTGTCATATTTCTGCAATGTTTCTGAAACTATTGTGTGCTGTATGGGATCAGTTATCCAGTTTATGCCTGGTTCCCACTGGACACTGTTTCAGAATTCAGTGGTGGCCACAGTTCTAGGAAAAATCATCGGCGAGTTGCCGCCTGCTCGATTACGATTGAAAGCAATGAGAATCACTTCTGACCGTTCACTAAATTCCCAGGCCACTAAATTTGTGGTGGCAACTGAGCGCTTGAAGTGGCCGAAAACCTAGCTCAGCGAGCAACTCACCAGCAACTGAGGTGGTCAGTGACGTGTGCTTCCTTAATAAGTGCAGTTTTGTTATACAGTACTTAAAGATGTCGGATATTGGACACAGAACGTTTCATGATAGAAATTGAAGCTCGGCCAGTTATCTGGGATTTGGAATCAGCCGAATATTCCAATAATATAATACAAATAATGTAAAGTCACTTCACAAAATTTTGCTTATTTGATTGATGTTCATGTGTAATAGTAATGTGCATTTGCAATATAATTTCAAAGGTTAACTTATTTAAACATCGCAAAAATAGGGTAAGGTTAAAAATTATTAAGAATATTGTTAGTGATTTTTTATTACCCACAGACTTTGAGGCAAACTGAATTACATTTTAATTTTAGAAAACAAGTAATTATTCATAGCGGTCCCCTCAGCATGCTTATCAGGATATGTAGGCCTAAGCCTGATAATATAAGATGTGTGTCATGCCGTTAGTTACCTATTTTTTAAATGACCATTTATTTCTTATTTTTTCTCCTTACTGAATTAATTGGTCAGTGCAATTTGCTTCCAATAATTGCTTATTGGTAGTGCTTGTACCAATAAGCAATTCAGGTAGTATATTTGATCTAGGTACTCAGATTTCCTACTCCTACATCGAAAATATGCCACTACACACCATTGCTGGTGTGAGTCACAATAATTTTGTAAATCATTGAATTAGGTGATATCACCAAGAGACTTGACGACCGTGGAGTATGTCCGCCACGATACGACCTAGATTACTGGCCATGACACAACAGTAAAATTTTATTACTATGATGTTACAGCGAGAAATTTTCCGATCGCTGCAAATTCTAAAGATTTGTTTTGTTTTGCAATACAACCATTATTTGTCAGCTGCAAACAACAGAGGTATTTGTCTGAAAATATGGTCGAGATTTTCCACTTGCAATACAACCAGGTTTAAATACCTTCTTCTAGTAATCCATTCGTTGCAGACACAACTAGTTTTGCCTTCTACTTATGAAAGCATCATCAGGCAACAGCCAAGGATGTATTAGTTGTTAAATTCTTATCTGAAGAAAGTCATTTTCAATACAGAAAGTTCAAAACACATTTAAATATTATGGGGACACAAAGGACGCACAAACACATAACACAGACGGCTGTCGATTTAGTAAAAAGACGAGACTCGCGATATAACCACCGTGGTAGAGTCCGGACTAGTAAGGTCATGGCAATCGCGTCTTCGTTCGCTTATCTCTGTCTATCACCTGTCGATATTGTTTTATCTACCCTCTCCCCCATGGGCGTCCATCAATGTGGGCAAGGGGGGCCCGCCCCCCTTTGATTCAGATTTTTATTAGGAAATATGGTGTTTTAGCAGGTTGTTATAGTTTTGTTTTATTAAAAATAATATAAAATACGGATTAGAGAAAATTTTATGAAATAGGCCAAGACGTTGTGCCATTTTCTATTTGTCATTTTTGTTTTTATGTGTTACTAGCAGAACCCGTGGCTTCGCTCACGATAAAAATTATCGTCTAACCTTGATATGAAGAATCTAGAGGACTGAATAGAAACTATTTATATCAAGGAATATGTCATGTAGAGATATGTTTGTTTTATGGCGGAATGTAGGATAAAATGTAGATACCACAGTAGATAGTGAAGGTTTTCTTTTCACCGTTATAACTCGAGTACGGCCGGACCGATTTTAACACCAAATGTGTCGATTTTAAGGTACTTCTTTGTAGATTTAACATTACGTCCCTGGATTGCCTAGTAGGGCATCAATTAAGTACAGTAAAGGGCTGAATGTTCGAAACAGTTATGGTGCTATCCGTGGGCAGTATTTCAAACTCGATTCACTTATTTTTTAACTTAAAATATGGGCGGGTAGTAATAATTTAAGATCAACCACTGATTGCAGCATTTATTTTTCCGTGAAAAGCCGGGACACCGTCGAATTAGAAGAAAAAGGAATATTGCCAAATTATTGTAACTGGCATGATTGTAATTAAAAACATAAAGGCCGGCCTAAGGAAATAACTATAGCTCCCGCTGCTTAAAAAGATGGTACCACATAATGAGCTTATGATTGAACGTATAAGGTACGAAACTAAACCAAATGTAACTTTTATATAGTACGAATAACCTAACAAAATCATCAAAACAACCATAAAACCATGATAAAAGGAATCAAATCATAAATCAGCTGTAACAACGTATCCGTTTGTTAAGTTAATATGCTTGATTTAATAAAATTTGAAATTTAAACAAAATATCATCCATTACATTAACATGGGGCATTTTCAAAGCTTCAGCTCCACCAAAAACCTCTAAAAACTTCGAATTAAAAAAAATCCATTCTTGGTGAATGCCAATACTCTGTAAGGAACGTCCATGCAAATTTTCAAGGTTCTACCCCCATGAAAATTTTAAATCAGGTCTGATCAGATCTGTACAGGAATATATCAGATCTGATCATAAACCAGTCAGGTCTGACCAGGTCTGATTTGGCATAATCAGGCCTGATCAGGTCTGACTAAGTATGATCCTGAATCCAATCAGGTCTGATCAAGTTTGATCCTGAATCTAATCAGGTCTGCTACGTCAATTCCTGAATCTGATCAGATCTGATCAAGACCGATCAGATACAATCAGATCTCATCAGGTCCGATCAAGTTTGATCCTGAATCCAATCAGATCTGATGTGTTAATTCCTGAACACGATCAGATCTGACCATGTCTGATCTGATATAGTCAGACCTAATCAGGTCTGATCCTAAACCCAATCAGGTCTGATGCATTTCATCCTGAACCCAATCAGATCTGATGCATTTCTTCCTGAACCCAATCAGGTCTGATCCCAACTAATGAAGTCTGATTAGGGCTGATTTCAACATGATCAGGACGGATCAGGCTTGGTCATGAATATGATATCATATGATCTGACATAATCCCAACACATTAAGGTATGCGAACTAATAAGTATTTGAAGTCATGTCTTAATTGAAAATGGTTTGGTTTAGAAGAAAACAGCTTCAAAGATATATGTTTTCATACACGAGGTAATTTTCTAAGAATATTTTTATTCAGTGATTAATTTATAACCCAGTCAGCACACAATGTAAAAATAACGTTATTTTCACGTGAAAAAAGTAAAAAAACGTAAAAGTAAAAAGCGAAACATATTTTTCACGTGAAAATGATGAAAAAATGTAAAGTGAAAAATGTAGTGAAATTAAAAACGTTATTTTCACGTGAAAAATATGAATCAAAAGTATATATAAAATCAAATTAAATAACAAATATAACGTTTTATTATTCATATTTTTTTATTTTGTTGTTTATTCATTTCGATCTTTATACGTTTTGATTAACAAGTCTTGTGCGCTTATAAAAAACAATCATCCTCGGTGTAAAAAAATACACAAATTCTACAGGAATCGTTTATTTAGTCCAAACTTAAATTCAAAAATATAAAAATAATTTTTAAAAATTTAACGGATTTATAAATTATGTTATGAATTATTTATATAAAATTATTACACTATTTGTTAAATTGTTATTTGTTACGGTATACTTAATATGTTTTATAATAGTTTACTATTTAAAAAAATGCCTGACACAATATAAGCAATTTATTTCAAATTAATACAATCACCCTGCCAAAATAATATGGGCCATAAATAACAACACTAGCATGAGAGAGGGCATTAATACAGTGTATGTTCCTCTCTCTCGCTCTTCCTCGCGATCAAAATAGTTTGCCAGTGCCAAGTGCCCTTGCAATCGACCGCACACGATTAAAGAGATTTTTAATACAATAATGTATTATAGAAACATTTAAATTTATTATATAATGTTTTAATTTTTATTACAATGTGTTTGATATATTTTGTTATAAATACCAAATAACGATGTACATCGCTTGGTTGATGGTTTTTTAGAAGTGGTGCATTTTCAGGTCCTTTGGTGTTGTTCATATCATATTTTAATATAATTTAAAAATAGTTTTGCCCATTTTAAAGTTTTTTTTGTTGCTTTTCATCATTTTTGTGTGTATTCATTGTTATAAGGATGTTCCAGAAACGTTACCGTAACTGAGCTACTGTTAATAACTTTACTTACAACTGAGTTGAGGTTATACTTTTACAACTTAGTTTTTTTAACATTATGTTTAAAAGTAAGACAGTAATTTACAATAAACATTATAATTTACTTTATGATGGTATAGTTTAAATTATAATACACTATTAACAGAATGTATTTGATATATATTGTCGTTTATTGTAAAATGTAATTCAACATTGCTGTTCTTTTGCTAATATAATTACAAAATATTTTGCTCAGTTTTGAAAAGTGTTAATTTTTTATTACCTAACCAAATAGAATCAGCAGTTTTGTAAAAAACTGTAAACTATTTAATACATTAAAAAATTTTACATTTTCTGAACAGTCCTGATTAGGAATGCTGTCAGATCTGATCAGAATTACAATCAGGAATTGGTGCATTTTCTGATCAAATCTGATCAGAAATACACATCAGGACTGATCAGGAAATGGTGGATTTTGTAATTAGTTCTGATCAGAAATATACATCAGAAATGATCAGGAATTGGTGCATTTTCTGATCAGATCTGATCAGAAATACACATCAGAACTGATCAGAAATACAAATCAAAACTGATCAGGAATTGGTGCATTTTCTGATCAGATCTGATCAGAAATGTACATCAGAACTGATCAGGAATTGGTGCATTTTCTGATCAGATCTGATCAGAAATACACATCAGAACTGATCAGAAATACAAATCAAAACTGATCAGGAATTGGTGCATTTTCTGATCAGATCTGATCAGAAATGTACATCAGAACTGATCAGGAATTGGTGCATTTTCTGATCAGATCTGATCAGAAATACACATCAGAACTGATCAGAAATACAAATCAAAACTGATCAGGAAATGGTGCATTTTCTGACCAGACCTGATCAGGAATCACAACATTCCTGATCAGGTCTGGTCAGAAAATGCACCAATTCCTGACCAGGAATGATCAGTTCTGATGGTATTTCTGATCAGGTCTGATGTTTTTTTTCATCAGATCTGAAGGAAAATTTTCATGGGGGTAGGTTAAGTAGTTTTGGCTGTACAATGATAGGTCAGTGGTATTTGACAAAAATATAGTAGACAAGATAGTATAAATATAACTTACAATCAGGGATTTGAATAATTTATCAATTTTTACAAAAATAGATAAAAGAATCATATCATTTGAGCACATTCTGTTTGATAATGTGCTTTTCTCTTTCCATCTTACCGGGATATAGTCTCAAGACTCAGCCACAAAAGGCAGTATGCTCTTTACGTTTAAAACTGCGTACGTCGAATTATACGAAACACCAAATCATCGGACAGGCATAGATGTAATAAAAAAATTATTACGAACGCCTCCAGGAAAAACGATAATTCCCGCTACCGAAATATAGATGGTGCCACTTAACTAATTAATGGTGGATTTTATCTAAATTAATGTAGCCTTTATATAGTACATAATTATGTCCTTGAAACAAATCAACAAAAATCAATGAAGTCATGATCAAAGAAATCAAATTTATTATCATCTGTATCAACGTATACATTTCCGAAGCAAACTACCAGCTGATTGTTTTATGAACATTAAAAATGTAAACAAAAATCGTCCAACATACTTTTAAATGGGAAAATTTGAAAACTTCGGCCTCGCCAAAAACCCCTTTATACTACGAATTTTGTAAAATCCGTTCTTAGCGGATGCCTACGCCCTAAGAGGAACATCCATGCAAAGTTTCAAGGTTCTAGGTCAAGTAGTTTGGGCTGTACGATGTTTCCACTGAGTGGTATTTGACAAATATATAGTAGATATGTCATGTAGAGATATGTTTGTTTTATGGCGGAATGTAGGATAAAATGTAGATACCACAGTAGATAGTGAAGGTTTTCTTTTCACCGTTATAACTCGAGTACGGCCGGACCGATTTTAACACCAAATGTGTCGATTTTAAGGTACTTCTTTGTAGATTTAACATTACGTCCCTGGATTGCCTAGTAGGGCATCAATTAAGTACAGTAAAGGGCTGAATGTTCGAAACAGTTATGGTGCTATCCGTGGGCAGTATTTCAAACTCGATTCACTTATTTTTTAACTTAAAATATGGGCGGGTAGTAATAATTTAAGATCAACCACTGATTGCAGCATTTATTTTTCCGTGAAAAGCCGGGACACCGTCGAATTAGAAGAAAAAGGAATATTGCCAAATTATTGTAACTGGCATGATTGTAATTAAAAACATAAAGGCCGGCCTAAGGAAATAACTATAGCTCCCGCTGCTTAAAAAGATGGTACCACATAATGAGCTTATGATTGAACGTATAAGGTACGAAACTAAACCAAATGTAACTTTTATATAGTACGAATAACCTAACAAAATCATCAAAACAACCATGAAACCATGATAAAAGGAATCAAATCATAAATCAGCTGTAACAACGTATCCGTTTGTTAAGTTAATATGCTTGATTTAATAAAATTTGAAATTTAAACAAAATATCATCCATTACATTAACATGGGGCATTTTCAAAGCTTCAGCTCCACCAAAAACCTCTAAAAACCTCGAATTAAAAAAAATCCATTCTTGGTGAATGCCAATACTCTGTAAGGAACGTCCATGCAAATTTTCAAGGTTCTAGGTTAAGTAGTTTTGGCTGTACAATGATAGGTCAGTGGTATTTGACAAAAATATAGTAGACAAGATAGTATAAATATAACTTACAATCAGGGATTTGAATAATTTATCAATTTTTACAAAAATAGATAAAAGAATCATATCATTTGAGCACATTCTGTTTGATAATGTGCTTTTCTCTTTCCATCTTACCGGGATATAGTCTCAAGACTCAGCCACAAAAGGCAGTATGCTCTTTACGTTTAAAACTGCGTACGTCGAATTATACGAAACACCAAATCATCGGACAGGCATAGATGTAATAAAAAAATTATTACGAACGCCTCCAGGAAAAACGATAATTCCCGCTACCGAAATATAGATGGTGCCACTTAACTAATTAATGGTGGATTTTATCTAAACTAAATGTAGCCTTTATATAGTACATAATTATGTCCTTGAAACAAATCAACAAAAATCAATGAAGTCATGATCAAAGAAATCAAATTTATTATCATCTGTATCAACGTATACATTTCCGAAGCAAACTACCAGCTGATTGTTTTATGAACATTAAAAATGTAAACAAAAATCGTCCAACATACTTTTAAATGGGAAAATTTGAAAACTTCGGCCTCGCCAAAAACCCCTTTATACTACGAATTTTGTAAAATCCGTTCTTAGCGGATGCCTACGCCCTAAGAGGAACATCCATGCAAAGTTTCAAGGTTCTAGGTCAAGTAGTTTGGGCTGTACGATGTTTCCACTGAGTGGTATTTGACAAATATATAGTAGATTGTATTCAAAGATTTCAAAGACTTGTACTGTTAAAAAAGAAATTTATTATGTTTTATATTCCCTAAACTTACACATCTTAGATGCCTCTGAGTAGCCATTTGGCTAGAGATACAACCTTTATTACTATCTTTATTACTATAATATAATTTGATTAGTATTTTCAAAGTAAAATAATTCTGAAAAAGAATCATACCTTTCTCATTTTACAAGGGTTTTAGGGGTTCAACCCCCTTATAAAAATTTAAAAAACAAGTTGGTCAGCATCTTGTTGCAAACTTGCCCAAGTCACTTGCCCGTGATCAGTAATTTGGCCTTACCAGCGATGGTTTTTTACCGATTCCCACTTTATTCATGAAGGTACTCGTTCACTCGAGATCAGAAAAACAACCTTATTTTGATGTTTTTTGGGTGAAGACAAATCACGCACAACGGACAGGACTTTGATTCTCTGAAATATTTCCCAAAATTTCAATAAACAAGTAGACTTCTAGTTTATTTCTGATCAATAATTTTTGTTTTTTACTAAATTTTCTGAAAATAACGATTTTTAAAATTATTGTGAAAAGCGGTTCAGATTACATAGAACTTCTTGATTCCGATTCCCGGGGTTCACCTGTAGCACAGATGAGGTAATATTAGTTCTTTGTGCTGGTAGGATGTAGCTGAGGTTTTTTAGATCTATATAATTTTCTAGAGGTTGATGTTTTAATTAGTTAAATTTATGCCTTCAGATTCAAACAATTATTTTAGTTTAGATTTTGTGACAAACTAACTAAAATAGTGTGCATAAATGAAGTCAATAAAAATTAAATATTTACATTTTAGAATAGTTAAGTACAGTAAAATTGGAGTTCTAGATCGGCAAAAGATGTCCATTCACGAAACTTTTATCAGACCTCCTATTGAGCACTATAATTAGAGATCCGATGAGTCCCCAAAAAATAAAGTTGGTTTACACCTTTGAAATCACATTTAAAAATGGCGATTTTTTGTAATGGGATAAATTTTATAAAAAAGCTTCTCCTTTTCCTTTTTTGACCCAATTATCAATATAATGTCGTGGGACCACCATCGATACTTTTTGGGTTGTAAATACCAAAAAAGTAGTATCGGTTTTGACCAATTGTTAATTTTGTCCGCCATATTGGATATAAGCAATTTTTTTAATTTTTATAAAGATCATGTAACATGGATCATGGTTTATACCAAGTTTCATGAAAAGATGTCCAAGGGTTGATTAATTATTATTTTCAAAAAAATCCAAAATGGCGGATTACAGCTTAACTAAGGCGAAATCAAAAAATGTTACTCCACATTTTCGACTTATTATTGTATGTAGAATCTGATTCTGCATAGCACGCTAAGCATTTGTGTGACTCCCTGTATATATCTATTTATCTATATACCGGGTGTCCAGCCTAAAGTTTTCCAATAGCTAACTTCTTTAATTTATGTCTGACAATAAACTTGTTGTGGGGAACCCCTGTTATTTTTTTATGCTGCATTCAGGTATGTATTTCAATTTTTGAAATTTCCCACCATTTTTCCAATATGGCGGACAACTTTGTTATTTCTTATGGAACACCCTGTATTTTATGGTGTTTTTTGATTTTACAGATCATTTTAAGACACTTTTGTTATGGTATTTTTTCCTAAAACTTATCGTTAAGGAGATATGAACAGTTAAAGTTAGATTTTTCCCATTTGAAATGCATTGTGGCCACATTAACTGTGCCATCCTATGTATTCCTTATAGAGTAAAAAGGATATTAAAAACAATACATTTCCATGAGTGAATCTCAACTAAAAAATATTTTTTATGATTGAATCTCAACTAAAATCACATTTTAAGGCATTTTATTTTTTGGTAAGTATTATTTAACCCTACCGTTTCGATATACACACTACCATAAATTTCCTAATGCATTTCTAACGGGAAAAAATCAAACTTTAAATGTTCTTATCTCCTTAACCATAGGTTTTAGGAAAAAATATCATAGTACAAAAGTGTCTTTAAATGATCTGTAAAATCCAAAAACACGTAAAATACAGGGTGTTCCATAAGAAAAAACCAAATTGTCCGCCATATTGGAAAAATGGCGGGAAATTTCAAAAATTGAAATAGACACCTGAATGCGGCATAAAAAAAATAAAAGGGGTCCCCCATAAGAAGTTTATTGTCAGACGTAAAATAAAGAAGTTATACCCTGATTATCGAAAGAAGGTGAGCGGCGCGGCGGCGGCGGAGCGAGCGCGCGGCAGTAAAAACATTCTTATTTAAAACACTGTAGAAACGTAACAAACGCTGTTAAAAATTTGCAGTCGACTTTATTACAATGGCCAGTTAATTACGTTATCAGCACTGTTTTCAAATAATTTTTAACGTACATCGTTTAGTTTATACTATGAGTTACATGACTAAAAACACGTTTTGCGAATTAAAAAAGTCAATTCTTTGTGTTTGATTTATGATAACTCTGCTTAGAAGCATCGGAGAAAAAATTCCTGTAGAGAACCTTTAGTCGACTTTCTTGGGAACAATATATCAAAATTTAAGAGTCTTGAGATTAATATTTACGTCTTTATTAATTTATTTCTAAAGTACTGTTATCTCAGCTATTAAACTACTTTGATGAATGAAATTCAGTAAACAATGTCTTTGAATGAAATATAGGTTAATTTCGTCGCAGGTTTATGTTTTCATTGGAATGGTTTCTCATAATCGATTAATATATAAACGATTGTATCACTGTGAGGCAGAGCGCAACAATGACTGTTGAAGTACAGTCTGGACCTAGTGGACCCATTTTATTCGCGCGCCTCTGCATGTCTCAGTTTTTCTCTTAGAAACAACGCCTGCTTCCAGATTTAGAATTCATTGTAAAAACAATGCCGATTTATCAACATTGAACAATAAGGAACCTTTCAGTTCCTCCGAACTGCATGTGCAGTGTGTGTTGAAAGCATGTGCTCCGTTGTTGTTGGCCAGTTACTGTACCTCGTCTGCATCGCGCTCGCCCGAGCAATGTTGATAATTAATTTCAATTATCAACTGATTACGGATTTATGTAGTAGTATTGAAGTAATTTATTAACTGAATATTGATTGTGGAAACTATCTAATGTCATTAAAGGAAAAATTAAATGAAAATCTCAATTAACAAAAGAGTTAACAGTTCTATATAAATAAATTAATAACGACGTAAATATTAATCACAAGACTCTCAAATTTTGATATATTGTTCCCAAGAAAGTCAACTAAAGATTCTCTATAGGAATTTTTTCCCCGATGCTTCTAAGCAGAGTTCAAATACAAATCATAAATCATAAATCAAACACAAAGAATTTACTTTTTAAATTCGTAAATCGTGTTTTTAGTAATATAACTCACGGTATAAACTAAACGATATACGTTAAAAATTATTTGAAAACAGTCCTGATAAGGTAATAAACTGGTCATTGGAATAAAGACGACTGTAATTTTTAACAGCGTTTTTTACGTTTCTACAGCGTTATGAATAAGAATGTTTTTACTGCCGCGCGCTCGCTCCGCCGCCGCCACGCCGCTCACCTTCTTTCAATAATCAGGGTATAGCTACTGGAAAACTTTAGGCTGGAAACCCGGTATATATGTGTCTGTAAGCACAATAGCGCTCGCAAAAATGGTCCAATCTTAATAACATTTGGTACAGACATGTAAAGTGGTAATCCCTCGGAAGAGCCGGTCGGACTACTGGAAGGGGGGTTAAAGGGGGATAAACCGCCCCAAAAATGGGTTTTTTGAGTTTTTTACATAGAAAAATAAAATTTATTGAATTTTTGTAGGCACCATTGAATTCAGCTCAAAAAAAACAAACAATTTAGTAATTTGAATCACTGCTCTATGTCCATTGGTTACCGAGATAATGAAAGAGGTAAACACAGTACATTGTCCCAATGTTAACCTTATGGGAAGTAAATAAAATTCTATATCTTGGTTATTTCTCAACATATCTTGATAAAACTTAGTAAATAGGTTCTTCTAGTTCAGATCTACTAAATTAAATATTGAATTAAAACCATCCAGTTTTATTATACCTGTAGCAGCAAATCTGCATACTCATTTCCCATGTTATTCTTATGGAGCTTACCAAAACATGTCAAATCTCGTTAACCCTTTCAGTGCCGGAAAAAAATTTAATGTAGGTGCAAGAAGTGCCGGACATTTTTTCATTGTTACCTGCAAGAAGTGCCAGGCCTTTTTTAGCAAAAATGTAAGGGTTTGGGAAGAAAATCACTAAAAATTTATTTATTAACATTTTTTAACAAATCTTTTTTTTATTTCTTTCTAAATACTTCTATTATTTATAAATGACAAGAAGTTTCTGATAAAAATAAATGTTAATAAATTTAAAAAAAAATTTGAATCATACTCATTTTTTATGTTTACACTAAAAAAACATAGCCTATTTAGGTTTTACTCTGATGCAATTTTTATTAGTTTTATGTGAAACTACGTAAAAAACAAGTAAAAACCATGTATAAAACATCAATTTACTGTAATAGGTTATGAATTAACAAAATAAAACGATAACCTTGCAACAATGCAGAGTTGAACAATGTCACTAAGCAACCTATTTAAAACAGTATTCATATTCCATATTTACACTAGAAACATCATTTAACATTTAAAAAGATCCACAATAACAAAATTCAAACTATATTTCAATTATAACCCTATAGATAAAACAAAAACATAGCCTAAAAATTACACAAACGAAGTTGCATCACCGCCATATGAAATGCATGGTTATTTGTCTGCCAATAGCTGTTTGCATTTCAGTATGTTATTTCAGCTAACCATAAAGACAGTTCAGGAGAAAAGTCACATGAAACGAAAGATTTGATTATAGAAAGGCATTTGGCACGAATTCCAGCCAGTGAAAACGAAAAAATATATTTTATATGTATAAAAATGTAAACGTCTCGCTACGAGATCCTGGCATACTATGCAGCTAGAGACAGGATCTCGCTAAGAGATCCCGGCACTAGCGGTAGTTAGTGTGCGCGTCTGGCTACGAGATCCTGGCACTAAAAGGGTTAATGTTGGATTGAAATATGTTGTTTTGCATTTGAATTTCGCTGAGTATGCAGGCATGCTGAAACGGGGGTATTTATGTGTTCTGATTGCCTAAAAGTGTAAGAAAGTCAATGGTGTAAATTTACAGTCACTGCCGGATTTACAGGCCTTAAGGCACTGCTGGGCCAAGCTATCTGTGAGGCCCCCTTTTGTGTTCACAGAGTATAGTGTTATTCTGTATTTTTACCTGTACATTTACTAGATGACAGTAAACTTAAAATCAACTTAAAAGAAAAGGGGTTATTCCAGTTTTAAGTATCTCTAAAATGAACTAGGTACACCTTATCTACTAATTTGTGTGCCCCCCTCACACTCCACGGCCCTAGTATCAAGCCCAGCTGGCTTGATCAGTTCTAATCTAATCATATACAGGTAGTCGAGGAAAAATAGGGTTTTACCCTGAAAAAATTGCTATAAGGGAGATTTCTGTGTTTTTCTGTCATATTTTATGTGCTGATTAACATACTAAAAGTTTACCAAAGTTTGACCACCGGAAGTGCCTCATTTTCAAGATGGCGTCCAAAAAGGTGACAATAGCATTAAAGATATAGGAAATAAATGCGATAGGTTATGTATAAATGAATCTGTGGCATAATACCACTGCCGATAATTGAAGGGAGGTATGAACTTCATTTTTCGTAGGTTAAAAAAAATCGGCCGCATCTTGGATCCGCCATATTTTACTTTACTTTACTCCCATGGCCATCGATACCCTAGTAGGGTTTTGGCCTCGCCAACAATTGCTCGCCACCTCTCCCAGTCATATGCCTCATCTACTTCTGCTCCCATTCTTGTGATATCCGACTCAATGCAGTTCCACCATCTTCTCTTTGGCCTTCCAGGGGGTCATTCGTTAGTATTTTGGCTTCCACATAAGCAACTTATCAATTGATTCAGATTCATTAGGGATGAGCTATGATACCTTTATTAACCATAAGATGAGAATTTTCTAAAATGATACTGTCAATAAAGGATTATAACTCAGGTTAGACCTGTCCGATTTTCATGATCAATAGTTCAAATGAAAGCCAATCAATCACCAATTAATTTAAGACCTTAAAAAGGATTGTATCTCTTTATGAATTTGAGATATGAGTCTTTACTTAAGGACCAAACTCTAAAATAGTTACATTTTAATTTGAATAAAGGATTATGACTCTTCTTAGAATTGACTGATTTTCAAGATCAATGACTCAAAAGAAAGCCCATAGTTTACCATTTAATTTAAAACTTTAATGAGGATTATGTCTCACTTAGAGCATGAGATATATGTCTTCAACTGAAGATTGAATGCTAAAAATGTTAAATTTTATGTTAAATAAAATAACATATATCGGCTTACAATTGTCCTATTTTCATGATAAATAGCTTAAATAAAAGCTAATATTTTACTGATCATTTTAAGACCAGAAATAAGTTTATATCTTATTTAGAATCTGAGATGTACAATTTTTACTGAATATTGAATTTAGAAAAATTCACATTTTATGGTTAATAAAGGTATCATAACTCATCTCTAATGAATCTGAATCAATTGATAAGTTGCTTATATTGAAGCCAAAATCCTACAGAATATTTTAAGACTAGAACGAACAACGTACTTTGATTACTTCCGGAGCTATAAGGAAATTAGCAAAAAAAATCCCAAAAAAATATTCCAAGCTCGAAACGTCCATAAGGATTATATAGGGAATAATCTTTGTTTGGGTATATCTTGAAAACGAGTCAAGATTTTCAAAAACAGATTTCGGCATTGTAAATAGCGTGAAAATCTAGTTCGAAATGATGTGTCACAACACTATGTTTACATTTGAAAATAATTACTTCATCCAATATGGCGGATCCAAGATGGCGGCCGATTTTTTTAACCTACAAAAACTAAAGTTCATATCTCCCTTCAATTATCGGCAGTGGTATTATGACACCAGATTCATTTATACATCACCTATGGCATGGCATTTGTTTCCTATATCTTTGATGCTATTGTCACCTTCTTGGACGCCATCTTGAAAATGAGGCACTTCCGGTGGTCAAACTTTGGTAAACTTTTAGTATGTTAATCAGCACATAAAATATGACAGAAAAACGCAAAAATCTCCCTTATAGGAATTTCTTCAGGGTTAGGTGTTTTTAGCGAATTTCCTTAAAGGAATAAGCTATTACGGTAGTACTCATGGTAAGACCCAAGTCCGAGACCGTGTTAACTTTTCATTTTGGGGTCCCCAGAAGCAAAAAACACCATTCGTTCGGATTTATATATATATATATCTATATATATATATGTGTCTGTTAGCACGATAGCGGCCGCAAAAATGGTCCGATTTTTATGAAATTTGGTACGGACATGTAAAGTGGTAATCAATTGGACGAGTTCGTGAACCAGCCCGATCGGACCACCAGAAGGGGGGTAAAGGGGAATAAACCCCCCCAAAAATGGGTTTTTTGTTTTTTACATAGAAAAATAAAATTCGTCGAATTTTTGTAGGCACCATTGTATTCAGCTCAAAAAACAAACAATTTAGTAATTTGAATCACTGCTCTATGTCCATTAGTTACCGAGATATTGAAAGTGGTAAACACAGTACGTTGTCCCAATGTTAATCTTATGGGAAATAAGTAAAATTCTATATCTCGGTTATTTCTCAACATATGTTGTTAAAACTTGGTAAATAGCTTCTTCTAGTTCAGCTCTACTAAATATTGAATTAAAACCACCCAGTTTTAATATACCTGTAGCAGCAAACCTGCTTACTCATTCCCCATGTTATTCTTATGGAGCTTACCAAAACATGTCAAATCTTGCTATGTTTGATTGAAATAAGTTGTTTTGCATTTGAAATTCGCTGAGTATGCAGGTCTGCTGCAACGGGGGTATTTTTTTCATATCTTTCCTCGACTAAGGTATTACATACAGGTGTTGGCAGGGGGTAGTATACACTTTCTAGACTTGTTCTGTAGTTGTATCCTGCCCCCATCACCAGATCATCCTAATTGAGCCCCCCCCCCCCTTGGAGAAGTAAGATGGATGCCCATGCACTCCCCTCCCCTCTAGTATTCTAATAGCTTTGTCGTAAATAAAATGTGACGAAAATGAAAGTTTATCATTTAAAACATTGCACTGATTTGATTTAACTGCTTCATATCATAGAAAAATAAACAGGAACAGAAGCGCCACGCAATGTTAATATTTGTAATAATTTTTTGGTTAAAAAACCGGCCAGATCATAGATGGCGCTGCTAGTCGAACCGGCCAAGCAGCGTTGCCACGCTGAGCGCTCTGGCCGGCTAGCCGGCCGACTCAGCCGGCCAGGGAGAAATTCCCTCGCCACGCGCCGCGCCGCGCGCCGCACCAGGTCGCCGCACAGTGGTCCAGACATACTTTTTAATGATAGAAACAACACGTGCGAAATTAATAATCAGAAAAATACTAATGACAAATATCTTTCCCAAGTACTTTTGGTAATTAATTATAGGACTCAAAGGCAAATTAAATTGCCTATTTACGTTACTAACTTACTTGTTATTGTAATTCTTTTACTGTTGTTTATGCTATTTGTATTGTGATAACTCATGATTATCATTACATTTAATTCATTAAGATTTGAGAATAGAAATTAATTTACTATGAACTAAACTGTGATACAAAAAAACTTTAATTAAAAATAAATTTAAACTCAAATATTTAAAATCCGACCCATTATTGGCACATATGAATTACATTAATTGAGACTATTTACATTTAACAATGCAATACCTTTTGTCAAAAGTGTTTCTCTTAGGATGTTTCCTCAAATTGCTTATGAATAAGTCTGATGACACTAGGAGATCGTTTTTTCGCGAGCGTTTTCACACGGCCACAGATAACGTTTAGATGTCTGTACATCTGTACGCACAGATAACGTATTTACGTTCTCTGTGACACGGCACTGACGCACACGCCAATTACAACTCAAACTCGAAAACTTTACCGAAAACAATACTTTCTCAATTTATTGTGTTTAGGGGGAGAAAGTAAAAAGTATCCACATTTAAACAGTAGTTTTAGTGTGGCCTTGCTTAAGTCATGTTAATTATTTTATTGAAATTATGAATATGACAAAAGATTTAAATAACTATTTTTTACAAAATATATCTCAAACTTACTTATATCAATTTTTTCGAACTACAAATTCGACGGTAAGTTTCTCTTGTACTTTTTTTACTCTAAAACTCTATGGCCCTACCTTTTTATCTACTATACAGGGTGTCCGGAAATTATGGTAAAAATTTTAGTAAATGATAGTAGAGGTAAGAATAAGAAAAAAAGTTCATGTAAACATAGGTCCTAAAGTGCTTCGATTTCCATTTGTGTGTCTGTTTGTGATTTTTACATATTTAGTCATATCTCACGAACCTCTAAATGTACAAACTTCATAATTGGTATATGAATGACCACTATTAAGAACTATTTTTGAAAGAAGTATAAAAACAATTTTATATAAAAAATAAATTTTAACTTTTCTGAATAAAAACATAGTTCTTTCTTTAGAACATCCTATCTGAAATTGTCATGTTTTTATTCGGAAAATTCAAAATTTCTCCATTAATCGACTCCCGATCATTGTAATCTTAAATATCAGCGTTAATTGGATTAAATTTTGCAACTTATTTGTTTCTTGTACAATTGTTCGTAAATTTACGATTTTTAAGATACTTACCTTTGAAAACAAAAAACAGTCACCATTTTCAAATGATACTTCTTGCAAAAATAGTTAAAAAAATAGTTATTAACAGTGGTCACCCACATACCAAGTTTGAAGTTTATAAGTTGAGAGGTTCGTGAAATATGATTAAGTATGTATAAATCACAGACACACAGACGGAAAACGAAGCACTTTAGGACCTATGTTTACATGAACTTTTTTATCATTTTTACCTCTACTAAGTTTATCATATACTAAAATATTTTACCATAATTTCCGGACACCCTGTATATTTGTCGAATACCACTTACAAGTAATTACACAGCCCAAACTACTTGACCTAAAACCTTGAAATTTTGCATGGACAGCAAAAAAACTTTAATTAAAAATAAATTTAAACTCAAATATTTAAAATCCGACCCATTATTGGCACATATGAATTACATTAATTGAGACTATTTACAATTAACAATGCAATACCTTTTGTCAAAACTGTTTTCCTATTTCTCTTGGGATGTTTCCTCAAATTGCTTATGAATAAGTCTGATGACACTAGGAGATCGTTTTTTCGCGAGCGTTTTCACACGGATCACAGCATCCGCTAAGAACGGATTTTTCAAAAATTTAAAGTTTTAAGGGGTTTTCAGCAAGGTAGAATTTTTCAAATTTTTCCATAAAAGTTTACTGGACGATTTTTTGTTTGCATTTTCAATGTTTAATCAATCAGTCAGCTAGCTTCATTAACGTATACTAGTGGCTTGTAGGGGCAAAAGCCCCTAAAAATAAAATACCAATGCTGAATATTTAATTTAAGATATACATTATTCATCATTCATCATACATTGCTTGACCTACTTAGGTTTTGTTATTTACTATTTATTTATTTATTAAACGTTTTATGTGTAACGTTAAAGCTATTTGACATTTGCTAGTATGTTGCACATTTTTTACTCTGTTTTTACATTGCTTCAGTGTAGTAAAGAGCTGAATTTTCGGAACGGTGGCATCGACCTCCACGGCTCTTCGGATGGGACTTCAAAACAAACCCATGCAGTTCACATTATTTACAATCAAACATTTGATTAAACCTATGTCCCACACGTTTGGTTGCCCGTGAGTGAATTGCTTCGTGTTGGTACATTCTAGATTACACCTACTTTTATTTGCCAAATTTAAAGTTGATGTTGCACTCAATCGCTGTTACTGCACATCAGTGGTTCGATTTTCATGAAATTTGGCATGTAGGTATAAAGCCGTGGTATCTCCAGGTGTATTTTTCATTTTTTTGAATTTTTGATTTTTAAGGGTATTTACCCCATAAAAACCCATAAAAAATGACAAAAATCCAAATTTCTTAAAAACGGCTCTAACGATTTTGAAAAAAATTTCATGGTTTTTAGTGCTGAAGATGAGAAACAAAATGACACCACCCGCATGTCTGTACAAATTCAGGTTCAGAAGTTATGGGGGTTTAAGTGTTATAAAATTCATATTTTTCAAATTTCACAAAATCTGTGACCTCTAAAGTAAATATACTTGCAACCATTAAATTTGACTTGAAAAACTAAATAATCTAATATTTTTATTCATTAGTTTACATCAACTGGTTGCGGAGATAATTGATATTTTAGTTCGGCGGTAAACGCAGTACGTTGTCCAATGTTATTCTTGTGGCAAATATTTAAGAACCGATATCTCCGTTATTTACTAACCGATTTTGATAAAATTTTGTATATATTTGTGCAATAGTTAATTATTAATGTTTTTTTTATTTCACTATATATGTTTTCTGGTTTTAAATGACTTAAGGGGGGAAAGTATGTGTCAGTTTCCTGATACCGTTTTACTGAAATGGTAAGAAGTTAAAGTCTACAAATTAAAAAAACTTAACAGTGAAAACAGTTATTTCTTATACAGGGTGTTCAAAAAATGTGGGGCAATAATTTACGTAGTGATTCCTTGGGTCAAAATGAGCAAAAAAGTTTATATAAACATAGGTCCCGGGGGTCGCCGGAATTGTACCCCCCCGGATTTGTACCCCCCAGAAAAAACACTACGTCATTTTGACGTCACAGAAGGGGGGGTACAATTCCGGCCGCGAACTTTTAGGAGGGATAAATTATTATGTATTTTAATCAACTGACATTTCACGGTTGGCTGAACAGTTGCATAATTGATATGAATCCAATTAAACCTGCCTTCTTAAGTCCGACCCCGGAATTGTACCCCCCGGATTTGTACCCCCCGTCGCCAAATCCTCAAGTCCTACCCCGGATTTGTACCCCCCGGATTTGTACCCCCCATGGTCAAATTCTTAAGTCCGACCCCGGATTTGTACCCCCCGTGGCCAAATCCTCAAGTCCTACCCCGGATTTGTACCCCCCGGATTTGTACCTCCTGTGCTCAAATCCATTTTGACCGACTATGTAAATATACCGGGTGAATATTCATAGTTGTTGACTTTCGTTGGTTTCGTGTCATAGGACAGTAATTAGTTTCTATTAACTCATTCATAACATTTGTAATATTGTAAAACATGAACTTAAAATTATTATGATATGAAACCAGTGATTGAAGTAAAGCTTTTTAACCCTATCAATAATCCTCTAGTTATAAAAGAAAAAAAATTCAGATTAAAAATCACAATTCATAGAGCAATAAACTCCCGATCTTGAGGAACATAAAAACAAATAAAGCATAAATTTGAGTTATATAATGAGATAATATTAGGTGTTAATTAATTTTTACCTTGGAAAAAAGTTAATTTCAGTGTTGTCGAACGGTATCAGAAATAAATTTGCAAAATATTTTTGTACAACAGCTCAACATATTTTGATACTATATACAATCCAATTTCAACAAATGATAAGCTGTATGAAGTAAAGGAGTGTTTTCATTTTACTCATTACACTAGATTAATGTCGTAGCTTTGCTTGCAATGTTTATTCCAGTCAGCTATTTTACTTGAAATTTTACTCACCGTTAGGAATTAATTGTATTAACTCAACCAATAAAGGACTGTAGGGTGTATTTCCATGGTCGGTCAGAATAGATTTGAGTACAGGGGGTACAAATCTGGGGTAGGACTTAAGAATTTGGCAACGGGGGGTACAAATCCGGGGCAGGACTTTAGCATTGGACGCTGGGGGGTACAAATCCGGGGTAGGACTATAGTATTTGGCGACAGTGGGTACAAATCCGGGGGGTACAATTCTGGGGTCAGACTTAAGGAAATAATTTAATTTGAAACCAATTAGGTGTTGATGATTTAATAATGTATTGGGGGGTACATTTCCAGTCGCGGGCTGTTTCTCGAGCGATTTAGGCCCCGCCTCCTGTGACGTCAAAATGACGTAGCGTTTTTTGTGGGGGGTACAAATCCGGGGGGTACAAATCCGCTACCCCCCAAAGTGCTTCGTTTTCCGTCTGTGTGTCTGTTTATGATTTTTACAAATTTAATCATATCTCACGAACCACTTAACGTATAAAAGTCAAACTTGGTATATGGATAACCACTATTAAGAACTATTTTTTGAGAAGTATCAAATTTCTACTTTGTACCATTTCAAAATGGCGGCTATTTTTTGTTTTCAAAGCTAAATTTTAAGCTTAAAAACCGTAAATTTTAGAAAAATTATACAAGAAACCAAAAAGTTGCAAAATTTAATCCGATTAATGCTGATATTAAGATTATGATAATCGAACTACTAATAACTGAGAAATTTTAACTTTTCTGCCTAAAAACATGGTTCCTTAGAACATTCTCTCTGAAAATTGCATGTTTTTATTCGGAAAATTTAAAATTTTTCAATTATTAGTTGTCCTATACTTATAATCTTAATATTATCGTTAATTATATTAAATTTCGCGACTTTTTTGTCTCTTGTATAATTTTTCAAAAATTTACGGTTTTTACGATATTTAGCTTTGAAAACAAAAAATAGTCGCCATTTTGAAATGGTACAAAGTAGAAATTTGATACTTCTTACAAAAATAGTTCTTAATGGTGGTTATCCATATACCAAGTTTGATTTTTATATGTAAAGTGGTTCGTGAGATATGATTAAATATGTAAAAATCATAAACAGACACACAGACGGAAAACGAAGCACTTTAGGACCTATGTTTATATAAACTTTTTTGCTTAATTTCACCCAAGGAATCACTATGTAAATTTTTGCCCCACATTTATTGAACACCCTGTAGTTCTTTCGACCCCAGCTGGTGTGACGTAGTTGGGCTCACGCATTAAAACGTAAAAACGACGACGATTAAAATACGAATCAGTTAATACAACTCAATCAAAATATTAATGTGTACAATCTTAGTTCTGCCGTCTAACCGCTATGTCTGCTAGTTTCTTGAGCCCAACTACTACATACCAGCTGACTGTGCACACACCTTTCTTTTTTCTTAACACCATGCTTTCGACCTACATTTAAAGCTGAATTTTAAATCAACCATATTAACATCTATCATGTGGTTTTAAATCTATTTTAAGCAACACATGTTTAAATGTAGAAAAAGCAGACGTTTTTAGATTCCAATGCTTTTTAAAGGCAGATATTTTACATTATTTCTCGTTTTGTGGTTGAGTTCAAGCAATTTTAGTATTTTTCCCGCCATCACGGAATAAAGACCTTTAATTTGAGTCCTCTCCCATATTTCTAAGACTTGCCAGACGCCCACAATTTTGACGCAAAAAACGCCTTAATTAATTGGAAGAGGGCCTCAGATCTACTTTGCTGGCTACTTGCACATTCTTATTATAAAAAGTACAAGTGTAACGACTGCCTGAAAAAAATGTGCAATCTACAATCAGAGCTGAAGAGCAAGAAAGAACTGTTGTTATTAAACCGCACTTTTTCTAATTTTAAAGTTGACCCTACCAGTGGCCTCATGTCACCCTCAGAAAATCTCGAACACGTCGTCAAACAGCTCTTCTGTACAAAAATACATTTTCCAAAATTGGACATAAATTGGGGTTGGTTAAGCGACGTGTTGGGCTCACCAAGAGCATAGTTTCTTTAGATTCTCTGGCGTGCGTATCGTGTGAAGAGCGCAGCCATTTTATCATAGAAAAACACTGTTTCGTATACTCATACATAAAAAACGCAAATGGGTTTCAAATGGTTTTAAAAACAGTGCACTGGGAACGTTTTGAAACATGTATAGTTATTGGTTGAAATGTAAAAATACGAAGTAAAAATCACTAATTTTATTATTACAGAATATGTATTTACTTATTTTACTATCAGTGTTCCATAAAGTAAATTAATATTAGGCCTTTAAAGTAAAGCTTTAACCAATTAATTTTCCTACATTGTTTGGGGATTTTTATAGCCTTGGGTTTTTTGTAACCTCGCGAGACCTATTCACCTCCTGGCCAGTTCTTCAGTTAGCTTTGTCTGTTGTAACGAACGGCACGGTACGGTGAAGCGGAAGAAGAGAGCGCGGGTCTGGTTGGCAGCGAGGCAGAGTGATAGATAAGCTGGCGCGGGGAGGAAGGTTGCCTCCCCATGGGACATTGGGAATCCCGCGCTGCCCGATATGGCAACAAGGCTCGCCGTAACCCTGACTTAGACGCCTCGCCAGCCCCTACATTTTGGATGATACCACGTCCTAGCACGTACACTTTTTCCCTATCCCGTGGCGCTTCTGTTCCTGTTTATTTTTCTATGTTTATATATATCTCAAATTCTTCCAATGTATTTGTTTTGAAACGGTTCTTAGAAAAGTGCAGGAGAAGAGTCACGAACAAACCTAGAAAAATCTATCATAATAGTAAAATTTTATGATTTCATACATTTTTGAGGGGCAAAAGGTGTTTTTCGTCGTCCCATGTAAGCACAGGGCAAATGACAGGTTCTTTTTTCATTATAAAAACTTTAACCGTCAGTAGAATTGAATAAAATATCTTGGAAATGTCACAACATATATATCTTATTGATATACTGGTAACATTAAAAAAATTGAATAAATAATCGCCAAACAGTATCTAAAACCATTTTTAGATAATTTTTAGTGGTAAAATTAAGCTTCGCTTCTAGCGCTCCCTACTGGAATTTGGGGCAAACATGGCTGGTGCTGACTACATTTAACTGCATCGACCTTCTCCAATTAAACCGCTGAAAATAAATTTAAAGTGTATTTTAGTGGTTCCCAAACTTTTTGGCTAGCGACCCACCAATGATCTTTAAGATTTTTTGCTACCCACAATTGGTAAACATTTTTGTATATATCAAATCAAACGAAAAATACACCAGAGTAAAACAATAAAATGTATAATATTTAACCTATAACATCACAGTCAAATACGAATGTTAAGTTTTAAGGCTATTGTCTTTGTATCGCAAGAAAAATAACTGTAATTTTGGACGAAAGAATGTGCTCTGCGGTGTATAGGGTGAAACTGCTTTAATATGAATTGAGTTTGAAATATATTTTAAAAAGTGCAAAGTATTGCAGTTTTTCCCATGTGTGTTTTTTATTGTACAATATGGAATTTAATTTCATAAAACCTGTAAGTGGATCCTATAAAAACTAAATAGCCTTCTAGAAAGAATAAAAATGTAATGAGATTTTATTTTTACGTCACGTGTTACTACGTAATAATCCTGAAGGAGAAAAATTCCAAACTTTTCTACTGCAGATGATTTCTATGTTGAGTTTTGAAATAAATGAAAGCTAAGAGGAATCTTAAACGGAGTTGCGCCGTATTGCATCCAAATAGACATTATGGTTTTTCCCTTTTACATACTAGGGGCTTTCATAAATTCTCCGCAAGATAATTCTAAAAGCACGTCTTAAAATAAAGCTAAAAAAAATCAATTACCCTGGTTTACTTAAAATTTACGGTGTTTCAGAAAAAATATATCTTTCAAGATCTGGAGCGTCTAGATACAACAATGAATAAGACCAAAACAAACTTAATACTGATTAAAATTCATTTTGTAGCCCCTGAACTGCGAATATGACTAAATATAGGTTACTATACCTTAGGTAGGTATAGTAACCTTCTAGAGGCTATAGCTAGAAGGTATAGTAACCTATATTTAGTTAATACTGATATTAGAACCGTTTGAAAACGCCCATTAGAAATGTATAAGGAAGAATTTTTATTTGAGAACACCTCGAGAATGAAACAATACAGTACACCTCGGATTATCCGGATTAATGTGGCGGAACACTGATCCAGATAACAAAAAATCCGGATAATCCGAGGTCATTACAATATTGCCTAAATAGCGATCGCGTACCTTAGCCTCTGCTAAATTGATACTGCAAACGGTGTATCAAAGCAGTTACAACATGTTAGTCTTCCAAATTTTCCGGGGGATTAATTTTGAAACA
This sequence comes from Flexamia atlantica, assembly GCA_035578135.1. Taxonomy (NCBI): domain Eukaryota; kingdom Metazoa; phylum Arthropoda; class Insecta; order Hemiptera; family Cicadellidae; genus Flexamia; species Flexamia atlantica. Next base: position 114,292,762 of record JAQJVK010000001.1, read on the forward strand.
AATTTAAGAACTAAACTTCATTGTTAGACATATGAATATAATGTTGACTTTTACCGTACTCACGGTTTAGGTTTGAAATTTTTCAAAATATCTCAAACTTGGAATAATCATGACAAAACTTGAAGTAGGCTAACTCGAAACTTAATACATTAACTCTGCTCACAAAAAAATAACGTTACACATCAAGTCACAGCAAGAAATTAGCTCTTAATATTGCCGTGCGCTACGCCTTTGTTGATTACTCCCAGTGCCCCGGTGTTTAGAACAAAACACCACAAGTAACAAGCAGGGGGGGGGGGTTTGGGGGTGCAATTTTTGCTACCTTAGTGTGTTTGGTTTTTTGGGAGTTTTTTTTTAGTTGTTACGCTATAATTGATTGAAAACCATTAACATGTGGTGGATCTAAAAGCCAGTTTAATAGAAGGTATTTTTTACTATAATAAGGAAGATTTTGTATCAACAATTTTCTCTTACTATGATAGGGGCTTTTAGCTCTTTCAAACCACTAGTTTTACAATATTATTCCAATGTCAGTAGTAGTATAAACTCTCTGTCAGCTACATTCTTATTCTATAAACCAAGGTAATTTATAAATTTAAGGATGTCATTGATGTTTTAAACGCCTAATATAAATGATTATTTATTTTAGCATGAGAAATACAGGTAAAATAGTAAGTTGTTTGCTTTTCAATGTCAAAAGGCTAGGAAAGCACGAGTCAGCTGGAACTAAACTAATCAACAAATATATTTAGAAGAAATTTACCTTTAATATTGTTATATTTGCTCCTTATACTTATAAAATGCAAGCTTCTGTCATTGCTTATTGCTTCAAGTAATGGTTTCCATTCATCTAATTTAAGCCTATCACCAACAAAATCTAGAAAATTGTTTGAACTATTGACTTTAATATTAGGACTTGGTACAATATTCTGAAGTCTGCAGAGGTTAGGATATGATTCCATAAAGTTATGGACATTTTTCTTTCGTTCTTGAACAGATGGTAACATTTTGAAAACTCCTGAAAAAAATTAGAGTGAATTAAAATAATGGAGTGTTGAACTTCCTTAATACTAGCCGCAGTGCAATCTTCAGAAAGAGGTCTTCAGGACCTAAGATACCCAGAACATTGAATACTAAGGGGGTAAATTGTACTGAAATGGGACTACTTGAAAAAAATGTACTTTCAAGGTATTCTTTTTACCAACAAAATACAAATAATAATAAACGGTATCAGCAAACTGACACATACTTTCTCCGTAAAAGGCCCGTTTTCGTTGGAGCGACTCTTGCGGCTGATGCGCCGCGACTGACGCTCCACGATCATCGCTGTCGCGGGGAGCCGTTTTCGTTGGAGCGACTGCTTTTCAGCCGCTCCGCAATTTTTCTTTCGCAGTCAATGCCACGCCACACCAGCGTCTACTGCTTTAGTCCAGTATGAGTCGTAAAAGTATTGGAATTTGTAATTTGTGTTTGCAATCCTACTAGCTAATATAATATATCTAAAAGATCGTAAACTTATTTATTTAATTAATTATTTCTTTAGGATTCCATCACACCTAAATTACCTATAAATTGACAATTCGCGCAATTTATCTCCGGCTATGGTTAGGGCAGCTTGGACGAAAAAATTACAGAACAAACACTGTTTTAATGTTAAAATAACTTTTAACATATACAGGATGTTTTCAAAAAACCCTTCAGGACTTCGGGATATAGTTACTTAAATCAAAACTAAGAAAAAAGTTTCTGTTTGGATGGGTCCTAAAATGCTCGGTTATCCGTTTATCGGAATGTATGTGTTTTTAACATGATTTTGCATAACTTTGGAACCACTGAAGATATCAACTTCAAAATTGGTACATGTTTGTTAACTAATACAGTGGAACCTGGATAATTCGAACCTCAAGGGACCAGCTAAAAATTTCGAATTATCCATAAATTCGAATTAAAGAAGTTCTAAAGAATGGGGCCAAAACATTAAACTCCACATTGTTAATTTAACCTCTTGATTAAATTGACACTCTAAAAGAATAAATTCATCAACAAACGCTAGTTATAAATAAGGGTTCAAAAACTATAATCATAAAACAGAAATAACTACCTTAAAGTATAAACTACGTACGACGCGACGTACGATAATACAAAGAAACATTTCTGCTAGAAAAAATACAGTACGTTCTGCTACTTCTGAACTTGATACAAGCTACCAACTTAACTTCGTGTAACATTGACAATTGCACGCTCATTGACTTTCCGCTAAAGTGAGTGTTTTATAGGTCCGAGATTTTGTTGACATGGTAACTACAATCATTTAACGTTACGTAAAAACTTTTAAACACTTAAAAACAAGACACTGCACAGATTAAAATAAAAAATAAAATAAAACGGAATGCTGCACTGGAATTCGGAAGTTAGTGTGGCGGGTGGGGGAGGGAAGGGGGTCGCAGTGTTGAGTGGCCTTTGTGTCGACACAGTAAACTGCGCATCAGGTCTGGCGCATGGCTCGTCTGCCGGGAGCCCTTCTACACAGAATCAAGCGCGAAAAGACTAGTGGCGCTGACACGGCGAGGGCAACCCTTTCCAAACCCAGTCAGCGTTCTGTACTGTTTTAGTTTACATTATTGGTGTCGCGTTACAAGCGATGTTGGGGCAGGGTGGGAGGTGGAAGGGATGAGTCATTTGACCATAACCTGACACGCCATAGGTCTGGCATTAATTTTGTATCGAACGTCGTAGTAAAACGTGTTTTCCAATGAATTTGTAACTATTTCCAGTCGTGAAATGAAATTAATGTACCTTAATTTGGCACTTCAAAATTCGAATCATTCAAAATAAAATTCGATTTATCCACGATATTTTAGCATTGTTTGGATACAAAATGCTAGGGACCAAGAAAAATATTCGAATTAAAGAAGATTTCGAATTATACACGTTCGAATTATCCAGGTTCCACTGTAGGACCTATTTTGGTGCGGAGTATCAAGTTTCTACTTTGTACCATTTAAAATTCGCAGTCGTCATTTTTATATTTTAAGACTTAATATTGAGCCGTGGCAATTATGTCACGCTCACTTTTCGTCGCCCCGCAGTCGGTGCAGTGTTTGACATTCGCTCATGGAGCGGGACTTTATATAGTATGATTAATTCAAGCGGAAGTGAGAGCCAACAATCAAATGTTCTAGTCGTTTCTAGATGTTTCGAGAAATTTCTGGATTCTGGAACTTTGATGTATGTGATTTTGCTCTTCCCGTATCCCCACTCCGAACTCTGGGATATTTTTTGTCTCCGAATTCAGAGGCTCTTAAACCTTCACTGAGTAGACTTCTTGTCTCCCTAATGTCTGCGTAAAGTTTCAATTTCACGGGGCCTGGGGTCTCGACCTCTCTGCCACTTCACCCCTGACATGTCGCTGACAATGTAACCTGAGGACGAGGACCACTTCGAAGAAATGGGGGCGACCACTGCTTACAACCCAACCTTTGGTGGAGCCCTGCACTGGCTGTCAAATGGACTACCCCGCTGGCCTACTGCCATCTACCCGGGACCAACCTTCACCTCTGGACCCAACTGCAGCTTCGGCCTACCATTTCCTCTACGAGGCGTCGACTGCTGACCTGGCCATGGCCGTTCAACTTCTACCGGACCCAACCTACTTTGTTCGAAGGTCAGTCTTTTCCTTGTCAGAAGGTGCATGCATCTAATCTACGGTACTACGCTTGGAGTCTTCGAAGAACTTATGCCTCTGCCAAGTTAAACTTTTGATACCTTACTTTATTGGCCAAGTTTTCTAAAATATTGTGGTTAAGTTAGTTTTAGTTTAGTTCAATTAGGACCTCGCCCCTTGGCAAGGGTAACTGAGCGGAATTGGCCTTTCAACTCAAAATTGCCATACTAACTTCATAGGCCTAACCTTAAAATAAATATATAAATTTTTTCCCCCCCTTCCAACCAACCACCCATAGTATTAATTTTTAACCTTAGAGTTAATGGTGTTTGCGCTTAACTCAGTCTTTGACTGCTTAATTTTGGGCTTGTCCCTTTAAATTATAATAAATTTAATAATTTTTTTCCTCTACCCTGTCATAGTCAATAGTCAATAGTCAATATTCTTTATTGAAATTTCTTGGAGAAATACAATAGGGTCAATACAATAGTGTGTTCTGTAAGTTAAAAGAATCTACAAACATGGTTTGTATCTAAAAATCAAAATTAATAGAAAAAAGAATGCTGGTGTGATGTTATGCCTTGGTTGTTCTTCAGGTATTCCAGTTTCAGGTTTTCCAGTTGTAGAATTCCTCTAATGAGTAGAAGGAATGCTCCAGCAACCACTCTGTCATTGCTTTCTTGAAATGATTTGGTGTGTGGCTTCTTAGTTCTTCTGGAAGCAGGTTAAAAAACCTCGCTCCTCGATAAGAGGGTTTTTTTTTCAAACAAACTGAGACGGTGTGTTTGTAGAACAAAGTTTTGTCCGTTTCTGGTGTTGTAGTGGTGATGGTCTGCAAGTCTGGCATTGTCTGTGTTGAGTGTGTATAATGTTGTTTGTAAAATATAGAGGGATACTACAGTGAGGATCTTGAGCTCCTTGAAGTGTTCTCTGCAGTCATGCCGTGCAGGTGATCCCAGATTTAAATTAATTTTGTCTACTTGATAATTGTTATTATTGTGGGTCTATATTTATTTATTCTTGTGGATTAATGTTCTGTAAATTTAATTATGTCAATCAAATGTCATGTTTCAATTTAAACTTAAATTCTTGAAGTGCACTTTTTATATGACTTTTATTCATTTATTTATCTATGTTTATTTATTTAAATGCCATCAAATTTCTTATAACTAGCCTAGCCCTGAATCTATTTATCAGTTTAAACTTGAATTTGTTTCACTTTTTCAATTTTTCAATTGTTCGATTTTTCAATTTTTTAATTTTCAAATCCACATGTATTTGTCAACTTGTATTTGGCAACTAGCCTACTTGATTTTTCCTTAATTGCAATAGCTACTACCAACCTTGCTTAATGTTATTTATCCAATGTTAATAAAGTAAATATTTAGTTCCAAGTTTTTTTTTATTGCTTTTGAGCATAACCGTTTGAACTTTTGTTAGACCTACATTCAATCTCAAATTATTCATATGTGAATGTAGGGGAAGTTGTATATTGTTGAAATGTCAATTGTTCACTCTGCTTCAGTTAATAAATTTTCTTCTGTCTGCTCATCTCTTGTGTTATTTTGTGGGACTCTGCCACCAGGTAATCTTGAGCCAGCTTCCTCCCATCAATTTTGCGCTTCCAAGGGTTTCTCCCTTATCGATGCTCGAGGGGCTGGTTTCAATATCTTAAAAACCGTCAATTTTACGAAAATTAAGGGACAAAAAAGTAGTGCAGTTTTATTTCCTAAAAAGCCATATAAAGATTATTAAGATCGAACCACAATTAATGGAGATATTACAATTTTTTTGCGAAAATTTGCTGTGACTGCTATAACAATTAAGTATTTTGTTGGAACAATTTCAATAACTCCGTTAAATGTGGGTTGATCTTAATAATCTTTATATGGCTTTTAAGGAAATGAAATATTTTGTTGTCTTTGGTACAACTTTCGTAAAATTTATGGATTTTAAGATATTAAAGTTTTAAAATATAAAAATGGCTGCTATTTTTTGATGGTACAAATTAGAAAGTTGATACTCCGCACCAAAATAGGTCCTATCAGTCAACATATACGCACTAAGTTTGAAGATGATATCTTCAGTCTTCGGTGGTTCCGAAGTATGCAAAATCATGTTAAAAAACATAGGCCTTCATGCCAACAGGCGGATAAACGAGCATTTTAGGACCCTGCTTTATAGGAACTTTTTTCTTAGTTTTGATGTGTGTAACCATATCCCGAAGTCCTAGAGAGATTTTTGTAAACACCTTTTATATAACTTACCAAATAAGAAAATTCACGAAGAGGTGGATTACTTACCAATAACACATAGTAATGAATTTTTTTAATTATTTGTTGGAAGGAAAAAGGTCTGCAAATAGGCCTAATCATTTACAAACTCATAATCCCAAGTAAACTTTTTTTCAATTTAAAATTCATTTTTCTAGAAATCTAAACAATCATAGCTAACTACAATTAATTAGATTGTGCACAGCTTCAAGAAAGCAGGCTCCTTTTCTAACTGGGTGCGCAGATTTTTCCTACATAACATGCAAACCGAGGAAAAAGGATTAGGCCTACAAAAATCATCCTTGCTTATTAATATGTAAATTACAAAAATAGTCACAGTTCAATCAGCTGAACACCATGTTTGGAACTAACCAAAACTTTATAGGTTGTTAACAGCACAATGACGCAAAAACGCCCAGCGCACGCGGTATGCTACTGTGCACGCTTCTGCGCATACAGTTGCAGCGGCTGAGAGACGCTACACTGGTCCTCTGTGCAGTGTAGCGATTGCAGAAAGTCGGTCCAACGAAAACAGAACAAGGCAAAACTCATAAGAGCAGTGCCTCGCGATGATCGCGGAGCATCAGTCGCAAGAGCCGCACCAACGAAAACGGCCCTTAAAGCCATTTAAGCAAGAAACCCCATATAATGAAGTAAAATAAATTTACAATTATCTCACAAATACATATTAAATTTCATCAAAATCGGGTAGTAATTAACAGATATATTGGGTTTTAAATATTTGAATAACATAAGAATAACATTAGGCAACATAGGCCTACTGTGTTTACCACCAAACAACAAGATCAATTATCTCCGCAACCAGTTCACATAGACTAATTCTTCAAAATACTGAATTATTTATTTTTTAACACGAACCTGATTTGTAAAATTCTATCTCAAATTTTACATTGAAATTTCATTCAGGAAGTCACAAATTTGCTCAGTAACGCAAGGTAGGCTATTTTTCAAAGCTTAAGAAATTCTTTTTTTCAGCAATATTGGAACAATACGTTAAGTTAAGGAAGAAAACATGTCAAAAATGTCTATGGTTATTTTTCTATAATTTTCAAATATTATTTAAAGGTATTTTCTTGATTTGTCTCTTATTACCCCTGTCTCTTATTACCCCGGCTTCCCCTAGTTAAAGAAAACCAGAATTACCTGAATTGTTTTTGTGCTTTCGATTTGGAAATATTGTTAATAAAGTCTGTTTAAAAGTTAATTTCTTGTGTATCTATCCCTGCATGTAAAAAATAAAACTCTTATTTCACCAGGCAAACCAAAGTTAATTCCATCAAACTTCAAATCTTCAAATTCAAAAAGAAAGAAATAAATAAATTGTTTACGTTGTGTTGTCTCTGTCTCCTAATTTTTTTGCTTAGCCTCTGACATTTTTCCATGTTGTACGTCTGGGTGCAGGCAAAGTAAAATTCAATGACCTTTAAGCACTTAACTTGGCACAAGATGGCACAAGTCACCGGTCTGACACTTAAATGGAGCCAAGTGGTAAGCTTATTGGAGCGGGTTAGTTTGATGCACTTTATTCAGAATGCGTTGTAAAAACATGGCTTTCTTCTTCTTCACTGATTCAGCCAATCAGAATCAGAACGACGATAACGATCTGCTAACTTCCTATTCCGTTATTCCGTTTCCCCTGATTTTCTGTCATGGCGCGACGTGTACACAACCATAACGAGTTGGAAATAATTTGAGTGTGGGAAAATCCCTAAAATACGTTCGCAGAAAGTTGTTCTAGTGGAAGTTGTTTCGCGAAATACCGTTCTGCGTGATTCATATTGTGCTTAAAGCTATTGATGGAAAATAAATACGTAGATGTTTACATAAAAGCACTTAATAAAAATTAACTTAGTAAGTTAATTTTTACTAAGTGCTTTTAAGTAAACATCTACGTATTTAATTTATATCAATCGCTTTAAGCACAATAAGAATCACTCAGTACAGTATTTCGCGAAACAACTTGCACTAGCGGCAAACGTACTTAATCAAAACAAATCGGTAAAGTCATTAAAATTGAAAGTCTAACAAACAAAACAAGAAAACTTCAATATAAACAAAGCAGACGACGACGACGATCGATATATCGCATCAACAATGATCGATATATCGCATCGATCTTTTTAGTTCGTAGCACCATAGATAAAGGGATACTAAGGAGATGTCTCACACAGTGCTTTCCGATGTCGATGGAACGACCGTGCTGCGCTCCATCGGATATCAGCAGAACTTCGCTCTGGTGAGTCATTTTTGACGCCGGCTGGTGGCGCTCATGTGGCAGAACTAGAAAGCTTGGGCAATGTGGCTGAGGTGCACGAGAAATCCATCGGCTACTTCAATAGGAGGAAGAGAGAGGGTACTCGGAGCGAGGGAGAGGGAAACCATTTCGTCGTGGAACCGTTCCTTGCAACTGCTCCGTCCTTACTCGACTCGCTTACTCATATGGAGATTGAACTGATTGAAGTTCATTTTTTTCCTTTTTATCGAACTCTATTTCATATTTTTATTAAATAGTTTTATTATATACACCTTACATTATATATATTATTATATCAAATTATATTAATCATACTTAACACTGAGTTTGTCATTTTATTCAATGGGAGAAGTGGAAATCTTTTTTACTATTTTTTTACATAGCCACTTCTTATTAATAAGATTTGAAATTAGTTAAATTTAATTCTGCACAACATACTTAATTTTCTGAATGGTTTTAACTTTATACACGTACACTTAGACAATTAATTATAGTGAATGCGTGTACATGTCGTGTATCTTCTGCCGTGAAGTAATACTACTTTACATCTCATATCCTATATAATCTGGGGGCTGTTTCATAAAACACCTGTAAAACAGGTCCTGTAATACAGGACTTTTAAAATAAAAAGTACAATGCCTGTAAAATCTGTTTCATAAAACTATTATAAAGATACAAAATCAGCTGTGAAATTTCACCTGTATTACAATAGTGTGCAGTATTTTGTTTCATAAAGTGTAGTGGCCTGTATTACAGGCCCTGTAAAATGAGTACAATTTTATTATGCTTAAGACCACCATAAAAGTTTAACAATCGATAACTATTTTGTTTTAACAATGTGATGGTGAGAGTACAGTCGACTCTCGCTAACTCGAAAGTCCACGGGACTGCGATTTTTCTTCGTGTTACGTATGGTTCGTCATAGGCATAGTTCGAGTTATAGAGGTAGACTAAATGAAAATTCGTGATATAGAGGTAAAGAAAAATGTAGTTTATACCCTACATCTTCGACAAATCCAAGCTTTTAACTTATTTAAATATTATATATCAATGAAAAATACAGTATTTATAATATTATAACCTGTAACTCACAAAAAAAGATATATTAATTCTGATTAAAAAGTCTGGAGTCTTCTGCTTAAACATGTAAAAACAATCATTACAGTATCGATCATAATTTTTATTAAATCAATAATATAAAGAGACTTTATTGTATCCCCTACAGCTACAAAAATCAACTTACAACTCTGAATATTACTTTATTACTTTATTAATGAATAAGACTTACAGTACGGTATGCAGTAAAAAACGTGTGAAACAAAACAGAGTAAACAGTAAGAACTCCGGGATTTCGTCTTACAGAGGTCCGTTGTGAAAACTCGTGGTATGGAGGTAAAATTCGAGTTGTGGAAGTAAAGCGTGAATCGAATCCGTCTTAACTACTGAACTTCGTGTTATAGAGGTAATTTTTGTGAACCTTCGAGTTATAGAGGTAAAATATACCCGGAAAATTGGTTCATGTTATGAAAATTAGTTCGTGTTATGTATAGTAATTTCTTCGTGTTAGACAGGTTTTTCCAAGGGGATTAAAAATAATTCGTGATATCAAGGATTTTGTGATATTAAGGTTCGTGTTAGCGAGAGTCGACTGTATTTGTGACTATTAGAAGTTGAATTAGACTCAGGAAGTAGTTTTTAAGAAATTCTTGATCAAAATATATTTTTCTCTTTTAAACATGATGATATATTTATTACGAGAAATACAAGTAACGTGTGTTCAGTAAATCACTGTAACACTTGCTCGAAAGTACCGGACCGGTTTAATGACAGGTAAACTAAATAATGGTTAACATTATTTTGCAAAGCAGTTCCGACCAAAAAGTTCTAATTTTTGCTATATATGTCATATTTGCCTCATCCCCAAAATGTGATTAAGAGGAGGGGGGGTGCTCCCAGTTTTCAAATAATATTTCCATTGTGTAACCACTCATTCTGAAGGGCTTAATAAAAAAAAAAACAAAATGCCAAAAATCAGAGGTCAATCTAATGCTCTTAACTAAAGCAGCGAAAACTCAAAATCGCTTAAGATTGGTATTGTAAAGTACCTAAATGATATGAACCTCAAAAAGCAGTGTTTTATCAGACTAATCATGTACAAAATATATTTAAATTTAACTTTTAATCTTTTATTTAATTTAAAAGTTATTAACCGGTATGGGATTTTGGAGACGCACGAAATCAAATTCGAATTAGTTTTATAGCTTTAACATTTTTTTTAATGTGTGCGAATTGCAAACTGACAAATTTGAGTTGAATTAAATTCAAACATCATCTAAGTCAGAGTCAAGTTCATAAAGTGTATCTTTCTTTTATAATTTTTTTTCAAATCTCTTATTGATTATATTACAATGTTTCGATTATCTTCAAATTTATTTAAAAACTCGCCAATCAAGTAATGTAGTGTTGAATGGTACGATGAATTTTTTATTAGATATAAGTTACATTTTTTTCAGTTTTATTTACTTTGGTGTTGTATAATATGGAAATGTTCTTCATTTCGTAATAAAAGATTGAATCAATTATACTTAACCTAATTTTAAAAAGTAAACAAATAAACTCCCTGAATTCTCTTGTATTACAGGTAAAAATTCACAGGTGATTTCATGACTGTTGAGTAATTTTTATGAAACAGTTATTACAAGCATTGTACTTTTTATTCAAAAAGTCCTGTATTACAGGACCTGTATAACAAGACTTTTTTGAAACAGCCCCTTGTAAGTGGTTGGTACGAACAATAATAATGTTTTCACAATCACAAAAACTACTTCTGGAGACCATTTCAACAACTAATAGTCATGAATACTTCCAAAACTACACTGTTAAATTTAAAAAGATAATGTGTAAAATTTTTATGGTAGTCTAAAGAATGATAATATTCTATCTAATTTACAGGGCCTCTAATACAGGCAGTATTAAATCCCCTGTAAATTGATTTACAGTTGACAAATTTTATGAAACACATGATTCTAATATTTACCAATAATACAGGGAAATTCCCTGTATTACAGGCCCTGTAAGTTTTATGAAACAGCCCCCAGATTTGATAGAGTTATTTGATAAACTGATTATAACTGATCAAATTATATTAAATTCAAACTTCACGTTGCCCAGGAGACATGATGGGGACATAGATAACGCCGCTTTCGTCTCCCAAAAATGTTGATTAGTGGCCACAGTTAAACTTGGTAATAAAAAAAACATTAAAGACAACAGAATCAATATTTTAGTTTTTGAATTATAAATTTTATTTTTTGAATTACTAATTTATAAAAAAAAATGACTGGTGGCCACAGTTAAACTTGGCAATAAAAATACTGTAACAACAAAGAGAATAGAATCAATTAATGTTAAAGATAATATAATCAATTTTGAGTTTGTGAATTTTGAATTATTTATTTACTCATATTAAATAACGGATCAATTCATTTGTTATTGATTTTCATCATTTTTTCCCAGTAACCGCCGCACAGTGGTCGGAAACAGCGTTTTTTATGCAAAAACCTATGAATTAATTAATTTTTCAAAACAAACGCTATTATTGTATTCGGAATTGTAAGAACAACCAAAAAACGCCTACTTCGATCCATTTTCTCGTTTTTAGGGAGAAGAATAATTTTTTATAGTAAATTACAGGGTGTCTCAACTAAGGTATCTCAAACGGATTGCAGACAAACTAGTAGTCCTACATAGATGAAACAAAGCCATTCCCCACTAAATCGACCCCAAGGAACAACGTTAAAATATGTTTAAGCTTTTTAAAATACAGGGTGTTCCAAAAACCGAGGGTTACGGGTTCGAATCTGTGAATTTTCAAATGGAAACATATGCCATGCTATACATCAATTTAAAGCTCTAAACAAGACGATCAATTTGGAGGAAACAAAATTCACTTGCCTTTATTCAATTCAAAATGGCGGCCGTTTTTGTGAAAATAATAGGTATTTACGGAATACCCTGTATCTCGAGAACCACTCAATATATTTTTGTTCTGTTTAAAAATTCTTAATCATGGTAGACCTAGCTTTAATTCAATATGTGATATGCTAAGATTAAGGAAATAAAAGTTTTTGGCAGTACTTTTATTTTTTTATGTTGGTAGCCCTGAAAATCAAAAATTTTAAATAGCAACACATGACAAATTGGATATCATTTTTTAAAGGTCTGGCAAAAACCAACAACTTGTCAATTTATACCTACCTCCAATCTTTAAAATGTGTTGACCTCAAGGCATTGAAACTTGAATTAATCGAACTTGAGTGCCGCATATTTAACACATTTGCTTTATATGGGAAAATGGAGTTTTTTTATAATAACTACGAAATCATATCAAGGTAACTGGGCATTCCTAAATAGGGGTTACTGGGGCTGTTTTAATTTTTCATAGTCCAATCCCAAATAAGCAGCAGAAAATATAAAACATAAATTAATGACGCAAACTAGAACTCTCTGTGAGATTTATTTAAATTTCATGGCAATAAAGAGGAACCACTTTAAATATTTAAATATTTACAAATCATAACTTTAGAAATTAATATCATATACAGATCTAAATAGTGGCATTTATGTTGAATTTTAATTATTTAAAACGAGGCTAAAGAGGTGTGCCCTGAAGCAGTCGCAGTGGACTTGCCCCCTTCAAGTTCACGATGACGACAGTTAGAAACTTGCGTGGGACTGCAATTCGAAAAAAATATAAAAATCCCTAACAACCCCCTATTAATATATTCAGTCATACAATAATATTATAGTTTGGTTTTAAATAAACTATTTACAAAATTTACTCAGAATACCCTTTCAAATTGACTTACAAGAAACCATTCTTTAACTGTTGCTGTTGTGGCAGAAGCGTTATTAACTATTCATTGATAAGTTGTTTTTTTTAATAAATCTTATGACTTTCCAAGAAATTAATGTACGGTGGAAATTAATGTAGTTGAGTCAGATAAGTATAAAACCGATTAATTGTATTTTTCACTATCGGTAAATTGATAACGGGATTATCTCGGTGTACCTCGCGTTCCTGCCGCGCCGTGCACGCCCAACTTTGAATGGGTGTCCTGAACACCGGCGGCGGATGGCGGCGATAATATTTTGGTGGCAGTTACTCTGATGTATGTAGTATTTGAAAATATAACTCTAAGGATAATGGATTTTGACGTAATTTTTTCCGGCTCTTTCAAAATTTGGTAAATTAATGACAAAATGATTTTTAACTCGCCTATCATTTTACCCTAATAAGTCTTTTACTACAACATATATTAGTAAAATAATATACATTTTTGAAAGTTCGCAAAATTTCGAATACGTGCATATATAAAACATTATGTATATCTTGAAATCAATAACTTTTAAATGGTTACTAAAAATCAATGTTTAATAGTAAAATTGGTTTAGTTATTACTCTTTTTAAAAGCGTAGATTCAACTTTTAAGTTCTCGGTTAAAACTAAAAAAACATAGATTTATTAGTGGACCCGTGTTTTCTTAACATTTTTGTTTAAAAAATAACCATATTAAGGGCTTCCGCAAACTTTCATTTTTGGGGGTTTTTGCACCGCTCCGACCACTGTGCGCCGTACTTCCCACCGGGTTGCCGCAGATTCTGGGACATGGCCTGCAAACCTCTTTTAATTTTGGCAACCAGGATTTTGTTTAAGTTGCATTCCCGGTGTTTGAAGCATTCCGTATTGCATTTTAGCCAATAGGGATGCATCTTAAAAGGGATGCATCTTAAAAATTCTTCTTTTGGTTTTTATTAGGACTGCCTGTTTGAAGTTGGGACGATGCATGTTCTTTTTCAACATGGAGTCCAAAACTGAGAGTGCAGCATCCACTACTTCCACCGTCTCATCTTGTGGATACATGAGGTTCGATGTATCACAACGGTATTATCGATTCCTGATGAGGGACTCTTCGGTGTCGGCAGCCGATGGAGCCATGATTAACTCTTTTCTGCAGCCGTCGCAATCAAACTGCTTCAAGCTGGCCCGAACACCGTAACCGGCAAAGTACCTAGAGTTCCGGCCAAATCATTAGGCGGGTGAGTGAGTGCGCTGCTGGCGTTCAAAATATGTTTTTGGCCAATCATTTACCCATCTGAAGTTATAGACGGTTATGCTCTTTGTTTATGTTCTCCAAATCAGTTGAGTAAGTTATCTAAATATAGCCAAGTAAATGTGCTTCTATCTGTTGGAAATATGTTCAACTACTTAACTATGTAGAGGAGCGGAGGCAAGGCCACACTAGTGTGGCCTTGGCGGAGGTGTCTTTAACATCAAGTCTTTTATACAGCTGGAGTTTCCATTTTTCGCCACCCGCCTAATGATTTGGCCGGAACTTTAGAATGAGAACGTATGATTGAAGTAAAGAAGCCACGGTAACTAGAAAAAAGACGGTAGGGTTCACGAGTGACGTCACGGGCACCAAAGTAAACATTAGCGCTAGTGGTTGTCAATGTGTTCGCAGGAGTGCGCTCTTCTGTTGACATTAACTTGTCTAAAGAGGCAGCTGGACTTTTTTTCAGTGCGGTTTTATAATTTTCTGTTTTAATTATTTTTCAATCCTTTTAATTTTTATACGTTCTTCAGTTTTTTAACTATACTTAACGTAATTATTTTTTTAATAGTGCGTTTCTCAAATCTTTCACTTCCATCCTAAAGTGTGGATATTCCTTGTTAAAACCTAAAACACATAGGCCTACCTTAACCTCAAAAGTTGTCAGTGTGTCGAACTTCAACATTATTCGATAAACAAACAAAATTCAGTCATGAAATTCTTTGAGGCTGTTGGGACAAAAAGACATGTGAAAATTATTAAATGGCGTGAAATCAGACGATATTGTGACATTATTTATCATAACAAAATAATGTATGACTGTTCCTCCTCAAAATTTGCAGCATTAATATCATGTAATAAATGCTAACTTCGCAAACCCAACCCTCCAAGTTCTTATTAACCAGTCTGACAAGAGCTTTAAACGCTTATGTGGCTGACAAGAATGGATATGATTCGAATGAATCCCTTTATTTTATGTATTAACACCCGGAATGGGAACATATTTTAAGTCTGTGGTCAGGGTGAAGATGCTTTATACAAGTCCACAGGTACAGGGCAGACCCTGCAATTTTAACTCTGCTCTACAGTTTAATGACTGTCAAAATGTTACCGCTTTCTATCTACTCTATCACATTTCAAAAGACGGCGTATTTTTACGCCGTCTTCATTGTCAAACATCAAAATCAAGACTTATACTTTTAGATCTGCGCTATCCAGTGATTAGGGAAATACGGCTATTAAATGAAATAAAATAAATCAAGTAGAATAAATTGTTTTATTTTTTCCTACGATCTGTGAATGATAAGTGTACGCTAGAAAAGTGTAAATAATAAAGTATATTGAACATATTTTACTCAACATTATTTAAGATCCCTAATTGTAATTTCTAATTAAACTTTTTACATTTATGTGTTTTCTCTTATCTTTTTCTGAAAGGTTTAGAATATAAACATTTAAAAATTCAAAACTTCACACAAAAACTCGTCCTGTTGGATTTTCCTAGAAATTGTGCACGGACACTATTAAACAACATAATTTTATCTAAACAGGTTTAAAGACTTCACCTCTTGACATAAATGGCTTTTAGCCCTCATAATTACACAAAAAAATTCACAAGATAAAATAATTAGATACTGCGTACATAATTTGCAAACCAAATAAACGGTTTTTGTTTATCAACACATAGTTTTGACGTTTAAAGGCAGACTGAAGTGCTCCTGGCTTTAAACTGGAGTACTACTAGCGCTAATGTTTACTTTGGTGCCGGTTACGTCACTCGTGAACCCTACCGTATTTTTTATAGTTACCGTGTAAAGAAGCTATCAAGGCACAACATCGATGCAAAATTTAATTTCTTAAACGGAAGTGTATAATTTTAGTAAAGTTATATAACAAAAATAACTAAGAAAATGCATATTTAACGTACAGAAATGCTATAAAATGACTTTAAATTCAACGATACTGACTTCATCACTTAATAAAATTTTATATATACAACTTACTATTTTTTTAGTCATTAATAATATTTTTTAGGTAGTAACAGAATATTTTTTTAATTTCAGGCGGTATTTCCTTGTTTACAATATGAATAAAAATCTGTAAAAAATTAATAGCCCAATAACCAATGGGCTAGGTCCAAATACGAACCTTCGCCAAATTTTCTCAGGATATAAAAGTTACAAAACAGCATGCAGGGAAAGCGGAAAATAGCGCGGCTACCGGCGCGCGGTGCGGCTGTGGCGGCGGCATTCTTTGATTGTATTTTGGTTAGGCAGCGAGAGGGTTCACCCAGGACTACAGAATAGAAGGGCTGCGCCAATTCTTTGTGCCTTAACTCCCTTTGGTGACATGGCGACGGTACACAGCTATTGGCGGCCGCTATACTTGTCTGACTGATACGCGCGGCTATTCTATCACTGTTTACAGGGCCGGCCATAGCAATTGCGGGGCCCTTCCAAGTTGAGCGTAGACGTGTGTTAAAATACCGGTATAGGCCTACAGTGCTTAGCGCTTCAGCATACATTGCAATGGATTTTATCTTTCAGTTAGTGCTACTTTTTATTTTTTCAATCACTAATTACTTGGTATTAGGCCTAAATGGCCTACAATCAGGGCCGCCGAGAGGGGGGGGCAAAGGGGGCAGATTGCCCCGGGCCACAAAAGGGAGGGGGCCACATTTTGAGCAGAGTATATTTTTTGTGGATTATTAAAAATTAGGATTTTTAAATGAAGAAGACCAATATGAAATGAAATATTAGAAAATATATAAAAATTATAGTTTTAAAAGTGTGTATTAACAAACTAAAATGCCCTATATTTATTGCCTTATTTTGACACAGTTTCATTTGGTTTTCTGACGTCTCGTCAGGGGCCCCCCGAGGTTAGGTCTGCGCCAGACCATACATAACTAAATCCGCACTACTGTCCCTGGTCCAATTGGCACGGGGCGCCAAGGGCGCGCTGGTTTTGGGGGGACGGCGCGGACGCCGCTCGAAAGTGGTTTTTTGTCCGCTTTGTCATCACAGTGGTGTGTGCAATTAAATGGGAGCGTACACATTTGGCGGATTTTTTACCGCCGCCATGGTCAGACGGCAAGACACTGTAAACATTGTATCGTGTTGATGACGTCAGGAGTTCTGTGATCATCATATGGTAAAATGCATTTGGTGAACACCCACCGTCGTCTCTCAAAATTAAAATGGTACCATGATTGGCGATATTTTTTCCGTGGCGTTTTTTTACCGCCAGGTGTGTACGAACGTCATTTCGTCGGCGGCGGCGGAAAAATTATCGCGCGTTAAAAAAAACGCCGTGTGTCTCGGGCCACACGGCGTTCTTTAACGCGCGGTAAAAATGCCGCTCACCCGTAGGCCCGAGACACACACGGTGTTTTTTTATCGCGGCGAAGGAACACACATTCTTGCTATGCTTCTTAACACTGGTCATCTTTATTTTAGCCTAAAAATAAAAATAACTTTTAGGCGTGAAATCCTTAAGAGGGTTACTACCTACGAGAACATACTAATTAAAACACACGCTGCGCAGTGTCAGGTAGAAAAAGAAAAAAATAAATTTTATTTTATATAGCGATTAAGAGTTGTAGAGTGTTTATTGCGATTACGAAAGCGTTTATTTAAACACATTCTTAAGATACATTGCGGTAATTTTTAAAAAAGGACTGCAAAATTCCTTTATTTTGCTTAAAGAATAAATATATTTAATAAAATGAAGCAATTTTAAACACACAATTTTTGAAGTACCGTCTGTATTCCCAAATCAACCACTAAATACGTTTTTAATAATAATTCTTAGGGTGGAGCGAGTAGAGCGGCCGCTCTAGGCCTTTCTTTAAAAAAATAATTTTTTATCTTCACTAAAAATTAAGTCAAAAGTTTTGGTTGAATGAAAATAATATTGTTAATGTACAGATATTATTAAAATTATTAATAGTTTATGCCACATCATTGGCTAAAAGGAAAATCTAACATTCCGGCCAAAGTAAGTATATTGCGCGCGCCAAAATGTCACTCAATAAACGTTAAAATTTATGTGCGCTTTAAGAGCCATATTGATTATGGTTTAAGCAAGCTATAATAGCTTCGGTGTTCGTTGTAAATTTATGTTTGTGTCAATTGTCCAGTAAATTTTTGAGATATGCATACAATTTAAAATATCTTCGTCATTTGCAATTGAATCGTCTTATTAAACATGTAGTAGTCTACATTTTGTAAAAGAACAGTAAAACGCTACGGTTAAATTTTGCAACTTTTTTGTCGTTTGGAATTTTTTATTCAGTTTTAAAATTAAAATTCAATATTCAATAAGGTCTGGAGATTAGGTTCTTAGCTACATTTTATTCACGTAAATGTAGAATCGCATAAGTTGTAGCACAGAAAACTAAATAAGTACTTATTTAGTTTTCTGTGGTTGTAGTAGTGTAAAATGTTCACTTACCTGATACTAAAGAACAAGTGTGTTGTCTTGAGAGAGGTGAACAAAGTTTGTAAAAAAAACAACTAACTTTATGACAACTAACACTAATAACTGCACAATATTTACAGTTAGCGGAAATAATAAATATCCATTAAAAATAACAATAGATAACACCACAGTATCAGTATCTGAATAGCGGAGCGAGAGTAAGAACTCTGACTGTATCCGTTAAACTATGCTCTGAAAATGGCGAATCACAGGCACAGGTGTGTGGATGTGAGAACCAATGAGGGGTGGTGAAGTGGGTAAATTTGGAGCGGGGTGTCAGGTTCACCACGTGTCCGCGGAGTTTCCACGAAAACGGCCGTATTTTGAGTAGTCATAGACAAGGCAGCCAAGGTCACCAAACGCCCCCAAATGCTTCTCCCCGAAGAAGCACCGCAGATCTCGAGGTCTAGTATCTATGATTATAAATCATTTTTTGAAAACTTAATGTATAATCGTAAAATGTGCCGATAGCAAACTGTCTTCAAATAAAAAATATTAGGGGGCCCATGCGCTAATTGCGCAGTTTTATTAACCCAAAGTTAATAAAACTATTTTCCGAAGGTAATCAGCTGTTAAATTACAATCACATTTTAAAGCCCAAGTTGGTCAGCACTGGAGCGTTGAAAGTGCACTCTAGAAATAAACCAAAGGCTTGGGGGTCGAAGCCGTAAGGTCATTTTAACTATCAGTCGCCGGCGAAAGGTGCGCTGAGGAACATGTCGGCCTTAGTCAGTAACAAGACTACACGATCGCGTTTCAATCATCCTTCACTCATCTGTCATTCATACTTGGCTTAAAAGACCTACCTGGGTAGGTCGCCATTTCAAATTAATGTAAATTTATCTAATGTACATTATAAGCTTTACAATGAGATATAAATCGTAAAAATCGGTTAAGTACGACGGCTGAAAAAGGGATGTAACAGAGAAAACCCTTATTGTATTAAGTATATAGATTTTATTTTAAGTAGAAACGGTTTTATAATTTTTATTCTAATCCAGTAAATTTGTAAATGGTATTAAAACAAAAATTTTAAAATGTTTATTACAAACCTAAATGAACTGATCGAAAAAACTATGAATTTTATACAGTGTGATTTACGTTTCTAGATAGAATTTAAATACGTAGAATGTCAACAATTATGATCCAAATAATTAGCTGTCAAAAGAGATCCGATAAAGTCGGAAAACCGCCCGGCCTTGAGTTTCGGCGGGAAACTGCCATCATCAAGGTGACCGCCGGCGCCGCCGCGCCGCGCTACCCAAAACTACTGCCGTTCTTTAGTTCTGGCTGCGGGTTGCGGTCTCAAAGGAGCCGCCTCAGTGCCGCTGCCGCCGCTCCTCGCCTGTGGGCTGTGATTGGTCGCCCCTCCACCCCCTGTTGGTGGCGTGGGATTATGGAATTTCCTCACTGTTCTTTGCTAATGTTTAACTGGGATAGATGGATGTATGCACGTTGCTTTATATGTTTTCACAATTATTTTTATGCTGATGTTTCATGTATTTTTGCCCTTCAACAATAATATTAATATGTAATCATAAATATTCGGCATACACTGCTCTCTTTGAATGGCGTTCATCAACTTTCACTTGTCACTTTTCGCATAAACTAATAATGGCCAAGAAATTACATTTTAAATTGCTACTGTTGTTCAATCATTATCAAAAGTATAAAGGCTCCCTTTCCAACACGGGCCTTTTCAATAATCGTGGCCTTGACCTTTCAGTGTATTATTACGATTTTATAAGAAATATGATTTCCTAATTAAATAATGAAGAGATGCCTAAATTATAATGTGCTTAACACATTCAGTGCTGATAATTATCATAATTGCGGATCTGAGAAGCTTAAAAAATATTTTGTGATTAATTACTCAGAAATGATGTCAGGATATCCCAAATGGTATTTCCAGTTGTCCAGGGTCCATTTTGGTTGAGTTACGTGACGTCATTTCCGTGACGGGCATGCCCGTCATCCGCTCCTGGCGCCCGTCCTTGCCGTCAGCACATCACAAAAATAGTCCCAGAAGGCCACAGTAACACAATATATTCAAATTCTGTAGTCGACAATTTGTATATAATCATAATTTTGAGAAAAAATATATTTACAACCCCTTTCTAAACCATTGTATCAAGTGTTTTAGTTCAGACACAAAATGTTTACAACAATTTAGGAAAACATGTAAAAAGAGATATTTTGTTTGAAAATAACAAAGTCTATAACTAAAAAATTAATATTACTTTACACACTACTATATACATTATATACTATGTACTATATATATATAGTATATACTATATACTATATACTACACACCCGAAAAAATGAAATGGCCGAAGCGAAAACTAAGCGCGCCAAAAACTGTGGAAGACTTCCCTAAAAGCGCGGGAAACAAACACAATCGTCCGCCACCGCGGCTAAGCTCACAATGAACGAAGGTTGTTGCTATGCCAACATGACGGGCGCGCCCGCCAAACGCCTGGTGAGCCAACTGCGTATGACGGGCGCGCCCGTCACTCGCGCGAGATGTGTTAAGGGAGTTAAGTTCATTTGAACTAGGAACAATATTAGTGCCATCGGGGCGCAGTGGCCGCATAATTAAACATTTTTGAGCTTGCTGGTGTATGCGAGTGGGTTCTGTGCTGAAAAAAGAATGAGCCGATGTGAGACAGGATATGGCCATATCAAAATTTGGAAGATGTTCCGATAGATGGATTTTAAACTGTAACTGGTTTAAGCTAGAGTACAGTAACGGGGCCGGCTCAAGAGTTTTAGGCGTCACGAGTTTCTACGAATACGTGGCCTTAGGAGTAGGGTGACCAGATTATTTCCAAATAAAAACGGGATACTCTAACAAAACTCACTCCCCCCCGATCCCCAATACAACACACCACACACCAAGACGTTTAATTATACGGGGGTCTCTAATTTACAAATTTTGTAATGGAAGAAATTAAGTATCAAACTGTTTTTAGATCATTAATTTTATTTTCCATTTCTTGAACTTACTACAGCGCACTATTGTTACAGTTTTTCTTTAAGAATACAATAAATGGCATGCAGCCAGCCATGAAACTTAATTATTTTAATCGCCACATACTGAGGATTAAAAATAATCAAGTCTCATTTTTAAGTTCTTAACATTTTATTATAAAAGGAAAAAAGAATTTCTAACAATAAATTACATTGTATTTCTCCAATTAGTCTACATTTCGATTTCAAACAGCTCCATTGAAACGGCCGAGCGGCGGCGTTGCGGTGGAATCTAAATCGCACTTCAAGCAATGTAACAGATGCGTAGTGGTAACTAGTTTTCACATATCTGTTACGATAAAACAACTAGTACAAAAATCACTGGAACAGCCTCAACAGCGCTGCGGCGGGAGCGTTGTCAACTACGTCGGCCAGCGGCCTGAACGTTCTAGCAGACTGAGTTCACCGCCCGGTATCCCGTGAGACATCTCCTTAGTATCCCTTTATCTATGGTAGCACTTTATTCAGATAGCGCTGCTGTTCCCTTACCACCGAGTTAACATGGGAGTGCCATCTCTTTACGAAGTTCATTATTACTCTATGCACAAGTTCATTATTACTCTATGGCGTAGGCCGCTGGCCCAAGGGTCCGGTTCATAAAGCCCCCTGCAGACGGGGACAATAGTGGCCGCCAGTAGACCTAGCCATTAATGGCCGCCAGTTACTTGCCACCTACTTGCCCCGTGTGCAGGGATAAATCCCCGACAGTGGCCAGTACTGGCCACCAGGTTACTGGCCGCCACTAAAAACAAACACGTTTGTTTTTTGTGGCAACTGACGGGCAAGTAAAAGGGTCACGTGATCTAGTGGCCGCCAGTACTGGCCGTGTCATTTTAGTTACTTGCCGCCAATAGAGCACTTGCCGCCAGTAAAGTGCCAGAATGCTATCACAGACTAAGGAATCTATCCAGACTGCTAATGCTAAGTTCCTGGAAGCGCTCACAGAGAGCGTAGGCGTCGAGTATCTGACGATTCGCTCCCGCAACGGCAGGATAAGGCCCGCGCTGTTGCCAGATCGGCGAAGCTTCCTTCAACGTCTCCTTATCAGATAAACATGTTTTTATCCATGTCCTAATACTAACACTGCATCATTCCGACTCGTTTTCTGACTACACTAGTTCGTTAATCGCTGAATGGAAGGCATCGTTACTTACTGCCAAATAAGACTAGCAAAAGTTTTTAATTAAAAGTTTGCTACCTGTAGGCCTACACATTTACTATATTCAAGTGTGTTATTATTGTTCGTGCATTCTTATTAGAGAAAGTATGTGATTAAAATTTAAAAATCCACCAGGTTTGAAATTTTAAAATAGCCGCAATTTTTATCATTGTGATAAAACCTAAATTTTAATGAGGTTTCATACTTATTTTATGATAAAATGTTAAGTGTGACTGATAAAAAGTTCTCTTAAAATCAAATTTTTCCTTAAAATTTAAGAACCAAAACAATTTTTTTGTTTTTGACAGTCATTCATGTTGTAACCGCTTAAGTGTTTGGCTTGCAACTTCACCAAATGGTTTAGAATTTGATGAAGAACAAAGAAATATCAATTTAAGTATACTTATTATAAGGATAATTTTTGTCAAAACTCTGAAAATATCATAAGGTATCTAATATTACTTAAATTTGAAAAAAATAAAAATTTATGCTTTGATTATTTTTTAACTCATTTGAATCAAAGTTGGTATGTTGCTTTAATGGTTATGGCTCTCCCTTCCTTTTTACTTTTATGGCAGCAAACTTGCGTATTTATTTTATAATGTTATCCTTATGGGGAAATAATTTAATAAAAGTGGTAATTGAGTTGTTTTTCAACATATTTAATCAAGACTTCGCATATGGCTTCATCTTGTGGAGATCTACCTAATAATTGTCTGAAACTCCCCAGATTTACATTGTTATTGCAGCAAACCTGCATACTCACTTCTCATTGTTAACCTTACGGGAAATACAGAAATATCTCATTCCTCCTTGTCTCTATATATATCTTACTAATACCCCCTTTGCTACTTACTCAGTGATTTTGAAATGTTTTACTTAATAATTATTTTAAAATCACTAAATTACTATATTAAATTATTTCCCTATTTTAAAGATAACATTAGAAAATTAATACGCAGGTTTGCTGCTATAAAAGTAAAACGCCCCCATTGCAGCAGACCTGCATACTCAGCAAATTTCAAATTCAAAACAACATATTTCTTAATAATTATTTTAAAATCACTATATTACTATATTAAATTATTTCCCTATTTTAAAGATAACATTAGAAAATTAATACGCAGGTTTGCTGCTATAAAAGTAAAACACCCCCATTGCAGCAGACCTGCATACTCAGCAAATTTCAAATTCAAAACAACATATTTCAATCCATACTAAACATGACATGTTTTTGTAAGCTATATAACAATAACATGGGGTATGAGTATGTAGGTTTGCTGAAACAGGTCTGTTAAAACTGGGTGGTTTTATTTCATTTCTAGTATATCTTAAGTAGAAGAAGCTATGTACCAAGTCTTAACAAAATATGTTCATAAATAAGGAATATACAGTATAGCATTTTTATTTGCCATAAGAGCAACATGGAGAATGAGTATGTAGGTTTGCTGCCACAAAAATGGAAATATCGGGGTTATTAGACTATATTATATGCATATGTATATATATTTATTTATTTATTGTTTAATTCACAACTTAAGGCTGCTAAAAATATTTGTAATAATGAACTTGAGCACCCTTTTATAATTATTTTATTTAATAATCATGACACGCATTTCGGTAATTATACCATCATCACGGTGAATTTAAACTTAAATTAACCTTAAATATACACAATCATCAGTCATATGTCGTATCTTCCTGATGGATCAAGTGTTTCAATTAATTGATGTTCTGGGCTAAGGTCATTGGTTTGCTTTTTATATAAGAATTATTACCGAAGAATTTTTAAATAAAATAATGATGGAGGGGTGCTCAAGTTTATTACTATTACAAATATACAGGGTGACAAAAAAGTCTGGAAACGGTTTAATATCTTTTTAACTAAATCCGTTAGAAAACTCAAACCTTTCACATCAACTTATATGTATGAAAAATGCGTTTTGAACGCATTACCATTGACGACCAATGAGGAGTCGGTACATAATATTTAATGTAAGCATAGGTTGATATGCACATCATTTTAAAGGGCTGGTCAAGTGGAGTTCATTGCTGGAAACCGCGTCTCAAAAGGTTCATCCGTTACAAAATGACGGCTGTCCAAAGTTCTTGCGGAAAATACCTGTACAGGCCTTAGTATTGGTAAATACTCGTATAGTCAACATTAGCTAGAGAGCTGAAACCCGGTTAATTTGTTTTGAATATTGAATAATATTAGTCTATGAGCTAGTTTAATTTTAATCTCCGATGGGGGACGGCCGTGTGCAGTCAGTGAATAATCTTAAACGTAAGCAAAATGGTAGGTGGAAATGGTAGGTATTTAATTTTATAATATTAAAACTGATTACAGTGTATGAGTCTTTAAAAATATTTTTAAAATCATTAAAACGATTACATACACATTAAAACTTCTTCATCAATCACTAATGTGATGAGTTTATTGTTGGAACTTGGTTTTACCACTTTTTTTAGTATTTATTTATACGTTACAGGTATTTTACAGGTATTTTCTGCAAGAAATTTGGACAACCTCCATTTTGTAAGGGATGAACCTTTTGAGACGCGGTTTCCGGCAATGAACTCCACTTGACCAGCCCTTTAAAATGATGTGCATATCAACCTATGCTTACGTTAAAGATTATGTACCTACTCCTCATGGGTCGTCCCCTGGTGGAGGTCAAAAAATGGTAATGCTTGCAAAAAGTAGTTTTCATACATATAAGTTGATGTAAAAGGTTTGAATTTTCGAACGGATTTAGTTAAAAAGATATTAAACCGTTCCCAGACTTTTTTGTCGCCCTGTATATATATATATATATATCTGTTAACACGGCCGTAAGATGTTAATGATATTTTGTCAGACGTCTAAAGTGGTTATCATTCGGACGAGTTCGTAAACCAGCCCTATCGGACTAAGGTAAGGGACTCCCCAAGGGATAAACCCCTCCAACAATAGGTTTTTTTAAATTTTTTATATGAACAAATTAAAATAATCCTATTTGGAAACCACTGTATTTAGTTGAGAAAACAAACAAATAAGTATTTTGAATCATTGCTCTATGTCCATTGGTTACCGAGATATTGAAAGTAGTAAACACAGTACGTTTTCCAAATCGAAGTAAATAACTTGGTAAAAAAAATATATATATAACTTGGTAAAAACTTGGTTTATTGTTTTATCTAGATGACATCTAATGTATATTAGTATATATTAATGAACATGGGAAATTAAAAAATTCTATATATATTCATTATTTCTAAACATAATATCTTGATAACACTTGGTATATGGCTTCTTCTAGTTAAGACCTACTAAATGTTGAATTAAAACCACCTGTGCAGTTTTAACATTCAGTACCTGTTGCAGCAAACCTGCATATTTATTCCCCATGTTATTCTTATTGAGCTTACAAAAACAAGTCATATCTCACTATTAGCCCAGGCAACGAATGCTCAAAAAAAAGGTATAGAGGGAATTGCATGGAACACAAGTTTTGACTTTGTACCTTTGTTTGGACTAGTTAGGAGGTGAACATATCAAAAGTCCCCGTCCGTGGCCCTCGTTCGGGGGGAGGGAGGGGGGTCAGAAGGTATTTTTTTTGCTAAATATCTTGAAAACTATCAACTTATAGTATTACCTATTAAATTTAAAACTTAAAGAAAATTAAATTTCCTGTAAGAAAAAGTATATAATATGTGTATTTTGGTCCAACCATTTACAAGGAAAGCACTAATTTTATTAATATTTAAACAAATATCCCTTCCATAAGAAATACATGTAAATTCGTGGTTAACATACATGCCCAATGAATGGGGCAATGCTCTTTTTGCCTATAAAGGAAAACGAAACAGCATTCAGGAAATATTGACAAAATTTCCAGTAATTCGACACCCCAATCATAAAATTTAGTCTAAAATAAAGTTATTGACGAGCTCACAAAAAAACGTTATTTTTCGAGAAATAACTACAAATTGTAATGAGTCCTTGAAAAATAACGTTTTTTGTGAGCTCGCCAACTCCTTTATCCTAGACCAAATTTTATGATTGAGGTGTCAAATTACTGTAAATTTTGTTAATATTTCCTGAATGCTGTTAATTTTCCTTTAGGTGTAAAAATCGTTGTCCATTGGGCATGTATGTTAACCACAAATGTAGGTGTATTTCTTATGGAACAGATGTTTGTTTAAATATTAATAAAATTAGTGTTTACCTTGTAAATGGTTGGATCAAAATACACATATTATATACTTTTCTTACAGGAAATTTAATTTTCTTTAATTTTTAAAATTAATAGGTTCTAATACTAAAAGTTTATAGTTTTTAAGATATTTAGGAAAAACCTAAATTGTACCTTCTCACCCCCCCCTCCCTCCCCCCGCTCAAGGCAACGGACGGGGATTTTTGATATGTTCACCTCCTAACTAGTCCAAACAAAGCTGCAAAGTCAAAAATTGTGTTCCAAAAAATTCCCTCTATACCTTTTTGTTACCTGGACTATATGTTAGATTGAAATATGTTTTTTTTGCATTTTAAATTCGTTGAGCATGCAGGTTTATTGAAACGGGGGTATTTTTGTACCACTGAATTCAGCTTTAAACACAAACAATTTAATAGCTTCAATCATTACCATATCTCCATTAGTTTCTGGGGGTTATTGGTATTGAGAGGTAAATACAGTATATCGTTTCGTTTCCATGTTATTGTTATTGGAAATCAATGAAATTCCATATCTCCGGTATTTCTCGACACATATTAATAAAGCTTGTTTGTGGTTTCATCTGCTTGAGATCTACTTGGCGTAAAATCCCCCATTTCTACATTCTGTGAATGGCAGAAAACCTGCTCAATCACTTTCCATGTTATTAAGAACAATTTTTCAAAACTTGATGTGAGGTTTCAAATAAATCTAAGCATATCAAATTCGCTGATTCTCATAACCTACTGCAATCGGAATATTCTATTTTCACTGTAATACGTCTCAAATAATAGCGAGCTTAAAAAATTCTAAAAAGGTATTTAGGAGCAGTGAAGGGGCAGGGCTTGAGTAGATGAGTAGACTTTCCCTCCTCCCCTAGCCCCCGATGCGTAAAAATTGTTGCTATTGTAAGTGCACGAAGTACAACAAATAAATTTCTGTTACCCTTGAACCAGTGGACAATTAGGCCTCTGAGACGTAATTCACGTAACCATGTTACGCGTGCCTAGAGGACCGGCCTGTGTCCTGTTCAGAGAAGCAGCGAGTCATCTCACATTACTGTTGCTGGGAATGAGCAGCCACAGACTATTTGTAAATTTTGAAATAAAAATGTAATTTTGTTCATCTGAAAAAAATTGTTGAATTGACCCAACACGAAAATAAGTCAAAGTTTTATACTTTGACGATACTGGACATGTATCGTATAGTAACCTTAAACACGATGCAACCACATGTAACATAAAATTTCTAACACACTTTACGAACGTATGTTTCTAAATATACAAATATTGTTACAGGATTACAAGTAATATTCATAAAAAATATTACTCAAATGTCACATTATGAATATATTCATAAAACAACATATTGCTATGTATATATGGTGTATATATTCATAAAAAACAATCAAAACAAATTTATGATACTTCGGTATAAATCGAAAATTTTATATCTATCAGTTGACTTATTAAAAGGATAAGAGAAGTAAATAGTTATATAGTTATTAATAATGATTAAAGGTCAGTATGTTCAGTATTTTAAGTATTCATTATGCATTTTAATTGTCCAGCGAATAATCGCATTTCTTTGTCCTGAAAGTCACATTAAAATAATAATTGTTGACCTCATTAAAAAACTTCAACTTAATTTGAATATAGACAGAGAGATACAATCCTTCTTTTTAGGAAACTACTTGATGCAAACATATCAAGTCGTTAGTGTTGCACGGACCCGGGGCTCTTGGTTTCAGGAGGTCCTGCTTGGTTTAGCCGTTGTCTGTGGTGGGCAGGCGGGGGAGGGGTTCGTAACCATGGCAACGCGTTGATAAACAGTGCGCGCGACTGCAGCGCGCCCCGGCGGCTGACGCAGTTACTACTAACGGCGCAGCAGCGTGGCAACGCAGCACGCTGATCCGCCATTTGTGCGTGGTAACTCGCGCGCCTACCTAGCGGCAAGCGCGGTAAAAACTATAAACCGCAACCCCCATTAACAGTCTGGATAGATTCCTTTGTCTGTGATGCTATATAGTTTAATGTTTAATGGAAAGAGATATATTTTTACTTTCTCCGTTCAAATAGTACACTAGTTAAAGTATTGTTTTCATCAACATTTTCAAATTAAAGACAAAAGTGAAAACATTTATTTTAATAATCCCTGAAACGAAAAAGTAATTTTTGGAGTGTCTGCCCGTCCGTATGTGTGAACGTGTTTTGTGTGTGACTGTAAATCGATCTATAAACTACACCAATTATCCGATTTTCATGAAATTTTGCATGAAGGTACCAAACTGCAATATATCGGTTTTTAATGGTCGTTATAGGTTGTAGTAATTATTACCCACCAAATCCAGTAAAAAATTAAAAACCTCAAATTTTTCAAAAATCTCTCTAACGATTTTAAGTAAATTTTCACGATTTATTAGTAGGCCTGTTTAGGATTCCAAACGAGATGACACTACCCATATTAATTTAAAAATCAGGTTCAGAAGTTATAGGGATTAAAATCTGTTAACAATTAATTTTTTTCTTATATTACAACAAAATTATAATTTAATGGAAATTTAAAATTTACTTGCAATTATAAAATTTTGTTTTAAAAATAATAATTCAGTATTTTGAATCGTTAGTCAACTGTTTGTGTAGAAAAAATATTTGTTTTTCGTTTGATAGTAATTGGAATACGTTGCCTAATATTTGTTATTAATCTTGGGAATATTATTTTAAAATCGATTTCTCCGCTATTTAACCTTATAATTTTAATGTAAACTTTTATTTTTTTAGGTAGAGGTAAATCTCAATTTCTTTAAGCGTATTGAAAAGCATGGATCATTGGTTGTTTATTTAATCTGTAGGCCTAATATAAATTTAGTTTTAACAAGGCCCAATTAAGTACAATTTATTTAACGGATTGTCACTTTCCTCTTGGACATAGGCTACTTTCACTAAAAGAATAATTTTTTCTTGTTTATCATAAAGATGAATACTAAATAGTAATAATAACGAGTGAAATGAATAGTTAAAAAATGTATATACTGTATTAGAAATGTTTTGTACAAAAATGTCGTTTGTCCGACCGTGTCTTGAACCCGGGCCTCCTAATTACGAGGCGCTGGCTTAACCGATTGCGCTAGGGACACAGTTTCTTCAGGGTCGACGAGCGGATTGACGTACCTTCCATATTGCCATTTGAAGTACACTCCATTCCTGAAGTAATAAAATATCTCAGCCCCTTCTTTCTACTATTTATATTTGTATTTCACGGGAAGCACTCAAATAAAAAAACTCTTAAAGCAAGAAGACAGGTACACCAAACGTAAATGCAGTAAATCCAATGAATTTTATTTTGACTAAATTTAAATTAACTAAGTTGAATTAAAATTAGGTAGTTGGTGTTTACATTATGGCAACATCTGCATAATTTCGAAGAGCAGTAAACTACTACCGTATATTTTGATTCACTGTTATAAACTATGACTAACGCCATATCTTACACACTTTGATGTTCACTTTAGTTTAGTATATAGTTTTATGAGCGACAATAGTCTAGAGGTTGGCTGTACTGGTACTAACGATATCCGGGCGCTATAGTTTTACGTTTCCGGCATTGCCCTTTGAGCCAATTATTGTTCATTGTGCATGCTTTTGTGGTGTGTGTTTTAAACAATTAGTTCTTAATTTTATTGAAGTACGCCATAACTATTGAAAACACTCGAAATGACTACAACAGAAGATAAGAAGGTGAAACTAGTGTTAAGTGGAGCGCTGACAATATTTCTACTTTTCTTGAAGTTTATGCGAACTATGAACTTTTGTGGAATATCCGACATGCGGATTATGCTAATAAAAATAAAAGGGAGAGCGCAATGCTCAACTTAAAGAACGAGTTAGGACTAATGGGGATTTCTGTCCCAGATATGGGGTTTTTGAGAGCCCGTATAAAATCTATTAAAACGACTTACAGAAGTGAACTTCTTAAGGTAAACGAATCCAAAACGTCTGCTCATTGCGACATCGCAATGCGTGGCCTCTGGTCCCTTTCAGGACTCCGCGCTGCTGTCCCTTTCGGGACTCCTCAGTTGGTGTTCAACCGATCTTCTACTGTCCTCGGTTCTGGGGTCACTCGAGACACCCGTCTGTCCTCTTCTGGCGCAGGACGGACATGACAAAGTCAGCCACTGCGTTCCAGCTGACGCTGCCCTGCAGCATCTTCCCCACGATGTTGTCCGGGGTCAGATGACCGCCGACCGAGTCGGCGAGGGCAGTCCGTTCTTCGTCAAAGCGACGGCACACGAAGAAAGTGTGATGCACGTCGTCTCCGTCGTGTCCGCAGTACTTGCACCTGGGCGAGTCGACCTTGCCCATTCGGTGGAGGTAAAGACGGAAGTAGCCATGACCTGTCAGGAACTGGGTGAGGTAAAAATTCACCTCCCCGTGGTCGCGGCAAACCCACGGCTCCAGGTTCCTGATGAGTCGCCATGTCCACCTTCCGGTCGTGGCTTCGTCCCATCGACGCTGCCAGGCGGCCATTGTTTGGCCACGGCCAGCTCGGCAGCCTCTTCCCGATCCATCTCGGGAGCACGCCCCCAGATGATCTTCTTCTCTTGCGCCAGCAGGTCGATTGGGATGACTCCCGCAATGACCAGCACCGCCGCCTGGGAGACCGTGCGGTACGAGGATGCGACCCTGAGCGCGCCACGTCTCTGCACCGCCAGCATGCGAGTCCGGTATTTCTTCACCTTCGTCGCATCTGCCCAGATCTCCGCTCCGTAGAGCATGATGGCCTGTGCCGTCGACAGCAACAGCCTCCGTTTCCCCTGACTCGGTCCTCCGATGTTGGCCATCAGTCTTCCGAGGCAGGACGTCACTTCGGCCGCCTTGTCGCACACGCTTCTGATGTGGTCCTAGTAGGTGAGCTTGTTGTCCAGCACCACCTCCAGGTACCTGGCCGTCCTCTGCGTCTCGATCACTTCGGTACCCACCCGCATCGGAATGATCGTGGGTATCCGCCTCCTCGTCAGCATGACTATCTCCGTTTTGGAAAGAGCCAACTGAAGGCCGTGATCGCGCATCCAGCCTTCCACCAGGCGCATGACCTGATTCAGCCTCAATTGGGCCAACTCCGCGTTTCATTCGGTGATGACCGCCGCCACGTCGTCGGCGTATCCCACGAGGAACGTTCCGTGTGGCATCTCAGTGCGGAGCAAGCTGTCATACGAGACATTCCAGAGATCCGGCTCCAGCACCGATCCCTGGGCTGCCCCAGAGGTGACGGCCCCGGTTAAGAAACCCCGGTCCGTCTCGTACATCAGCCGCCGGTCCCTTAGGTAATCTCTCACCATGGCGAGGAGGTACCCAGGTAACCTGAATGTTCTTTCCAGTGCGACCAGAATGTCGCACCACCGTGCCGAGTTGAACGCGTTCTTGACATCAAGCGTGACCAGCAGCACGATCGGACGAGCCGCGTGGCACGCCTGATCCGCTCGTGTCACCGAAGCTACGACCTCCGAGATGGCGCTGAGTGTCGAGTGGCCCTCTCTGAACCCGTGTTGTCGGGCCGAGAGGTCCCCTGCCGCTCGCACAGCCTCTCCGATTCTCGGTTTCAACAGCCTCTCCATCAGTTTTCCCGCCGTGTCCAGCATGCACAGAGGGCGGTACGACGATGGAGCGTCCGGTGGGCCCCGTTTTTTGCTCAGAAGGACGAGCTTGGCCAGTTTCCAGCGGGATGCGAACACTCCCGCTTTCAAGCAGACGTTGTACATGTCCAGCAGGAGCTGAGGGCGGCATTTCGGCACCAGTTTCAGCACCTCTGACGGTACGTTGTCCGGGCCCGGGGCCTTCTTGTTCTTCATGGAGCTGACCGCTCTCTCCAACTCTTGGCGCGTGAACAAAGGGACCTCTTCGGCGATCACCCGCAAAGGGGTGTCGTCTCTGACCCGGTGATCCGGGAAGAGTCCGTCCACGATGGTCCGCATCTTCTCAGCCTCCATCGGCACGTACCCGGGTCCCTGCGCGAGTTTCCTCATGACCAGCTTGTACCCCTGTCCCCAGGGGTCGCTGTTCACGTCCTCGCGCAGTGCGCTCCAGCAGCGCGCCTTGCTTTCTCTGATCGCTTTGACCAGTTCTCTTTTTGCCGTTCTGTACTGGCTCGACCTCTCCGCCGCTTCGGGTCTGTCCCGGGAACGCTGGGCTCGCCGCCTGAGTCTCAGGCAGTTTCGCCGCAGCTCGGCGATGCGGTCGATCCACCAGTACACCGGGCGCTTTCCGGTACGTGCCGACTTGCGAGGAATCGACGCGTCGCAAGCGCGATGAATGAGGCGTGATGTGGCTTCCACCACAGCCTCCGCGTCCGCCCTGCTTGGCTGGATAGAAGTGAGTTAGTCATTATACGAACTGAATTATAAGTTAATTATAAGAAATTCATTATGACTGGCTGGTTGGTTACAGTGCCCTCCTACAAACTTGTAGGTAGCGGGATTGATCCTTAGAAAAGTTAGAAGTTATTTGAAGGGTTGTTTCTGTAGCCAGCTGCCATTGGTTGTTTGGCTACTAATTAACAAGTCCTGTCTAAGGAACGTGCCAACCTAAAGTCATTACGGTAACAAGGCAACAAGATCGCGCCACTATCATCACGATTATCACACTCATCCTTCAGTCATATTCTGGTTAAAATACTCAGGCAGTGCTTCAGTAATAATTGGCAAGTGAACTCAAAAAATACCGAACTGACTGGGTTGAAATTTTACACAGAGGTAGATCTTGAACCTGGGAAACACAATAAGCCTATTTTCCTTCAAATTCTCTCGGACTACGGCCCGTGAACGTCCTTAGCTTCATCGTTTACATTTATAAGCATGTAAACATTCAAATACTGATTTGTTAACACCTGTGAATATGTAAACATTCAAGTACAGAATTCTAAACAGCTTTGAGTACTAAAATTTTACAGTACAAAGAGCACTTAAATTGAAAGATTTCAAATTCAAGATCCTTTATTATCTATCATAAAACACAAATAAATACAGTGCATGGACAATCGTCAAAATCTGTATACAAATATTATAGCCTAATATTTACAATTAGATTAAAAATACTAAAACTAATGATTCCAACTACTATTGAATTAGGCTAGCAAAATTTAGAATGCTAATTAATAATAATGGTGAGTGATTTAAAACTAAATCTTGATGGAAGTTGTCATCAGCAAAGGATTGATTAAATTCAGTTCCGATCATCTCAAAGAACCATAGATAGAGCAAAATATATCCCTGCCCCCTTCTTATATAGCCTCGTGTCGGCTGGAACCACCTCAAAAGGCTATTTATTTATTTATTTTTGTTTTTTAATTTGTGCCCAGAGAGAGGACCCCCAATATAAATGTAAGACATAGGCGGGTTTCTGGGGGTGCCAGGGGTTCTCCGGTACCCCCTGATTATTTGGCGGCCAAAGGGGGAATCAATTTTCAATATAACTTTGGCTTTTACATAAATTACATACAGGGCAAAATAAAATGAACAGATATTTTACTGGAGTTATGCCTGCAATTAAGACCTAAATCCGCCCATGAACATCGACTAGTAAGTCGTTCCACATTAGTCAGTTATACTTTAAACAGGGTGTTTTTTTAACGCAACCCAAAACTATGTTTCATCACTGAAGGTTAACCCCCAAGGTCCCCCAGATTTGACGCCACCCACTATATTATTTGATAGGCCTACATAAACCTCCAATAGTTAAAAAGTAAGGTCTACAATTCACAAGATTCAGCACCTCAAAACAAACATAACAAAAGTAATGCAAGAAATTCGATTCGGGTTCATTTAAACAAAAAACACCCTGTACTTTATACTTTTCTTGAAATGGCGACCTACTCAGGTAGGTATATTTTTAAGCCAAGCTAAACTGAACAGATGAGTGAATGATTGTGACGTGATCTTGTAGTCTTGTCACTAAGGCCGACATGTATGTTCCTCAGACAATCACCGCATCAAACATGCTTGCTCGTACATAATATATATATATATACACCAGTATACATATATATATTTTTTACCAGTGTATATATATATATATATATATATATATACACTGGTAAAAAACAGGACCATAGTGTTTTATGTACGAGTGTGCGCCCAAGTGTTTTTGTGAGCATTTTTATAGGGACTAATGGCTCCTAGGCTTTTCTGAAAATGGATTGTGGTCTAAAAATTTATTTAGGCTACTAAATCTTTCCCTTCATAACAGTGCATAAATATAAGTTGCTCATGTTTCTTGAATATAAACTCTGCATTTATTTCTTAAATTATTTTGTAGCAGTCTCCTTCCTCTTAGGGGGTTTACGAGATCGATGTCTCATAGGGTTAGACATTTTTAGGAAATAAAAGGTTTGCAGTGATTGTGATCTGTGGCTGCAGCTGAAAAATTTAAACCGTTATAGCTTTCTTCTGAAGAATCGGAATTGACTTGATTGCACATGAAAAAGATTTTCTTTCTTGACTAAAAACCCAATTTCAAAAATCTGTTACATTTGCCAAAACATTAAGATATCACCAACTAGTAAAAATCAGTTATTTTACTTGATGACCAAGGTAGTAGAAAAGGAACACTATAACTTCTTTACACCCAAAACAAAATATCTGGATGGTAAGCTGCCTGTAACTAACTCTTAACTAGGTTGTTTGTGAATGACTTATTTTCATAGCCTACTTGTGTGAGATTTTAATGAGGTTTTGGTTTGATATTTGACTTAATAGATAATAAATATCTAAAATAGGCTAGACCTATCTCGATTCGAAAGCAGCCCTAAGTTTTAACTACCTAACAATCAATCCATTCCTAAAACCACCATTTCATTTCCAGCATGTAAAAAGTATCTTCCAAGGTAAATTACTCTGAATCAAAGACAAGTATTTAGGTGAAAGAGAGTATTGTAGGTTAAAATTAGGGATGGCATCAAAATATCGATATATCGTAAATATTGATGATTTTGGATCCGATCTTTCAGAAAAAGTATATCGAATTTGGTTCTGTTGAAATTGTATCGATGTGTCAATATTACTTTTCCGATACATTTCAAAAAGGCTTTTAAAGACAAATTTTAAGGAGTTTAGAATTATTAAGGCTATTTCCAGGCAGTAAAAATGTGTACAGCATTGTTTTGCCCTTTAAAAGCCAATAAATCTCCCCTAGTAAGATTTTAAAATCTTGAGTTCCGTGATGGCAATACCTAAAAACACCACGTTTATGATTCATCTTGGAACTTATAAAATTGTGTGTGTTCTTTTTCTCCAGAGATATCCTTTTATTGATGTATTGGAAATACAGTACACCTCAGATTATCCCGACCTCACATCATCCGGATCCCGGATTATCTGGACCGGTCTATCCGAGAAACTGAAAAATTAAAATCACGGCAAAATCATAATTGTAGCGAGTTTGCCGGTGAAATGCGCCTTCTAAAAGTGAAATACAAATGTAATTCATTGATGTATACGCATTTGGAATAACATTAATTGGAGGAATCAACACTATACATTACAGCATTTTTGTGAACGTAGTGATCAACAAAAGCGTAGCCTATGGCAATTTCGTTTGTTTCTTGCTGTCATTTGACGTGTTACGTTATTCCTTAAGGAAAGTTACTGTAATAAGTTTTGAGTTACATTAAATTTCATCATTATTATTTCTAGCTTGGGTTATTTTGAGTTATGATTATTTAATCCTATTAAATTAAATATTTTAATCTGGAGTTTTATTCCAAACCTAAACCGTAGGTACGGTAAATATTCGTATGATTAATAACGAAATTTAGTTCTAATATTTGTTTCAAAATTAAAACCCTCTTAAAATTTGAAAGACTAACATGTTGTACAGTCCTGATACGACGTTTGCAGCATCAATTTAGCAGGGGCTAAGGTACGCGATCGCTATTTAGGCTATATTGTAAAGACCTCGGATTATCCGGATTTTTTGCTATCCGGATCGGTGTTCCGCCACATTAATCCGGATAATCCGAGGTGTACCGTATCAATATTTTGCTCCCGATACATCTTATGTCTCGGACATTTTGCTCCTTATACATCTTATGTCTCGGATATTAATGGTTCCGATACATCGAATAAGCGATATATCGATATTTTGAAAAACAATTGCCATCCCAATTTAAAACTGAGGACCACTGATCTCTAGCCTGCCTAACTGCAGCCTGGAATCTTCCATCATGCACTAATATGTCATTGATCATTTTTTATGGTGAAATTATGAATAGACTCATGACATGGTTTTTCAAGTGCCAGCTTGAGTTTTTATCTACTAGCTGATGGTATCCTGCTTTGCTGGGAAAAGTAAATAAATAATACAAAAGTGAACAAATAATACAATAGTGAACAAATATTACAAACAAATAATAGTGAATAAAAACAAATACATCATCAGCTTTTCAGCCCTTCTCAAGCCTCAAGGGAAAATGTTATCAAAAATCTACATTATTTTCTCTGGGATATTTCTAGGAATCTGGGATTTTCTGACCAAAATATTTCATTCATGTATGGTATAGGGTTGATAGAGGTCAGACTTATGGTTTTCTCAAAAGTTACAGGTAGTTTGGGCTATATATATATGGATATTATCTATATATTGATAGACATAATAATAGGCAAGCATGATTTTTTGTAATCCTTTTTTCTCAGCCTGTGGGTTGTCGTAGAATAATGTTAGCACACGGTTAGAAAGGTCTTTCCTGAATATGTACACAACAATCCCATTGTAATTTATATAATCGTAGAACAAAGAATATGAAACTATATAAAAATTAACAAGAGCTTTATGAGTTGCCACGTTGGTTGCAGAATAACAACAAAATGTGAAGAAAAGCATGTTTATTGGAGTAGTAAGTTAAAAACTAAACTCAGGTATCTACTGGTTGAATTTCGACCAGTAGGCTATATACTCCCCAAGATCACTGGATTTGTTCCCACTATATTATTTTCTTTGGGGATGCATAAAAAGGAAGGGCTACCGTACAAAAACAATTCACAGGTTATTCAGCAGCTCAAAACAAACGTACCCAAAGAAAATAATATAGTGGGAACAAATCCAGTGATCTTGGGGAGTATATAGCCTACTGGTCGAAATTCAACCAGTAGATACCTGAGTTTAGTTTTTAACTTACTACTCCAATAAACATGCTTTTCTTCACATTTTGTTGTTATTCTGCAACCAACGTGGCAACTCATAAAGCTCTTGTTAATTTTTATATAGTTTCATATTCTTTGTTCTACGATTATATAAATTACAATGGGATTGTTGTGTACATATTCAGGAAAGACCTTTCTAACCGTGTGCTAACATTATTCTACGACAACCCACAGGCTGAGAAAAAAGGATTACAAAAAATCATGCTTGCCTATTATTATGTCTATCAATATATAGATAATATCCATATATATATAGCCCAAACTACCTGTAACTTTTGAGAAAACCATAAGTCTGACCTCTATCAACCCTATACCATACATGAATGAAATATTTTGGTCAGAAAATCCCAGATTCCTAGAAATATCCCAGAGAAAATAATGTAGATTTTTGATAACATTTTCCCTTGAGGCTTGAGAAGGGCTGAAAAGCTGATGATGTATTTGTTTTTATTCACTATTATTTGTTTGTAATATTTGTTCACTATTGTATTATTTGTTCACTTTTGTATTATTTATTTACTTTTCCCAGCAAAGCAGGATACCATCAGCTAGTAGATAAAAACTCAAGCTGGCACTTGAAAAACCATGTCATGAGTCTATTCATAATTTCACCATAAAAAATGATCAATGACATATTAGTGCATGATGGAAGATTCCAGGCTGCAGTTAGGCAGGCTAGAGATCAGTGGTCCTCAGTTTTAAATTGGGATGGCAATTGTTTTTCAAAATATCGATATATCGCTTATTCGATGTATCGGAACCATTAATATCCGAGACATAAGATGTATAAGGAGCAAAATGTCCGAGACATAAGATGTATCGGGAGCAAAATATTGATACGGTACACCTCGGATTATCCGGATTAATGTGGCGGAACACCGATCCGGATAGCAAAAAATCCGGATAATCCGAGGTCTTTACAATATAGCCTAAATAGCGATCGCGTACCTTAGCCCCTGCTAAATTGATGCTGCAAACGTCGTATCAGGACTGTACAACATGTTAGTCTTTCAAATTTTAAGAGGGTTTTAATTTTGAAACAAATATTAGAACTAAATTTCGTTATTAATCATACGAATATTTACCGTACCTACGGTTTAGGTTTGGAATAAAACTCCAGATTAAAATATTTAATTTAATAGGATTAAATAATCATAACTCAAAATAACCCAAGCTAGAAATAATAATGATGAAATTTAATGTAACTCAAAACTTATTACAGTAACTTTCCTTAAGGAATAACGTAACACGTCAAATGACAGCAAGAAACAAACGAAATTGCCATAGGCTACGCTTTTGTTGATCACTACGTTCACAAAAATGCTGTAATGTATAGTGTTGATTCCTCCAATTAATGTTATTCCAAATGCGTATACATCAATGAATTACATTTGTATTTCACTTTTAGAAGGCGCATTTCACCGGCAAACTCGCTACAATTATGATTTTGCCGTGATTTTAATTTTTCAGTTTCTCGGATAGACCGGTCCAGATAATCCGGGATCCGGATGATGTGAGGTCGGGATAATCTGAGGTGTACTGTATTTCCAATACATCAATAAAAGGATATCTCTGGAGAAAAAGAACACACACAATTTTATAAGTTCCAAGATGAATCATAAACGTGGTGTTTTTAGGTATTGCCATCACGGAACTCAAGATTTTAAAATCTTACTAGGGGAGATTTATTGGCTTTTAAAGGGCAAAACAATGCTGTACACATTTTTACTGCCTGGAAATAGCCTTAATAATTCTAAACTCCTTAAAATTTGTCTTTAAAAGCCTTTTTGAAATGTATCGGAAAAGTAATATTGACACATCGATACAATTTCAACAGAACCAAATTCGATATACTTTTTCTGAAAGATCGGATCCAAAATCATCAATATTTACGATATATCGATATTTTGATGCCATCCCTAATTTTAACCTACAATACTCTCTTTCACCTAAATACTTGTCTTTGATTCAGAGTAATTTACCTTGGAAGATACTTTTTACATGCTGGAAATGAAATGGTGGTTTTAGGAATGGATTGATTGTTAGGTAGTTAAAACTTAGGGCTGCTTTCGAATCGAGATAGGTCTAGCCTATTTTAGATATTTATTATCTATTAAGTCAAATATCAAACCAAAACCTCATTAAAATCTCACACAAGTAGGCTATGAAAATAAGTCATTCACAAACAACCTAGTTAAGAGTTAGTTACAGGCAGCTTACCATCCAGATATTTTGTTTTGGGTGTAAAGAAGTTATAGTGTTCCTTTTCTACTACCTTGGTCATCAAGTAAAATAACTGATTTTTACTAGTTGGTGATATCTTAATGTTTTGGCAAATGTAACAGATTTTTGAAATTGGGTTTTTAGTCAAGAAAGAAAATCTTTTTCATGTGCAATCAAGTCAATTCCGATTCTTCAGAAGAAAGCTATAACGGTTTAAATTTTTCAGCTGCAGCCACAGATCACAATCACTGCAAACCTTTTATTTCCTAAAAATGTCTAACCCTATGAGACATCGATCTCGTAAACCCCCTAAGAGGAAGGAGACTGCTACAAAATAATTTAAGAAATAAATGCAGAGTTTATATTCAAGAAACATGAGCAACTTATATTTATGCACTGTTATGAAGGGAAAGATTTAGTAGCCTAAATAAATTTTTAGACCACAATCCATTTTCAGAAAAGCCTAGGAGCCATTAGTCCCTATAAAAATGCTCACAAAAACACTTGGGCGCACACTCGTACATAAAACACTATGGTCCTGTTTTTTACCAGTGTATATATATATATATATATATATATATATATATACACTGGTAAAAAATATATATATGTATACTGGTGTATATATATATATATTATGTACGAGCAAGCATGTTTGATGCGGTGATTGTCTGAGGAACATACATGTCGGCCTTAGTGACAAGACTACAAGATCACGTCACAATCATTCACTCATCTGTTCAGTTTAGCTTGGCTTAAAAATATACCTACCTGAGTAGGTCGCCATTTCAAGAAAAGTATAAAGTACAGGGTGTTTTTTGTTTAAATGAACCCGAATCGAATTTCTTGCATTACTTTTGTTATGTTTGTTTTGAGGTGCTGAATCTTGTGAATTGTAGACCTTACTTTTTAACTATTGGAGGTTTATGTAGGCCTATCAAATAATATAGTGGGTGGCGTCAAATCTGGGGGACCTTGGGGGTTAACCTTCAGTGATGAAACATAGTTTTGGGTTGCGTTAAAAAAACACCCTGTTTAAAGTATAACTGACTAATGTGGAACGACTTACTAGTCGATGTTCATGGGCGGATTTAGGTCTTAATTGCAGGCATAACTCCAGTAAAATATCTGTTCATTTTATTTTGCCCTGTATGTAATTTATGTAAAAGCCAAAGTTATATTGAAAATTGATTCCCCCTTTGGCCGCCAAATAATCAGGGGGTACCGGAGAACCCCTGGCACCCCCAGAAACCCGCCTATGTCTTACATTTATATTGGGGGTCCTCTCTCTGGGCACAAATTAAAAAACAAAAATAAATAAATAAATAGCCTTTTGAGGTGGTTCCAGCCGACACGAGGCTATATAAGAAGGGGGCAGGGATATATTTTGCTCTATCTATGGTTCATTGAGATGATCGGAACTGAATTTAATCAATCCTTTGCTGATGACAACTTCCATCAAGATTTAGTTTTAAATCACTCACCATTATTATTAATTAGCATTCTAAATTTTGCTAGCCTAATTCAATAGTAGTTGGAATCATTAGTTTTAGTATTTTTAATCTAATTGTAAATATTAGGCTATAATATTTGTATACAGATTTTGACGATTGTCCATGCACTGTATTTATTTGTGTTTTATGATAGATAATAAAGGATCTTGAATTTGAAATCTTTCAATTTAAGTGCAAGTTAAACATAAGCGGACAGAATGATGACAGATGACACTGTCGTCTGCCATCGACAACGTCATAGACCTGACCTGCGGAATATGGGAAATGGGCCAACATCATGACGTCATCCAATGTGCCCCGCAACCTCCTCTAAACCGGACCCAGAGCTCTGACTGTATCCGTTAAACTAACTATGCTCTGAAAATGGCGAATCAAAGGCACGGGTGTGTGGATGTGAGAACCAATGAGGGGTGGTGAAGCGGGTAAATTTGGAGCGGGGTGTCAGGTTCACCACGTGTCCGCGGAGTTTCCACGAAAACGGCCGTATTTGGAGTAGTCATAGTCAAGGCAGCCAAGGTCACTAAACGCCCCCAAATGCTTCTCCCCGAAGAAGCACCGCAGATCTCGAGGTCTAGTCTAAATAATTGAATTGTAAGGAATAAAACGTTTATGATATCGTATTATTATTTGAAATAGTTTACAATTTTTTTCAATTGTTTAATATACTTCATTATTTAAAAATACGATAAAATTGCATACTTTTAATTATAGCCCACGCAAATTAGACTTGATGCTCCCGAAAATTGGGAGGAAGCTGGAAATCATTTTAATAGGCTTTGAACGTCTTCAATAAGCAATAAATGAGTTTGCGCCATATTCTGACGGTGGGTGAAGTTTTGGGTGGAAACAAAGTATAAATTATGCACATTTTTTTAATTTTGTGCTTATAATCTAGAGGCACGGTCGTGTCTCGTCGCCAAGTCCACCAGCAGACGACGAATGAACGACGTGAGTGACTATATTAACAGCGCAGATTAGGAGCCGATTTTTCACTTTTCAAAAAAGAAAATTAGAGCCTTGATTTAATATAACTTCGCTTCGACATAATAAACTGACCAAAAAAACTTCAAAAAACACGACAGTTTGTTTTAAATACTTCTATTAAGTTAATAATAAACGTTAAAAGTCACCAAAAAGGTTTCCGGTTTTGCACTAAGTCTTTTGAACGAATCCTCCACCTCGATTTGTTCAGAAAGCCTAGCGACTTTGTTTCTCATCAGAATTGAATGAAACTTCACACTCACTCCTATTTTTTCTCGTAGTAGTGCCTTTTGATAGTCTGAACAAAGTTTGAAAGCACTAGATATAAAAACTAGAACTTTTTAAATTTTCATTTCAAATCATCGTTGACATTTCAAATGTAAGCAAGCTTAGTCCACGAAGAAACTATTTCGTCAGTAAAACTTTAATCAGCTGGTAAGTTTTAAGCGTATTGGAGAGGACGGTAGGACAGGAGATACGCTTGATTTGTTTAGTTTATTATTTCTTTATATTGTGATAGGTTTATTTTTTAAACTATTATTTCAGGGTTCTGTACCAATGAAACCTATTTATATAGTTTTACAAATACCTATATAAATTATAATGAATGTGAGTCTTATATAGTCTATTTCCGTTTTACCCAACCTAAACTCATGTTCAAGATTCGAATCGTTTTAAATTTATGTTCAAAGAATGGCATTTCATTACTAAATACTAAAGTCTGCCAAAATGAAAGGGCCGGTTTTCATCAACAAAGTCATCGTCACAGTACCTCCAGAAAAACTCTAATCTCCTTGTTTGAACAGAAGCAA
This sequence comes from Flexamia atlantica, assembly GCA_035578135.1. Lineage (NCBI taxonomy): Eukaryota > Metazoa > Arthropoda > Insecta > Hemiptera > Cicadellidae > Flexamia > Flexamia atlantica. The sequence goes on from JAQJVK010000001.1 coordinate 114,336,678, forward strand.
TATCAGCTGTTTGGCGGAAAATTTGTCAGGTAAAAAAGTACAGATTCATACATTAACTATAATTAATGACTTCTATCACGTATAAATATGAAGATTGGTTGCAGACGCAAGTAGGCCTAATCTTACAAAGGTAGAAAACGGCAATTCAGCTCTTAAACATTTTATATATAAAGATAAGTTTATTCACAAACTGAAAAAAGTCAAAGGTTATAGACATAGTGCCGAATGTTTGATAAGGTCTATCATAAAAAAATCCTAATTCAAGAATTATCCAAAGTTTGAGGGTTCACGATTTTGTTACAGAGTATGTCCACTGGTGGTAGAGCGAGGAACATCGATCCCCAAGCACCCAGGGTTAAATCTCGCCAATGAATAATAGCAATTTGTTTTGTGATAATACCGCAACCTTTCGGGTGCATGCATATTAAGGTGAACTAGAGATCGCCAGTGGTAGAAAATTCGACCAATTTTTTAATCAAGATCAAGAAATAGGGATAGCTAATTTTGAACTTTGCATACACCAATGCGTTTCACAATACATTTCATATAGTACACATTTTCCACGTAAACACATAATAGAACCAAATGGGAACCAAAAGCAAAAGAGAAAGACTCAATCTTTGACTAATTATTTTGCCTCGCCACTTGGCACATATATATGACATGGTTTTTAGTAATTAGTATTGTACAATATTAAGATTCCATGTTTATTTCTTTAGCACTGAGCTGGTTATTGATTCAGAGGACGGTAAAAATTCAGTCATCAAATCAGTTTATCCCATACACCCCTTACTACAGTTCTCTCCCTCACTCCCTTCATTAATTCCTTCCCTCACTCTCTATGTACTTCCTTCCTTTCGACCTTCTTTCTACTTTTCACCCCTTTTATCCTTCATCCTCTTCTTACCATCCCTCACCCCTCCTTTCTTACCTTTTAGGTCTGAAATAATAATACCTAACATTTACGTGCCTAATTATTATTTGAGACCTGAAACTCCCCTTCAAAACTTTTTCTCTCCTTCCTTACCCTTAGGACACTTCCCCCTCCTTCCCTCTCTCCCTATCATTATCACTAAAATATTACGCATTTTTTACCCAAATTAAACACACAATTTGAATGTATTGTCCATCTATACTGCAGTTGCACGACTGTACATCGGATGGTAGAGACTCAACTTCATGTTCCTTTTTCTTCCCTTTTTATTAGCTATTTTTTATCTCTTAATCTTATTGAAGTGAGCAAACTTTATTTGAAACACATTCAATCTTCTCTAAATGGCCCTGGATTTCAATCAAATACTATATTTTTACTCCATGCCCCAATAAAACATGTGGCTTGAAATTGTTTAAAAATATTAATTTGTTTGGATTTTTTACTGGACAAATACTCGTGTCATTAATGAATTCCTTACATTTGTTTATTGCTTGATAAAACTTATTATTGTTTGGGTTTTATATCTCATCAGATGACAGAAAAAACAGCGTAAATTTTTGGCCACTTTTCGCCCTCACATAATATTTCTACATCTAATCTTTACTCAACGAAAAATAGCATGTGCTAACAGCTACATATGATGACAAAAGCACAGTTCTGTTTTGTTTTTCTGTCACCAAAACAGCAACTCATAAGACCAATGTTAATTTTTTTGAAATTTTAAATTAAATTTTCTACTTGTCTAAAAGACTAATATACATTTCAATGGGATTCTGCAAATCTACAGGAAAATACAATTCTATCGGTGTGCTTAGATTTTTGCTACGATGCACCCTGGCTGAGAAAAAAGGAGTACAAAAACCTTATGGAAAAAATGCTTGCCTATTAATATAAAGATATCTGCAATACATGTCCATTGTAACTACTAATCCTGGTCCTAAGAATACCCAAACTACCAAGGGTTAAGTACCGTTTGCATCTAGAGTTTCATGGAATATTGTGCTTATAGGTTAAACACATAAACAGCTGTTTCAAGTTAGTCAATTCCATTGGCTGTATACTACAGCGCATTATCAAGGCCACACTAGTGCGGCCTTGTTTATATCCTATGCGATCCAGCATCTGGTAAATAATATTTATTTGGTTTTTAACATTCTGATAATGTATCGTACTATGCAAATGCAAAAATACAGTGTATTTTAAACTGCCAACTTATCACAACCTCCATAACAAACTATGCCATTGATTCCCCTATGATTAAATTAGCCATATCCCACCAAAAAACGACCAAATTTCAATTCCAATAAATATCAGAAATCAATTTCGGACCTCCTTTTAACGCAAAAATCCTATCCTATACTCTTATATGAGCAATGTTATCGTCCGGCCGTGCGTGCTTGCTTGTATGCTTGCTTGTATGCTTGCACATTTATCTCAAAAACGGCTCCGAGGATTTCTTTCAAAGTCTGGAAATAAGTAATTTATAACTCAAAAACGTATTTTACGCAGATTACTTGGCCAGAGAAAATCTAATAACGTAATAAATCGAATTTTAAAGTTGTAAAATTTTAACATTGGCCTTATGGGTTGCCGTGATAGCAACGAAAATAAACAAGGAAAGTGTAAACAAATGAAGTAATAATAACAGCTGTTTGGAATCTACAGCTATCAAGGGAAAATACAGCAGGTGGGATGAAGAGTCCATGGAGCAATAAAAAAGGTTTATATTGATACATTTTATGACATTGAGATATTTTATAGTAACTGGATGAACTGGTAAACATGAAATAACACCGAGCAAGGCTCGGTCCACCAGGTACTGAGACGTTAAGTAAATAATATATTAAAAACGCATGTTTAATCATTCATGAGCTTTGAACATGAAGAAAATTAACAAAGAGACCACAATTGTTTTCATAAGTAATACATACACTTTTGCATTTTATAATATAATTTTTAGTCTTTTAATTTTTAATAACTGTAATCTTGTTAGAGTACCTATATAAATGTCAACAAACATATAATCAATGAATTCAAAACACTCAAAACAAACAAATAACTTTAACTCATGAACAAATTAAATTCAATCATATGGTCAGTTTTACAGTAATTAAATCCCTGTTGCAACAGACCTACATCTCCAGCCAATTTCAATAAAACATATTATCAATCCTCATCTTTGTAAACATACCATATATTATGCTACATTTTCAGGCAGTTTAGACCAAGACATCCCCCCTCCAAATGCTCATACTTTCTTTATTAAATTTAAAAATAATTTGTAATTTTTGATATAGTATATATTTTCTGCAAAATCTTGATCAGTGAACTCTAACTATTCAAAATAAACACAAATAAAATATTCATCACCTGAAAATTTAATCATATGTTCAGAATTGTATTTTTATTAATTATTAATATCTTAAATCAGGGTGGCTATACTTTTTTAGTACATTTTTTGTACATTTTTAAAAAGAGCAAATGAACATAAGCCAAATCCGAGGACCAATCCACAAAAATCGAGTTATGCACAACATCTTATGGATGAGGATCACAGCTGTGGGAAAATTGAAAATAACATCGAAATAGTCCAGGTATGCAACAAAAGGTTTTATCCTCGACACTTTGGAGGAATACCATATTTACAAAGCTGTAAAACAAAAAAGTAGCTTGGTTTTGAACGACAAATTGAATTACAGCTCTCATATAATTTTCAATAAAATCATTGAAAACCAAGTTGAACGGACGAGTCCACCCCGAAAAACTCCTCACTCCCCTTGGACGAGTCCAAGGACAGAAGCACGAAGGTCGACTGATAGCAACCTTCGCCACCGCCCCCGCCGCCACCCTGAGTGTTGTGCCGGCAGCCGGCAGCCGCGACGGCTGTAAGTAAGGGGTTGCTACAGAACGTTCGATTTTTAATTATCATTATTTTTATTTTTAATAGCGTATTACCTATCATTTTATATTGTTGTTTAGTTTCACAACTATTTGAAAACGATATTTTTTGAAATTTAAACCAACTATACAACTATAAGTTTTTGTTTTATCCTGGATTAAAGGGTTTCTATTTTATTGTGAAAAATAACTACGTGATTGTTAACTGTTTATTTTTGTCACGACTTAACTTATAACACAAAAAATTCATTATCGAAATATAATGTAGACTAATAATATTTTCAAAACACGTGTGTAAATAAAATCAATATTAAAATTTTTAAATTAAAAAAAATAAAAGGTTTAGTAGCAAACAATAACGTTGGCTACTTTAACACAGACACAACCAATAATATAAACATTGGGATTTACTTTAACTAAGATTTTAAATCGACTGCCCAACATGCCTCGATAGTTACAGCATGTGCCCAATGAGCGTTGGGCACTTCATGAAGTGCCCGGGCTGCGTTGGGCATTTCATGAAGTGCATGAAGTACCTTGTTCAGCAAGTGGCTACGACAGATATAGCCATGTCTTGATTATGGGCGACTTTAACACTGACTTACTGTCGACCGCTCACAACTTTGAATACAGACAGCTGACCACCATGTTTAACTCATGTAACCTGACTATACTTCCACTTGAACCCACACATCATGCTGCCGGCTCTGACACCTTGTTGGACCTACTTGTGGTTTCCAACCATCAAGATATCATTCATCATGGGCAGCTTCCAGTTCCCGCAATATCCAGGCATGATCTCATCTAGGCTACTGTGTGTACTCGATCAAAACACCCAAGCCCAGGACAAAATTTTTTAAATATCGGGATTTCAAAAATATGGATGAGGCTCATTTTATGTTCGATGTTCAGCAAACCCAATGGCACCTCATTTAAAATTTAAATTCAGTTAATGAAATGATTCAGGAGCTCGATTCTTCCATAGTAAATCTTTTTGACAAACACGCTCCAATTGTTACAAAACGTCTAACGAAGCGAAACCCTGTTCCGTGGATGAATCCTGAAATAAAAAATCTGATGGCAGTGCGTGATTGTTTGTTTAGAAGAGCAAAGCGCTCTAAAAATCTCGAATTGCAACAACAATATCGTCACCTTCGAAATCGAGTACAACAGCTTTTGCGCAATTCAAATCTCATATACATCTTGTAATAGTTTTATTTAATTTTTAATTCGAACGAAGTGAAACGAGTGAGTTATACTCGACTTAAAAATCACTATGTCTGAACTAACTCCTCTTTTATTATTTGATGAAAATTCGTGAAATTTGAACTACATCATAATTATACCCCGAAGATTGTTTTAATCCATAAATGAGAAGTTAATTATACGTTTAAATATTTATTTTTTTTGGTTAATAGCTTTCATTTAATTGCTGATTTGAAATTTATGATTTGTTCGAACGAAGTGAAACGAGTGAGTTATACTCGACTTAAAAATCACTATGTCTGAACTAACTCCTCTTTTATTATTTGATGAAAATTCGTGAAATTTGAACTACATCATAATTATACCCCAAAGATTGTTTTAATCCATAAATGAGAAGTTAATTATACGTTTAAATATTTATTTTTTTGGTTAATAGCTTTCATTTAATTGCTGATTTGAAATTTATGATTTGACTTCGGCGGTCGTCAGTCGTCGTAAAACTGTCAAAAATGTCAAATGTGTAGCTGACTAGCAGACCTTACATGTTCAGCGCCTACGTACTGGATTGAATCTCGAAATACAGATCTTTCATTAATCCCATTGACATTCATCAGTATTTCTATCATTATAGCTACCTACTTCAAAGTCCATAAGTTTTTTTTCAGTTCACTGACAATATTAAGAAATACTGTCGGACACATCTTTGATTGCAAAGTCTATGGTGCCGTAATATTTGACCGTGTAAAGTCTGCTTTTTGCCGTTTACAATCTTTCTAATCGTCAAAATGGCTACGTTAATAATTAATTCTATCTACTACTATATATTTGTCAAATACCACTCAGTGGAATCATCGTACAGCCCAAACTACTTGACCTAGAACCTTGAAAATTTGCATGGATGTTCCTCTTAGGGAGTAGGCATCCGCTAAGAACGGATTTTACAAAATTCGTAGTATAAAGGGGTTTTTGGCGAGGCCGAAGATTTCAAATTTTCCCATTTAAAAGTATGTTGGACGATTTTTGTTTACATTTTTAATGTTCATAAAACTATCAGCTGGTAGTTAGCTAGTAACAAGACTACAAGATCGCGCCACAATCATCCTTCACTCACCTGTCATTCATACTTGGCTTAAAATACCTACCTGGGTAGGTCGCCATTTCAACCAATGTATCTAATGTATCTAATGTATTGATTTCTTTGATCATGGCTTCATTGATTTTTGTTGATTTGTTTCAAGGCATAATTATGTACTATATAAAAGAGTAAAGTGGCACCATCTATATTTGGGTACCGGGAGTTATCGTTTTTCCTGGAGGCGTTCCTAGTAATTTTTTTATTACATCTATGCCTGTCCGATGATTTGGTGTTTCGTATAATTCGACGTACGCAGATTTAAACGTGAAGAGCATACTGCCATAGATAAAGGGATGCAAAGTAAAGTAAGTTGTAAAATTTTAACATTGGCCTTATGGGTTGCCGTGATAGCAACGAAAATAAACAAGGAAAGTGTAAACAAATGAAGTAATCATAACAGCTGTTTGGTATCTAAAGCCATCAAGGGAAAATACAGCAAATGGAATGAAGAGTCCAAGGAGCAATAAAAAAGGTTTATATTTATCAGTTTTTTGGCAGATGATTTCTTATGTTAACTCTTAAATAGGAGATATTATTCTAATATTAAGTACTGTGTTTTCAAATACGTAAAGTAATTAATCACATAAAATTTGGTATAAACTAAATACTTTAACTTTAATAGATTTGAAGTTTGTTATAAATGTGTAAAACCAAAACTGCCCCTGTGACACTCATCCCAAAAGTTACTCTACAAAAAACTTGGGAATCTAAAATTAGGATGGGATGATGAACTGCCAGAAAACCTTCAAATCGAATACAAAAAATGGTCTGAACAGATAGGAATTATAAAAGAGTGTAAAATCCAACATCAAATCGTTATAAACAACTCAAGCACACTTCATATATTCTGTGACGCAAGCAAAACAGCTTATGGAGCTTGTGTGTTCTTGAGAACTGAAGTTGTTGGTATTGTACATATTAGTCTAGTGTCAGCAAAATCTAGAGTCTCGCCAATAAAATCAACCACTTTACCAAGGTTAGAACTCATGGTATCTCTCATTGGTGTAAGACTTAGCATTTTGGCTCGTCAGTGTCTTGACAAATCAGACATTCCCTGCTTTTATTGGTCAGATTCTTCTGTTACATTAGCTTGGATATCTAATCAAGGGAAATGGCCTGTATTTGTAAATAACCGAGTTAAAGAAATAAATAAATTTAGCAATCCATCTCAATGGAGGTATGTTTCGGGTCAAATGAATCCTGCTGATTTAATTTAAGAGGTTGTTTACTACAGCAGTTACTAAAATCACAATGGTGGTATTACCACCCTCTTATATAACCTACGATATTCTAAGTTAATTGACAGAAATAAATACTAACTGAGGTTGACAAATACAAGTTTAATGATCTTTTTAAATCTAGCTCAATTACAAATCTTTGATAATTCGAATTCTTCTATTTTGTGAGTTACTTTCCAGAAATAAATTAATTGCCCGATTCTTTCCCTGTTAGGCAGTCGATAATTGTTTGAGACTCTGGGTCGTAGTTCTTTGCCCTCGGTTCACTTGATATGTTCTTATTCCCAGACGGTATACTTCATTTATTCAGATGCAAATTTTTAAACAAAATCAAAGTTACGAATATATATATATTACAAAAAAAACGGGAGTCGGAATTATTCCCCCTTTAAACGTGCTTAAGATATACTTTGTTTTTAATTTGTTAGTCCAATAGGTCCATCGGCACCTCGCTCGTTCACAAGTCCCATCTCCTCGTGTCGATAAAGAATTTCCTGAAACGATATTAGTGGATTTGGGTTACCGTAGTTTTGGCATCCTCCCAGATCGTCCTTCGGTCCAATTGGTGGTCTGATTGGGTTTTCCGCTAAACTTTATCTTCTTTTCTTTTATTAATTTTGTCGAGTAAATTTAGTTACGTCTTCACTTCTAAACTGTTGACTCGAAAGTAAATATTGTTCCGTAGCAACCATTTATTTGCAGCTGGCTTCACTGTCACTTGCACTTATTGATTAATTTCTGGGCACAGGTTTTTTGGGCATCACAGATTTATATTATATCATATAACGATCATATTGAGTATTCTTAAGCAATTTCGCGATAACTAGTATTCCGATTGCTCCCCAACATAATAATACTAAATTTGAAATTAAATTTACTTTCTAAACATATATGTATCGCGAATACCAAATATGACATCTCGCATATCGCTTACTTGCTAACAGAGGCCTAATAATTGTTTAGTAAATAATACTATCGAGAAAATATGACTAAAATTTAGACTAACGGTTGATATATTCCCACTTCATTATAACGCCCGCTGTTTAGTATGATTTTGGGTTCATATATTATATCTATATCCAATTGTTCCTTCCCTATGTCCTTGCCTTCTTTTAATCGCATTTCCCAATTTGTCAACAGCTGTTCCTGATGTCTTGAGACTACGATCTGTCACATCGATTTGTATCTTGACAACAAATAACATAACCATAGTTTTGGGGGCGTGGTCAGATGTACGGTTACAATAGCCCTCTCTAATTTCAAGGAATATGAAATATGGATTGAAATTACGAAAGTCGAAAAGCATAGTATTGTAACGTTTTCGGGGTTTTTGCATACACATATTGAATATATTAAAGACAAGTATTATTCATATAACAAATTATAACATAAACAAACTTAACATCAACATGAAAGGACAAGTTAAAATACATGAGGCATTGCATGAATCAAATTATATCTCGGACCTTATGGTCTGGCAGTGGATTATTGAAGAAACATATAAATTGATAACTAATTGAAATTAAGGTTTGTAACATGTTTTGACATTAATTAACAGTATTAAACATTTAATTGGATTAAACACGAAGATATTATTCATAGTTCGTGGTGCTGCGAACACAAATTAAGTCCCCACCTTTAGTCACATTGAGTTTACCAGTTCGGTCTTATCACTCATATTAGAATGTTCACATCACCGATATTAGCACTATATGGTGATTCGCATTCGCGTTATAGTTCATACGTGGTTTTATACCTTTTAAGACCACTTTATGTGGTACGGTCCCCGCTTACTTGTCCCGTCTGTGTTGGATACGGAGTACACTGTCTTCCCTAATTTCTCGCAAATAATGTAAGGTCCTGTATATAATTCAAATAATTTAGCAGTTGTACCGTCGATTAGTTTGGATGGCATTTTCTGGGCGACTAATACCAAATCCCCTACGTTGAACTCGGTTGGTTTATGCATCTTGTTAAGCTTTTCGGCGTTTTTCCTCTGTCGCGTACTCATCCGCTGTCGTGCTTGTTCCAACCTAAGGGCTAATGGTCGGTCTTCTTGAGGAAGTAACTCCAGAAATTCTTCCCAAAACCTCGTATTTTTGGTCCCGAGTTGTAGCTCGTTGGGAGTGCAACCTGTGGTGGTGTTGTAGATTTCGTTTAGACACCGGTTGATGTGTGGTATGCAGTTGAACCAGTTCTTTTGGTCGTTGTGACACATGGTTCGAAGCGCCCGCTTCACGTTTTGGATGTACCTTTCGGTTAAGTTCGCTTGAGGATACCTTACAGGATTAAATATGGGTGTTATGTTATTGTCAGATAGTTTGCGTAGATAACGTGCGCTCCTGAATGACGTTCCATTGTCGGATTGGATGAATCTAGGTTTTCCAAATTCTGGAATGTATCGGTTGAAAATCTTATCGATCACCGTGGTAGTATTCGCCTTCTTAGCCGGGTATAGCTGGATGAATTTTGTGAAGATGTCAATTACGACAAAAATATATTTAGCCCCGAAGCTGCTTGTAGGTAAAGGGCCAATCCAATCACATGCTATTTGTACGTTCTTATCCGTGCAAGTTATTCCTTTGGCTAATCCGTGGTTTGGATGAGTGTTGGGTTTACATTTTTGGCAAGAGTCGCAACAAGCTATTATTTTACGAATTATTCTGCCCATGTTCTTAAATACAAAGTGCTCTTGTAGCAGTTTCAAACATTTGTCCGCCCCGCAATGGATGTAGTGGAAGTGACAGGCTAGGATTAGGTTTTCAATCATGGTTTTAGGGACAAGGATTTTCCATCCTAGACCGGTTTTCTTATACAATACATTTTGATATATTAAGAATTGATTGGAATTCGGGTTATCTTCTGGGGTAGGTTGATTTTCACGTATTTTGGTTATGATTTCGTTTAAGTTGGGGTCATTTAGTTGTAGTTGTTTTATGTTTTGTAACTGTTGACTAAGATACGGTTCGATTTCTGTTTCAAGGAAGTTGATTACTATGGATGGTTGAGTTGGGTTTGAGATTTCCCTGTCTGAGTATTTGATTCGACTCAAAGTGTCAGCCACTATATTATCTTTGCCGGGGCAATGATCGATAGTAAAATCGTACTCCTGTAGTGCTAATGCCCATCTGGTTAACCGCGGACTTAGTAATCGACAAGTTTTCATAAAAGTTAAAGCTTTGTGATCGGTAACGATATGTATGCGTCGACCTATCAATAGTGATCTGGCCTTTTGTAAACAATACACAATCGCTAAACATTCTAGCTCGGAAGTATAGTAATTTAACTCTGGTCCCTTTAAAGTACGGGAAATGAACATGATTGCTGCTTTCTGCTGGTCGTCTAATATCTGATATATGTGCCCGCCTATGCTGTGGCCACTCGCATCGCACTGAAGGTAAAAATCCTTTGAGAAGTCCGGATAGTTCAAAAGATGAATATCCAAAAACAATGATTTTATTTTTAGAAAGTGTTGTCGTTCGATCTCCGTCCAACGAAAGGTGGTTTTCTTAGAAGTTAGGTAGAGTAGTGGTTGCACATGCTCTGCAAATTTGTCCACGAATCTGTTATAATAGTTGATCATCCCTAAAAACCCTTTTAGTTGTTTACGATTTTTTGGTTCAGGGAAATTATTTATTACTTCAATTTTGGAGTTGTCTGGTTTAATCCCGTACCTAGTGATAATAAAACCCAAATATTTTACCTTCTCTTGGCATAGTGCCGATTTTGGTAGCTTAATTGTCATATTAGCATCTTTAAGTTTAGTGAATAAGAGTTCTAGATGTTTGAGGTGTGATTCGAAACTGTCTGACGTAACACAAGCGTCGTCCACATAAAACATACAGAATTCGTCAAGATCATTCCCGATGGTGGCGTCTAAAGCTCGTACCAGTGCTGCTTGAGATATAGATAGCCCAAAAGGTACCCGCACGAACTGATAAGTTTTTCCGTTATGTTGGAAAGCTGTATATTTCCGGGATTCGGGTTCGAGTTCTACTTGCCAATAAGAAGATGTAAGGTCGAATGTGCTTATGAAACGGGTGTTTTTGCATTTAGTGAGTAACTCATTGATTCCTAAGTTGCACTCATAGTCGTTAACTATCCGCTCATTTATAGCTCGGGCATCTAAACATAAACGAATTTCTCCCGTCTTCTTTGGGACTACTAGCATAGAATTAATGAACGTGCTATCGCTTCTTTCTATAATGTTTTTGCTCAGCATGTCATTGATTTCTTTGTTTACCGCTTCTCGGTGACACACAGGGATAGGATACGTAAAACTCTTGAACGGTTCATGATTTTTCAATTTGATTTTATATTGGAATTTATTGCATAGTCCGGGTTCGTTAGAAAAAACGGAATCATATTTTAATAACAACGCCCGTAATTTTTCCTTTTCTTCCTCACTTAAAATCGTGATTTCAGCTAACTTGTTATTTACTATCTCCCTGTTATCGGTTAATTTGTTATTTACCATTTCTTGGGCTATCGGCCGTGAATATACTGAACTTTCGTCTCCTTGTGATATTACCTGACATTTTATTCCTTTTTTATTTACGTTTATATGGTTGTTTATTGTTTCCTGAGTACTTTCTCCGGTTTTTTCCTGGTTAGTATTTAATGGAATTACCTCGTTGTTGATCGTTAAAGTATTATCCTTAAAGTTTAATACAACTCCTAATGATTCTAACGTTTCTTGTCCTATGATGACCTCACGAACTAATGATGGGATAATTAAGTACTGTGCGTCGAAGCTATGGTTGTTAATTTCAGTATGTATTAATATTATTTTTCTTATTCTCTTGGACTTTTGTCCAGTAGCAGTGGTAATCTTGAGGTTAGTTACTGGAAAGGTTTCATGTTTGCCTATGACCTGTTGGTTTTGCTCATACCATTGTTCTTGCAAGCAATTAATGTTACAGCCGGTATCAATAAGAGCTTTAATTTTGGTTTGATTTAATTTGATGTCTATTTCGGGACAATCGATACTTTTAATTACGGGTGGTTCAACTCCGTCCTCCTCGAGTAGCCATTTGTTATCGCAATATATATTGGATACGACATTATTTAGGTTAAGGTTTGATTTGATTGGGGATTTATTTGGATTATGGGTATTGACATGTCCGATATGTTTAACTCGCGTCAAAGTTTCATAATTTTGATCTGTTTTAGTCTTGAATGCGTGCAATACCCGAGAAACTTCGACGCTATTTAGTTTCCCGAACCTGCGGCAGTCGCTTTGTTTTGGTTAGGGTTATTCTCAGTTACGAAGGTCGATCTCGGTTCATAACCGCTTCGGTTGTGGAAATTGGGCCTGTTGTTGGTTCTAAAGTTACTTCTTTGATTAAAGGGTCGCTCGTTAGAGTAGGTTCGCTGTGTGTCGTTGGCTACGTGTCGATCGCGATTGGGATTCGGGTACCTTGGTTCATGGTTAATATTCCGGAAATTCCTATCATTCTCGTGTCCGTAGTTAGACTGTCCCGATTGTCGGTTTTCATACGGGCGACTTTTGATCCGAAGGTTCTGTTCCTCTAAATCTTCTCTACCTAATAGCTGTTCGAATTGCCTTATCGTGGTAATGTTTTGGACTCGACGTGCATCCCTAACTCGCTCCTCGAATTGTTCGCTCAGCAACATCACGATCTCTGCTTCTTCGAGTGTAGGTGTCATATTCCGCAATATGATCGCTCTTTCAATGAAATATTCCGATCTACTAAGTTTTCCTCCAGTTCGGTATCGCTCTATTTCGATTCTTCTCTTTATACCGCGTTGAATATCTAGATTCCAGTATTTTTCGAGAAACACGATTTCAAATTCACTCAAATCTTTAACGTCCTGTTTTACTATTCGCCACCATTTAATCGCACTTTCTTCTAGACACGATTCTAGCACGTCCTCCAAGTTAGGTATGTGTGAACTTAGCCCTCTCAGCGTATTAGATTTCTCCCAGTACCGTTTTAGTTGAGCCAAGAAGTGTAGTGGATCCTTTTCTCTCCCAGTGAATTTAGGTTTTTTCTCGTTGAGGTCAGGATTTACATAGTTGATGATGATTTCGCCTAGGTTACCCGACGTTGAATTTCCCACACGGTTTTCGAGATTTCCCATTTTGTTCTGTATTCCTATTATATCTTCCTGAACCTTATTTACCATGTCATTATTTTGGACTATCGACTGGTTCATCTCCCTAAATTGGTTTTGAGTTTGGGTTTCAATTTTGTTAATTCATTCCTGATTAGTTTGGGTGATTCGTTTAATTTGAATCGTTTCGGAATTCAGATATTGTTTAATTTCTTTATACCGGTCTTCAGTCTTATTTATAGTGTCTTGGTTTAAGTTTGTCATGTTTTCCATGAATTTAGCAACGTGCTCGTTTAGTTTTAGGTCGAAAGATTCATTTAATTTGAGATTATTTTCCCTAATTTTTTTTTCAATGTCTTCTTCGATGCCTATCCGTAAGCTCGTAATCTCGGTCCGGATCTCGTTTAGTTCCCTACGGTGTTCTTCCTTACAAGATTCGATTTTACTTTGTATTTGTTGGGTTATTTGTTGGGTTTCGTTTTGTATTTGGTTTTGCATTCGAACAGTTTGGTCTTGTATTTGGGTTTGTATTAGTTTAGTTTCGTTTTGCATTTGGACCGATTGTGTTTGCAACTGACTGAGCATTACCATTATTAACTTCAGATCGGTTTGCGTCTCGCTAGGTTGTTTAGGTTCCTCCGGTTGTTGTTTATTAGGATTAATTTCAGAATCTCCCTGCGCAAGCAAAATTTCCTCGTCATGCGGGTTTCCTAGATCGTCATCCTCGTATCCGCGTTGGTCAGTCTGCGAGTGTTCGTCGTCCGATTCATTCACGCGCGTTTCTTCGTTTCCGATTTCCGGGTTGTCCCTAACATCCCTATCACTTATCTCTACCCTATCATCCGTATCAATATCTCGATTCCGCGCCGTTGCCATTTCGGTTGTCACTGGGTTCGACCTCTTACAATTTCCTAACGCGTCTCCCTTCTTCGTTCGTCTTGGGTTTTGTCTTAAGTCATAATTATTACTCATATTGGTTACTCTTTAAATAATTAATTAGATTCTCTAACTTAAAACTATGACAATTCAATAAAGACTTATCCTAAGATATGTGAGATGTCTTATTGGTTATCAATTGAACCGTGGGTCAAGAACTTTACAATCAAGTGCCCCGCGTTGGCGCCATTTTTATTACCACCCTCTTATATAACCTACGATATTCTAAGTTAATTGACAGAAATAAATACTAACTGAGGTTGACAAATACAAGTTTAATGATCTTTTTAAATCTAGCTCAATTACAAATCTTTGATAATTCGAATTCTTCTATTTTGTGAGTTACTTTCCAGAAATAAATTAATTGCCCGATTCTTTCCCTGTTAGGCAGTCGATAATTGTTTGAGACTCTGGGTCGTAGTTCTTTGCCCTCGGTTCACTTGATATGTTCTTATTCCCAGACGGTATACTTCATTTATTCAGATGCAAATTTTTAAACAAAATCAAAGTTACGAATATATATATATTACAAAAAAACGGGAGTCGGAATTATTCCCCCTTTAAACGTGCTTAAGATATACTTTGTTTTTAATTTGTTAGTCCAATAGGTCCATCGGCACCTTGCTCGTTCACAAGTCCCATCTCCTCGTGTCGATAAAGAATTTCCTGAAACGATATTAGTGGATTTGGGTTACCGTAGTTTTGGCATCCTCCCAGATCGTCCTTCGGTCCAATTGGTGGTCTGATTGGGTTTTCCGCTAAACTTTATCTTCTTTTCTTTTATTAATTTTGTCGAGTAAATTTAGTTACGTCTTCACTTCTAAACTGTTGACTCGAAAGTAAATATTGTTCCGTAGCAACCATTTATTTGCAGCTGGCTTCACTGTCACTTGCACTTATTGATTAATTTCTGGGCACAGGTTTTTTGGGCATCACAGATTTATATTATATCATATAACGATCATATTGAGTATTCTTAAGCAATTTCGCGATAACTAGTATTCCGATTGCTCCCCAACATAATAATACTAAATTTGAAATTAAATTTACTTTCTAAACATATATGTATCGCGAATACCAAATATGACATCTCGCATATCGCTTACTTGCTAACAGAGGCCTAATAATTGTTTAGTAAATAATACTATCGAGAAAATATGACTAAAATTTAGACTAACGGTTGATATATTCCCACTTCATTATAACGCCCGCTGTTTAGTATGATTTTGGGTTCATATATTATATCTATATCCAATTGTTCCTTCCCTATGTCCTTGCCTTCTTTTAATCGCATTTCCCAATTTGTCAACAGCTGTTCCTGATGTCTTGAGACTACGATCTGTCACATCGATTTGTATCTTGACAACAAATAACATAACCATAGTTTTGGGGGCGTGGTCAGATGTACGGTTACAGTGGAATGGGCCAATGTGGTTGTATGAAAATGAATGGCCGAATGAAAATCCCTTGCCTGACAGACAAATTGTTGAAAGTGAAAACAAAAAGGCTGTGATTACTGCAAGTACTCTTGAGGTTTTTTTCGATTCCTAACAGTTTAGGGGAAAGATTTTCAAAATATTCCTCAATTGTAAGAACCATAGCTTGGATGATGCGGTTCAAGAACAAGAACCCAAAGAACTCAGACATCTTATCAGATGAATTTCAACTTGCAGAAAAGGTTTTATTAAAACTCGTGCAAAAAGACAGTTTCAATGGAGAAAAAGATCACCCGAATTTGTCTGGAATCAAAACATTTTTGATTCAAAACATCAAATCAAAACAAAACAAAATTCAATTCAATTTGTTGTTAATTGAATGATTGTATTCTATTTATATCACTTGATAATCTTTAATTTGCGTTTCATTGCAAGTTTAGTATAATTTGCCAATGGTTGCACGTTTTGTTGAGCATGATTGTTGTTGTTTTTAATCATTGGTTTTGTACTATTAATTTATTATTCCTCTTTCAAATCTTTTTTTGTTGCTAGTCTAGCTTCTGCTTGATATTAATGTAATGATTTCTCTAGGCTAGTAGAATAATTAATTACTTATTTGTTCAAATTTGTTGTCATTGCATGTGTAAATGGTGTTAACCGTGTATGGAAATAAAATAAATAAATAACGTAATAACAATGTAAAAAAAAACAATCATGGATGAGGATGGCATCATTCGATTGAGTACAAGACTACTGAATCAAGAATACAGCAGAGAGTACATTCAACCAATTGTGTTACCCTCTAACCATATCATAACAGAAAGAATCATTCAACAACAGCATTTGATTCACAAACATGCTGGTGCACAAACACTACTCATTATTTTGAGAGAAAGGTTTTGGATCCTAAAAGGGAGGAAAACTGTTAATCGAGTAACCCACCAGTGCATACCCTGTAAGAAGCTTTCAACTAAACCTGGTCAAGCTCCTGAAGGTCCACTCCCTGAAGAACGAACTAGTTTATCATCCTGCTTCCAAGTCACAGGAATCGACCTCGCAGGTCCACTCATAACAAAAGAGAAGAAGAAGTGCTGGGTAGTGATATTTACGTGTGCGGTGTACCGAACTGTGCATTTTGAATTGATTCCTTCATTGAGTTTAGATGCCTTCATTTTAGCTTTAAGAAGGTTTATATCTCGCCGAGACAGGGTAAATGTCATCTTCTCTGACAATGGAACCAATTTTGTTGGTTTGTATAATCAACTTAAGAATCTTAAATGGAATAAAATTCAAAATGAATCCAGTTTAAAGAGAATCATTTGGAGATTCAACCCTCCTGCTGCTCCTTGACGGGGAGGATTTTGGGAACGTTTGGTGAGGATCTTGAAAGAATTGGTAATAATAAACCTAGGAAATGCATCTCTCAACAATGAGGAATTAAATACTCTGGTTTGTGAATGTGAAGGAATAATAAATAATAGACCTCTGACATACGTGTCAGAGAACAATGAAGATTTAAGACCCCTAACACCATCTATGTTCATACAAAGCCTACAAGGGATTGCGGTATCAGATTTAGATTTGTTAGAAAAAATGAGTTTAAATAACAGGTGGAAATATATACTTAAAGTTCGAGAAGGTATCAAAACCAGATTTCAAAAGGAATATTTAGGTTTTCTTAAGTCTTTGAAAAACTTAGTGACGATAAATATAAAATACAGGTGGGTGATATCGTCATCATACATTCCGAAACCAAACGAAGAATTAAATGGCCTCTCGGAAAAGTCCTGGAAATATACCCGGGTAAGGACAAAATTACTAGAGTGGTGAAAGTCAAGATGCAACACGGAACTCTTTTGAGGCCGATTCAAAGGATCTACCCCCTCTAAGTCAAAACTGATGATGAACTTTTACGGAAATGTCATAATGATCAAGATGCAGAGTCTACAACTTCTGACATGAAAACTGGTGCGGAAACAAATGATAGAAAAAATGAAGTTTTAAGTCTAAGAGGAAGAATAATCAAGAAACCAAACAGATTAGACTTGTGAATAACTGTTTAAACATTTTATTTCGCAACTCATCAATTGCAAAAAAGGGGGGAGAATGTTAGAAATTGATTTTTTGTTCATCTTTGTAATATTCTTTAAAAGTCCTATGATTTGTAAAATGAACCTACCACCTTTGCCACCTTACACCCACCTTTGCCCATGCACCTTTGTCATTTACTTGAATTTTGTTGAGTTGTATGTTTAAAATAATAAAAACTAGTTTAACTGTTATGAAACTGATTTGAATTTTATTTCTTTAGAAAATCAGTATATTTTGAGTTTCAGTTGAAGAGCTATTCGTGTAACGACGAAATTAAAAAGGACAGTTTCAGTTTAAAATATTTTCTCTGAACTAGGAATATTAAAAGTTTACGATTTGTACATTTATGAGACATTAATTTTTTCAAAACAGCTTCACTCATCTTCCAATGTATCTGAATATGACACATGTTTCAAAATTATCTTCTCCTTCTTTATCTTCTTTTTATAAGAAGAGGGTGGCAGCCTCTTTTACACCTTGCCTTTGCCCCGCCCACATAGACTATTGATCTGTGCGTGGACGTTATCAAGCAAAGCCAAGGAGTGAGCCGGTACAGTACAAGGGTGAACAGTACTGCTAAGAGTATAAGCGACAAGCCCGAGTCTCGAACCTGCGACGATTCGTGGCCACAGTTCCGAGGCCGAGTGCGCTACCAACTGGGCCACCGATTCACTACAAACAACAACAATTTAGAATTTTACACAAAAAAATCTTACGCCGGATTAAAATTCCTTCATCAATGACCGATACCCTAAAAACAAGAAAGTAATTTTAATAAATTCAAAAGGTTGCTTAAAGAGTTATTAGTAAAGAATCCATTTTACTCGATTCAAGAATTTTTCGACTCAAAACATCAATTAATCATTTGAAATCCTTTAACGATACTTTACTTTATTCATGGTAATGAATGTACTTTTAGTTTATGATTTTTGTTTATGTATATTGTATGACGCTATTCATGACATGTAATGTGCCACAATTACTGAAAAAAGAAAATTTGATTGATTGAAATCCAATACTTATTGCTAAAAAACAAAATAAAACCATATAGCAAGGATTGGAGAGTCATATTTCATCAAAACCTAAACTTCAAAGATTTCATTAAAATGCCTAAACTGAAAAACTAATTTACTTTTCAATAGGTCCCTCTTCCCTTTCTGATCAAATATTAACAATTTGATCCCATTTCACTTTTGCATCATTAACAGTTTTTGTGTTCTATGTGGCGGCTGCTGTACAGCGAGGAGATCTGTTGCCATCTCAGTTATTATTTGTATCACACAAAATTAATGTGTGTTACACTGCCATATCATGTAAAAGCACCTATTAGGTCATATACAACATCGAATCGCACAGCAGCAACAGCGTTAAAACCATATTGTGTGAAAGGGGCCTAACTTAAAAAAATGGCAAGGTTTTTATTGTTACCTTATAAAAATAAGGTATTAGCTCTTCCACACTTTTCGTAAAAATTAAAAAAATCTTTTTTGTATTGCCTAGCAAAAACGCAGACTGACCATCCACCCAAAACAATTATAAAACATGTAACTTGGAGGGTTATTTTTAAAAGAAAATGAAAAACTTTGATCTATTACACTAAAAAAGGTTGAAAAACAGTAAGGCGAGAAAATAAAATTCGAATATATTAATACACAAATTTATTAATTTGTTGAGTAGAAGAGCTTTTATTTGTGTGACTCTTTCCTCTTTTTCGAACAAAAATGCAATCATGAATCATTAATTACAAACAATTTATTTACAATGACAGTAAGTTGTTGGGGAACATTAAGAGGAGGTTGTAACAAGCTGTGTGCCTACCCATACAAAGCGGGACAAACAGCGAACACCACTAAATGAGAAATTCACCTTCTGCATGGGTAACACAAGAGTCTTCAAGTGCTTAACAAAAGAAAAAAAATATAATAAGATCATCTTGACATTTTTACCACAGAGACAACTCACTAACGAACAGAGAATATCATCTTTAAAAATTGTTGTAGAATAGTAGCTTTCACTAAGAGCAAAAGTAAAATTTTTTTCCTTTTAACAAAGATTAAGAACCAAAAAGGGTCTTAAGCTTCTTCTGATGAACAAAGATTTTTATCATACTATGGAAATAAGCTCTTGATCTTTGAAATACTTATCATAAGTTGGCTGTTTGAGGTTTACTAGCACAACATCATGTACAATCTGTTAACAAAGCTTTAAATATTGTAAATCATGCTTTCTACAAATACATGATCAAAAATATTCACAAATTAGTGTTCCAGGACAGCTCACCAAAAAAAAATCATAGATTTTTTTGGAGACCTTGGGCAGAAAATTGTTTTTAAAATTTTAAAAAGTAAAAATGACTTTTTCACGACACTACGACGAAATCACCTGTTTCGACTTCATCTCGAATTTGAAACACGACCTCGAAGCCTGCAAAACCTCATTTTTGGTCCTTGTTGCAAAATATACTATTTCATGCAGAATGATAAAAATTCAGTGTTGAAGCATTTTACAATGAAAACCATCCACAAGTGACATTTGCAGCTCATAATAATTGAGAGACAGTTAAGGTACACACAACTGTTTACCATTAATGGCGTTACTGGCAAAGAATGAATGTGCTAGAGTGAATGGAATTTTTTTGTTTTTTCTCATTTTACTGAAAGAGTTCATTATGTTTTTGTTAATAATACATAATGTTATTATTATATATATATTTGTGTATAAATTTTTTGGGCAGGTTAAGAGTAAGAAAAAAACGTTGCCTGTTAAAATAAAGAATTTTTCATTTCATTTCATTAAGCGTAATACTAACAACTGAATAACAATATCTTTGACTTCAGAGTAAAATTTGAGCTAGATTTTAATACTAAGTACCAAGACTCTTGTTTTCCCGAGAAGTCACCACAAATTTACTTACCAATATATTGCTGTATTTGTTTACTATTTAATCACATTCCCATTCCAAATAATCTTTCTTTCATTTGTTGAAATAAATTCCAATCCAATGACAGACTTATTTACATAAATTTTAACTAATAAAAAGCATTTGTCGTCGCTAAGCAAAATATATTCATAAAGGTTCAAGATATACCTATCTACAAAAAATATAACATACAACAATAATCAACACACATATATATATATATATAATCAATAAATTACTTTCAATTCTATGATAAATCCTTTAAGCTTTTATACAATATAAAATAAATAAATTTAATTTTCGTATAAAGCTTTACACATATATAATTTCTGTCATTGTATTGCCTTATTTCCCAACTGTACCATTATCAAGAATGTAAAGAATTATATTTCAGAAGAAATTGAATCATTAACATGGTTTAGTGTCATATTAGCTTAGCTTACATTTTATTATTTTGAGACCGTAAATATTTCTCAGAGACAAACACAAGTGATGAAATAAAGCTTAATCCAAATAAATCTAGATAGTAGGAATATAAAATAAAAATCTAAATAGAAGGTAGCTAGTGGTTGGAGGGCGGAGTGGAATGTGAGGCTGATGGCAGTGCTGCCTCCCTCGGCCCCTCCGCATTACAACTAACAGTAGTCATTTCATGGTTTACGAACAATTTGTACTTTTAATGCTTTAAAATGATTGAGATCTGGTACCCACAAGTACCACTGCCCTTTAATATCCCACAGTACATTCCAATACACATAATTTTCAGTATAAATAATAAATATCAAGCTTCGATCAAGTGACTATGTGACTCGTCACCAATCAGAATATCCTAATAAAACTAATCAAATTAAGTGTGATGGAAAACTTAAATTGAACTGGCTAAAACACAAACCAATAGTGATGTCAGTAAGAATACTACTCAAATACATCAAGGTTGCACCTACTTTCGATCCTTGGAATGAACAAATCATGGTAAAACAAACAAATTCATACACATATCCTTTCACACACATCAAGGGTCAACATCAAGTTGTTGTTCGGTCTATGTCACATAATAAACTATTGACAAACTGTTTTGTATGTGGTTTTTATAGAAAAAAAATAAAACCTGATTCAAGTATAAAAAGTAATGCATTACTGTATACTCTTAAGACTCATTCTTTAAAGTGTAACCTTTGGCAGTACATTTAAAATGGTTGCTAATGGTTAAAATACACACAAAAAACAACAGATTAATACACAAATTGATTAAAAAAAAATTCTTTTGATGTTACTCTTTTTTTACTTATAAAATAACATTCAGTCAAAAATGTATATTATCCTTAATTTCTTCATACATTTAAATTTTCAAATTTATAATTACTAACAGCAGATAAAAACTGTACATACATTCTAAACAGTTCATCATAAATATTAAAACATAAATAAATTAATTAATTAATATATATATATATATATATATATATATATATACATATATACCATTATCATTTATAACTTTTTAATACTTGAAGTTTTGGTTACTTAACAATAATAATTGTTGATTACAATGAATTGCCTCTGATGAGATTTTTGTCTCCTGTGGCAAATATCAGACTTTTAAAGTAAATCATTGCCCCATAACTCAAGACATCAACATTTGAACAGAAAGACAAGCTACAATGTTGATTCAACATTGTAGCTAAACCTCTCTCTCAGCTTGAAACTGGCCTGATATCCATGGTATACACGACTAGATCTTCAACAATAAAAAAAGTATACTTAACACTAGGGCTGCCTCTACGCGATGGCAAAGCCAGAATAAAACCATAATGTAACTGGAGCTATCGCTTCTGTATTTAGCATTATTAATTTAGGCTTTAGAGGGAAAAATGTTTAAAATCCTTCCTATAGCCTATAAAGAATATATGTGCCCAAGTTCCATAGCCCCAAGCCCTACATTTTTTAAGAGAAAAAAGCTTTAATAATAGTCGTCATTTTGAATTTTTTTTTATATAACTAATTTTAGCCTTTTGGGAAAAACATTTCAAAATCCTTTGGCCAGTCAGTCAGTAGATCAACCGTTTTTTGGCTTTTTTATATATATATAGATTGACAAATAGCAGCTATTCGTCAGCTTTGGCCTAAACATTATTTATGATTTTTTACATCCATCTACAGTATGAAGTAGGGTATAGGCCTTAATCATTTTTAAGTTATAGTTAATAAGAAAACATTGAAATAAAACTCTAAAAAAGTGATCTCTAAGAGCAGTGACTCGAGAAGATCACGCAGCAACAGTCGGAGGAGTCACTCCAAGCAAAACGGCCATGTCCTTAAACGGCAAAATTGTTTCCCGAGCGAAATGGTTGTCAATTTTCCTGAGGTAACTAACAATCAATCTATAAAATGACTGTGAAAAATATTTGTTACCTGTCAGCGAGTGTGGTGCAGTCTGCAATAATGCAAACCATTGCTACTAGTTGTGCTTTCATTTTAAATTATTGCTCATTAATCTATGTCAGCTCCAAGTATAATAATAATAGGCTACTTTTTATTTGACAAATGAGATAAAAAAATGTCAAACTTAAAAACTCAATAGGGCCTAGTGAGAAATTAGCAATAAAATACTTGACGAAAAATGAATACTGCTTGGCAGACTATAGTCCAACTGATTTGCCGAACTTTACAGAAGTATATAAATAAAATATGTAAGGCACTCATGTAGATAATGAACCATGTTCGCATGATTGAATCATCTCGTTTTCTGTTCTTTTTTACAACCCACACTAGGACATAGAGTTCTCCGGGCCAAAATCGTGAACCTCATCCGCTTCACTTACCCCATCGGTACACTTTGATAGATCAGTTTCGTTAGAGGATTTCTATGACCTTTGGGTGCTGTTTGTGATGGCTGGGCCTAGCAGTTCACAAGTTTGCTGCTAGGGTAGCCTATAGGCTTTAGGCGCCAATCGTTCTCCTGGCAAACGGTGGCACTGAAGGCTGAGACGGCTAACACGCTATACTGACGAGCCGTGACCTAAAATAAACAGTGACCGGCTTGGGTGGAAGCTGACGTCATTTGTACGTTTAATAGAGATTGCAGTGGACACCTGTTTTGCTTCTTTTTACCCTTGTATAGAAGAGGACATTTTTTAAATTTTTAATTAATTAGTTCAGCATATTGTCAATACATATGTGGACAATCGAAAAAGACATAACCAAAATATTAGACCAAATACAGACAAAATAAACATATCCAAATTAAAACTTGAGAAATAAAAAAATTGGTATGTCAAAGGGTTGAATATTTTTTGCTTTGAGATGGAGGTTAAGTAATAAAAAAAAACACTAGTTTCAGCTGGGAAATAAAAATAATAACATCTATATCTTTTCAATAGACTCAGTTCTATAGTTTTCTACGTAGAATGAAATTTTCAAACATTTTGTAGACCATTAAGTGTCACATAAAATTTCAATATTCAGACATCACTCTCACCGAGTAAAATTGTTAACATATATTTGGCATATAATCTCTAATTTTAACTTGTATTTTTCTCTTTGGAATTTGCTAAAAATAACTTTAAAACCTTTAGCCTTTACAGTTAGATTTTGTCATTAACCTTTTTGTAAATACCTTGAGGAAGAATTAACAATATTCACCCCTGATCCCTTAAGCTTCTCAAATTATACAAATCATAATTTGTCCCCCTTAAATTTTCTCCATTTTAATTATATACCATTCAAAACATAAGTTAGATTTCTTGGGTTGGTATAACTTTTAGGTTTTAGAAACCATTTACCGATTCATTGAAATATAGGCATTTTTTATGAGCATAAGAAATTCTTCAAAGGTTAACCTTGAGGTCCAGTCTGAAATAGACCCCTCCGAAGGAATGACATTACTCTTAATAACTACAGACGAAATGCTCAGCTAACATTATGTTAAAAATTAAATCATAAACTCCAAATTAATGAGATCTGTTATTACCTTCATAAAGAGTTTAAATCTCAATACAAAGATCAACTACGAGATACTTTGAATTTTCAGGCTGAGAGAGCGATTGTAAGAAGTAAGAACAAAGTAGATATAAATAACAGTCGAAACAAGAGTGAGTGGGGGTAGGGTGAGAGAGGGAAGGGGGAGGGAGTGACTAGAGCAGGGTACTTGGTGGGTTCTACTGGCTCCAGTCCAGGGGGGTGGCCCGATCTCCTGACATGTAGCTTGTGCCGCCTCTCTCGCACACCTGCAACAGAATACAACAATTATTCAATTACAATGAGACGTGTGTGAGTATTTATGGTTTGAGCTTAATGGAACTGTCTATGATACCAAAGTAACTAAAAAAAGATGGCTTAGTGAGAGGTTTGCTTTTGTTTCACCGATTTTATTTCGATTACAGTGTGTATTCATTTTATATGAATGAGATTCCAGGGTTTTTCAAAGATTTTTCAGACATTTACCAGGTTTTCATGTATACATAATGTTCTTAAATATAACCACTTCTACTATTCTTCGGCAGTTTTCATCGGATCATTTCTATATTTTTATAATATTTTTATGTTCAGTGGGCTAATGATAACAAAAACCAATATTGAGGATTAAATTAAAGTAGTCATAGGCTATTGTTAATATTACAGTACTCTATTTGAAATTTGTGTTCTTTAAAGATTTCAACTGAAGTACTTGTATTTTAATAAAATCTTCAAAGCTAAATGCCTAATAATGTACTGCGCTGGACTTTTTGTTGACGTAATGAAAGCGTTTGACTTGATGAACCTCTCTATGCTCTTCTCGTGTTTGTACGATGTGGGGGTGCACGGTTTGACACATCAATATATTCTGTAAAATACCATTAAATATCGTGTACCATTAAATAATCCAAATCGCACATGTCCAGAAATAGAGAAATTCGAAGTGATAAATACTTAGGATTGAATGAAGGCTCAAAATTAATTTGGAAGTATCATACAGATTACCGTATGGAAAAACTAAATTATTTAAGTTCATCCCTCTCTTTTGTAAAATACCATTAAATATCGTGTAATAATCCAAATTGCCTATGTCTAGAAATAGAGCAAGTCGAAGTGATAAATACTTAGGATTGAACGTAGACTTAAAATTAACTTGGAAGCATTATATAGATTATGTAAAAACTAAATTATTTAAGTTTATCAGAATAATGGTTATTTTGAAGCAGCTTTGTAAAACTGAGTTAATGAGAAAAATGTAATATGCAAGAGTAGATTCAAAATTAACAGTATGGGACTGATGCTAACTAATATAATACCCCCGTTACAGCAGACCTGCACACTCAGCGAATTTCAAATGCAAAAGAGCATATTTCAATCCAACATAACGAGATTTGGCATGTTTTTGTAAGCTCCATAAGAATAACATGGGGAATGAGTATGTAGGTTTGAGACAAAAGGTACGTTAAAACTGGGTGGTTTTAATTCAATATTTAGTAGATCTAAACTAGAAGAAGCCATATACCAAGTTGTATTGAGACATGTTGAGAAACAAGCGATATATAGAATTTTACTAAATTCCCATAAGGATAACATTGGGACAACGTACTGTGTTTACCACTAGCGATATCTCGGTAACCAGTAGTTATAAAGTAACAATTAAAAGCATTAAATTTTTAGTTTTTAAAGAAGAATTTAATGGTGTAAACAAAAATTACATTGTTTTCATTTTTATATGTAAAACGTCTAAAAAACCCAATTTTGGAGGGGTTTACCCCCCCTTACCTCCCCTTCCAATAGTGCGATCAGGCTGTTTCGAACTCGTCCGAAAAATTACTACTTAACATGTCTGTGCCAAATTTAATTCAGATTGGACCATTTTTACGCGAGTTATCATTCTTAAAGACACGCACGCACGCACGCGCGCGCGCACACACACACACACACACACACACACACACACACACACACACACACACACACACACACACACACACACACACACACACACACACACACACACACACACACACAATAAAAGTTATAATAAAAGTTTACTTTTCCAAGCAAAAAAACTCAAAGAACACGGTTTCCGGTTTGTGTGGGTAAATGAAGGGGAAATATTTGTACGAAAAACGGATGCAGATAGAAGAATTAATATAACATCGGTTGGTGACTTGGAAAAACTGCTTCATTCCGAATAGTGAGCTCCTTTTTTCCACTCAACTAATTTAACTAAATGGTTTTTATTTTTTAATGCTCAGTGAAAACAGCTTTGACAATAGTCTTAGTATTTTCTGCTTGAATATTAGAAGTTTGAGAAAACATTATTATGAACTCAATTTTTACCTAAATAATTTAAATAACAAATTTAAAATAATTATTCTAACAGAAGTTTGGATAAAAAGTGGAGAAGAGGAAAACTATAATTTATCTGGCTACAACATGCTGTTTCAACCTCGACCAGGAAATCAAGCTGGAGGTGTTGTAATCTACGTGGACTCTGACCTGCAGTTCACTCACACCGAAATATTAATTCCTACCGCAGAAATTGTTCAGAGTCTGTCTGGATGTTGTATGCAGTGGACTAAAATACAATTTAACAATTTTTGGTATTTATAGACAGTGCAAATTTACTTTTGATAAATTTAAGTACGACTTTGAAAATATTCTTAAGATATCAAGGGATCCAACAATTATTATAGGGGATGTTAATATATGTCTTTTAAAACAAAAAGGCTCTTGCTCAGATTATCTAAATTTAATTAATTCTTATGGGTTTGAAAGCTGCATTATTAATCCCACCAGGATTTTAAAAAACTCTATATCATGTATTGACCATGTTTTAATAAGAAACTGCAAAAATATTAAATTTGAGTCAAAAGTACAAATTTTGGGTATTACAGATCATTATGCATTAAATGTGTTTGTACATAATGTTGAAGACAATAATAATAATCGGCCTAAGTTCTGTAAAGTCTTAAATCATGATTTATTCTAAAGAAAGTTAAAAACAGCTGACTGGAGTTTGGTATTGGATAATACAGAATTACAACCTAAAGTCTCAAATTTTTACAATATTGTTAATAACTGTTTTGATACCTCATATACATTAAAAATATTAAATAGTAAAAATAGAAGAAGGAATGAATGGGCATCTGACAGCTTGATCTCACTAATTAACCGTAAGAATGCTTTGTTTAAGATTTATTCAAAAAATAGAAATAATGAGTATATTATAACTGAGAATAAAAACCTGTCTAAATTAGTTAATAAGAAAATAAAAAGTGACAAACTTAATTATTATTCCTCTGAGTTGGATAGCTGTGGAGGAGATTCTAGGAAATATTGGAATGTGCTAAGAAAGGTAAAAAAACAGAAGAAAAAGGATATTAGCAAAGTAAGGGTGGATATTATTGTTTTAAATGTTGAAGGTAATGAATGTCAAATAGCTAATACATTTAATGAGTATTTCTGTAATATTGTTTCTGAGTTGAAACAAAATGAATTTGGTGAAGACCTATTTATGATAGACAATAATTCATATCCTGTACATTTTGCTGATTTTGATACAAATATTACTTAGGTAACCTGTGCTATAGATGCAATGAAAAATAAATCAAGTTGTGGCACTGACGGTCTGAATATTATAACAGTAAAGAAAAATATTGATGTATTTGCCCCGGTACTTTGTAGCATATTTAAAGCCTCTTTTATGTGTGGTATTGTACCTGAAGTATTCAAAACTGCTCTAGTGATTCCCGTATTCAAATCAGGAGACGATAAAGAAATATCTTCTTATCGACCAATATCATTAATTAATACAGTAGCTAAGATTTTTGAAGCTATTGTAGAAAATAAGCTTTTGTCATATTTTGAAGGAAGAGCAATATTCTCAAAAAACCAATATGGATTTCTCCCAGGTAGAGGTACTGATCTTGCAGCTAACAACCATATTAGTCATATTACTGCTGAACGTGACAAACAAAAATATACACTTGCTCTGTACTTAGACTTACAAAAAGCTTTTGATGTATTGGATATAGATATTTTAATATATAAATTTAGAAAATATGGTATTGGAGGTTTAGCTCTGTCTTGGTTAACATCCTTCAGTAAAAACAAAAAACAGTTAGTAAAGATTAATGGTCATCATAGCTCTACTAGGGTACTAAAATTTGGGACAGCTCAAGGAGGAATTCTCGGACTGTTGAATTTCTTAATTTACATTAATGATCTGTTGAATTTACGGTTACACTCCTCAATATATGCGTACACTGACGACACAGCTCTTGTGTGTTCAGCCTACAATAGGGATGCTTTGTGCTCGAGAATCACTGATGACTTGAATAAAATATCAACATGGTTAATAAATAACAAGCTTTTAGTTAATAGTACTAAGTCAAAATGTGTAATGTTTTTTGATTGTGATGAGCCTAAACCTTATTTAAGTAATAGATTTAAGTTATTGTGCCATAAACATCAGTGTATATATAAATGTCAAAGTAACAGTTTTGAGGTTGTAGAGTCAGTAAAATATTTGGGGTTGTTTGTTGATCAGTACCTTAAATGGAATCACCATATACAGTATCGTTAAAAATTAAGAAAAACAAACTATTCATTGTATTACATGAGAAATTTTGTTAACAAAGAGCATTTACTAAGGCTTTATGTGTCATGGTTTGAAAGCACTTTAAGGTTCGGTTTAATACATTTTGGTGGGACATATCCCACAATCCTCAACCCAATAGTAATGTGCCAAAGACAAGCTATTAGAATAATATTGAAAATTAAAAGGATGGATAGAGTAAGTTATTGCTATGCAGAGCAAGGTTTATTATCAGTTAAAGAGTTGTATATTTATTGCTTGTTAATGCATGTTCATAAATATTTATTTAATTATCAAATAAGAGAGTTTAATAAACTAACTAGAGCAGCACAATGGATATCTCTGACTGTACCCAATTTTTCTAAGGATAGTAGTAGGCATCAGCTTTGCTATCTGGCACCCAAAATATTTAATCAATTGATAAGGTACTATGGCAATGAAATCTTATTTGAGAAAAAACCAAAATTCAAAATGAAAGTATTGCAATGATTGTCGGTTTTGGATGCATAGTTTATTTATTGTTGATTTGGATAGTATTTAAGCTGATGTTACATTTTTTGTTAATTTTATGTTAAGATTGTTATTTATTTATAGTTTATTTTTTGTTGGCACATCCATAAGATTGATCTTGTTGTTATTATATAAAATTGAGGTGATATTCTTTGTTACATTGTTCATTGTTACACTGTTTATTGTTACACTAGTTATTGTTATTTCTTATTATCTTTCTGTTATTTATATGTTTATGTAAATCAAGCACCGGACTGTACTGCCTGCTGAAAGATATATGTAGAATGGACACTAGTTAACATTGTTTTTTCCACGCGCGTCCTGGTGACGCATGGAAATATTGAAAATGTAAAAATAATTTTTTGAATAAAGTTAGTCTGACTTCTGGCACGCATG
Organism: Flexamia atlantica; assembly: GCA_035578135.1. Lineage (NCBI taxonomy): Eukaryota > Metazoa > Arthropoda > Insecta > Hemiptera > Cicadellidae > Flexamia > Flexamia atlantica. The sequence goes on from JAQJVK010000001.1 coordinate 114,367,016, forward strand.
CATGCACGCACGCACGCACGCACGTGCGCGCACACGCACACGCGCGCGCGCATGCACACACACACACACACACACACAGTTGGTCAGTGGCTGCCGTGGAGTGCACACCTACTTCCCATTTCCTGCTCAGATAACCTCAAAATGAGTGTTTGCTCTGTATGCAATGACCCTGTTCCTAGTTCGGAGGAGTGCTGTGTTTGTTCAGTTAAAGGGTGTATTCTTCATTTTGAATGTGCAAATATAGCGGAAGCTAGCTGGAAGAGATGGGGACAGAAAAGAAGAACTGATTGGAAGTGTAAAAGCTGTCAATCAAAGCCATCAGGAATTATTGCTACAGGTAACACAGCTGAGTCTAATACTGATTTTGATCCGCATGAGGAATATTTATTAAAAATAGAAACTACAATTAAAGAACAATTGGCTATTAATTTAAAAGCTGTAACTAATGAAATTGAAACATTCAAGCAATCTTTGGAATTTTTTTCAAGCAAAATAGACACATATGAAGGGGGGGGGGTCACACATTCCTTAATAATTAAAAAAAAGTAGATGATGGTCATGCTGAGATTGTCAAGCAGAATATTGCCCTTACTAAGGAGGTGGACTTTTTAAAACACAAACTTGAAAATTTGGATCAATACAGTAGAAACTGTCACATTCAAATTGATGGCTTGCCGGAGTTGGAGAGGGGAAAAAATGCCTGAGATCTTGGATAAGGTTTCTGAAATTATTCAAGAGCCTATAGATTACAATAGGGATATCCAGGCTTGCCATAGGATCCCTACAAAGAACAAAACAGGCATAAAACCGATTGTTGTACAGTTTGTAAGTAGGCAAAAAAGAAATACTGTATTGGCCAAGGCTAAGGTAAACAGAGATCACCTTAAATCTACTGCTTTTGTGGGGAGTGTACCGCAGACTAGAGTTTTTATTGGTGAACACCTAACAGTCTTTAACAAGGATTTGTTATATAAAACCAAAAACCTTAGAGAGATAGGCTACCAATACATCTGGTACAAGGATGGTAAAGTGTTTGCCAGAAAGGACAATACGTGCAGAGCTGTACTTGTAACCTGTCAGGAGGACATAGAGAGTTTGTTAAAGGAGAAAATGCAAACAAAATGAACGTAAACCGTAATGGACTTATAAACCTTTGTTTGTTTTTTTAATGTCTGCTCACAATATTTCAGACATAAATATATTTCATGTGAACATAAGAAGTATTCGTAAACATTTTGATGAGACATTAGTTTTTTTACAAACTTTGAAAACAAATTTTAAGATTATAATATTAAGTGAGTATGGATTAAAGCTGGTGAAGAGTACAGGTTCCAGATCCCGGGTTTTGACATGCTTCTACAACCCAGAGCTGACAACCAGGCGGGAGGCATCATCATCTACATGGACTCTGATCTTAACTACACACACCAGCTTATCTCTCTCCAAACTGCTGATATTATAAACGTTATATTTGCTGTTACATTAAATAATGGTATTAAAATAGATTTATCTACATATGGTGTTTATAGATCATGTAAATTTTCATATTCAAAATTTAAAAATGATTTTGAGGAGATATTAAAAACCACACATGATCCAACTTTGATAATTGGTTTCTTAAATATGTGCACTCTTAGAAAAAAGGGTTCTGGGCCCAAGTATATTGATTTGTTTACTTCTTATGGTTTTATAAATTATGTCCATTCACCAACCAGAATATTTAATAACTCTATATCATGCCTCGACCATGTACTCATTCGCAACACAAAGATGTTTGATTTTGTTTGTAAAGTAGTTGAAACAAATATTACCGATCATTATGCAAATTTAGTGTGTATTAGAAATAATTTACCTAATTTAGATAGTCATTCCCAACTTAATTTTTGCAAAGTAGTGGATTATAAAAAACTACAGACTAAACTCTCTTATGCTGACTGGTCTCAGGTTTTTAAATGTAATGATGTAAATGATAGTGTCCAATGTTTTTATAATGTTTACAACTCATGTTATGATCAATCTTGTAGATTAAAAATTATAAATAGTAATAATAGAAGGCGGAATCCTTGGATAACAGATGAGTTAGTACAGCTAGTAAATAGGAAAAATTATTTATTTAAAATATATACTCGAGACAGAAATAACTGGTTTAAAAAGCACAATATAATATTGTTTCAAGATTAGTATGTAAAAAAATTAAGCAGGCTAAACTAAGGTATTTCTCCACATTGGTAGAAAAGAGTAATGGAGATACAAAAAAATATTGGAAAATTGTTAAGGGTATTATGCATCAACAAAAAAATAAAATAAATAAAATCATTTGCAATGGAGTGGTGACTGAGGTGAAAAATAATGAAATGGCTATTGCTGAGAAATTTAATGAGTATTTTATCAATGTTAAGACAAAGTTAAACGACGAATCTTTTGGCTGTGATTTGTTTAATGAGTTACAGTTGCCAGAATTAGATTTTTACTTGGGAAATTTTCAGGTCTCAGAAGACTGTATTAAAAAAACTATTGTTCAAGTGAAAAGTAAGAAAAGCTGTGGAATAGATGGTATTAATATTGTAACCATAAAGAAAAATTTAGCCGTTTTTGTACCTCTGTTATATCACATATTTTCACAATCATTGGTGCAGAGTATATTCCCTGATGCTTTTAAGGTTGCAGCTGTTGTGCCAATTTTTAAATCTGGAAGTCCACAAGAGTTTTCATCATATCGTCCCATATCCCTGATTAATACCATTGCTAAAATTTTTGAGTCGATAATAAAGCATCAATTATTGGATTATTTGTTGAGTCATTCTATAATAGCCAGTAATCAGTTTGGGTTTTTGCCTAAAAAGGGAACTGATATTGCCATAGAAAATCATATTAAGTACATTGCTGAGTCATTGGATAAAAGTAAATTTACTGCAGCAATTTATCTTGATTTTCAGAAGGCCTTTGATTTGGTGGACATTGATATTTTATTAAAGCAAATGATGAATTATGGAATTAAAGATATGCGTTAGCCTGGTTTGTATCATTTTGTAAAAATCGAAAACAGGTAGTTAAAATTGAGAACCATCTAAGTGGAGCTCTGCAGTTAAAATATGGTGTGGCCCAAGGGGGGGTGATTGGGCCTCTCGTTTATTATATATATAAATGAATTATTGAAATTACGGTTAAATTCACAGATCTTTTCATATGCTGATGATACTGCACTGGTGTACTCTTCATATAACAAAATTAGGCTAATTGTGTCAATATCGGATGACTTAGAAGTAATATCAAACTGGCTTATAGATTATAAACTGCTAATTAATACTAGTAAGACTAAGTGCATAATATACTCTGAAAGGGATAAGGCTTGTGAAGATTTGCAAGTAGATTTTAGATTCTATTGCCACAAGCATCTTTGTAAATATAACTGTGAATGTGATCCAGTCAAAATAGTAAGTAGTATAAAATACCTTGGTTTAATTATAGATAGGCAGTTAAAATGGGATGTTTACTTAGTGAAAAAACTAAGAAAAATTAACTATGCACTTTATCACATGAGACAATTCCTGATGGCTGATTATCTGTTAAGGCTTTATTTCTCCTGGTTTGAGGGTGCCTTGAGATATGGGATAATTCATTATGGGGGGAGTAATGATAGTGTTATCAATCCAATAATTATGGCCCAAAGATTTGCTATTAGAAATGTTTTTGGCTTAAGAAAATTTGATAGGGTAACACACATGTTTGTGGAGAGTAAAATATTAACCTTAAGACAATTATATGTTGTATGTTCGGCAATTCATGTGCATAAAAATATTGATATGTATGATTTAAAACAGTATAAAATAAATACAAGATTGTCGAATAAAATTTCAATACAGGTCCCATGTTTCACAAAAGAAATTGCAAGGAAACAACTTTCATATATAGGCCCAAAAATTATAAAAAAATGTATTTTAAACATGGGAAATGAACTAATTTTTGAATCTAAACCAAAATTCAAAATGAAAATTAAAGACTATGTTTTGCAGAGTGTGAATGAATTTAATTTTTATTAATTGTTTTTTGGAATATTTAATCTTGTACAGGTATGCCAGCTATGAAACATGCACTGATTTACAGAGTATTTGCATGTTTATTTACTGTTAATTTTGTTTGTTTAGTTTATGCACATGTTATATTGATTATTTATTATTTGTTATATTTTTTATTGTCAAGTTTTGTGTTTGTTACTACACTTTGGCACAGGTGTTAAATATGATTTATGGCAAATTATGTATGTTAGAGATGCATGGAATATATATTACTTACCCTGGTTAATAGCAGTGTCAAAAGTCTAAAGTTTATGCATGTGTTATATCTGTTATTGTTATGTTTGTATATTGTTTATTCTTTGTTTGCCATATATATATATATATATATATATATATATATTGTTTTCAACATTACAGATATGATATATTGCACATGTAAATTAAAGAGTGCATTGAATGAATATAGAACATATCATGAAATAGGCTGTGACCAAAGTGAACTTATGGGAAAAATTTAAGGTTAAAATATGTTTCTTTAAGTGCTCTACGGTGGATGAACTATGATAAAAAAGGAAGATAGACTATGTACCAACAGATAGAATTGAGTTATTAATAATAGTGGTTAAAGATTAGTGTTAAGTCACGCGTGCTCTGTGAGCATTTGACTTTGTATATGATGTATGTTTTTTCCGAAATAAAGATTTTGTAAACTGTAAACACACACGCGCACACGCACGCGCACGCACACGCACACGCACACGCACACACACACACACACACACACACACACACACGTAAATATATATATATATACAGGGTGAGTCTTCTAACCGTCCACAACAGATTATAGGCGAACGGCTTACCATACAAAGATGAAACCAAACATTTCCCTCGTAAATCATACCCAAGGAACAACGTAAAATATTTTTAACCTTTTTAAAATACAGGGTGTTCCAAAAACTGGGGGTCATGGGTTCAAATCTCGGAATTTTTAAATGTAAACATATGTCGTATTATACATCATTTTAAAGCTCTTAGCAAGACGAACAATTTGGTGAAAACAGAACTCAATTATCTTTATTATTTTCAAAATGGCGGCCGTTTTTGTGAAAAATATTGGTATTTACACAATACCCTGTATCTCAAGAACTAATGAAGATTTTTTTCGTTCTGTTTGAAAATTCTTAATCCTTGTGAACTCAGCTTTAACTTATATGCAAAATGCCAACATTAACACGTTAACTGCCACGCCGACCCGATTGGGTTGGCATAGGTAGGTCCGGCGGAGCAACCTGCCGACCCAATCGGGTTGGCAACCGGAATAGTACAGCGTTTGACCGAATCGCCGATAGACGTCTCTGGTAGGCACCTAGCGGCACTCTGGGGAACTAATGTGACGTAGTACATCCCAAGCCTTCTAGATAGCGTTGCAGCAGTTTTCTAAAACTACTGGAAGTGACTCGAGCATTCGCGAGAATTTCGCCGATCCAATCGGGTCGGCATCGTTTCCTAACAACATTTCTCATTAAAAAAAATATTTAATATCGTTGAATACACCTAATATATCATTATTCTTGAGTTGATCTTATCTTTTGTGTGCCCAAAAATCGTTTACAAAGCATTTTACTGGTATATAGCATTGTTTTCATAGTTTCTTATTTTGCTGTGTCGGTCCGATCGGGTTGGCACGTCAAAATAGCATCGAATATTTCTATTAAAAAAATTAATGCCGACCCGATTGGTCACCAATTTTTTTTACGTGTATTTTTATTTAATTCATTAAAAGTCATCATAACTAACCTCAAAAAGTACTAGTATGGGGGGTATTCCATACTCCCCAGACCCCCCGGCAGGTTGTGCCGCCCCAAATCTATGGTTCGCGCGACGCCTATGCCTATTAGTGTACTTTGATTATATCCTATCTTGTAATCAGAAGTGCGTCCTGATTCAAACTATATAAATAATGAATTAGGTTCTGGTCCATGAGAAAAGACCTATGGATTAATTTTAACTGCTAATGTAATTGGGTTATGGAACCTGTATATATTAATACAACGAAAATAAACGGTATCAGGAAACTGTCACACACTTTCTCCCTTCAAGTAATTTAAAACAAGAAAACATATAATAGTGAAATGAAACCAATTAATTATCACACAAATAAATACCAAATTTTATCAAAATCGGTTAGTAAATAGCGGAGATATCGGTTTTTGAATATTTGTCATAAGAATAATATTGGACAACGTACTACGTTTACCGCCAAACTAAAATATCAATTATCTTTGCAACCAGTTGACATCGACTAATGATTCAAAATACTAGATTATTTAGTTTTTCAAGCCAAATTTAATGGTCGCAAGTATCTTTAAAAGTTAGTTTTTGTGAAATTTGAAAAATATGATTTATTTAACACTTAAACTCCTGTAACTGCTGAACCTGAATTTTTACAGACATGCGGGTGGTGTCATTTTGTTTGTCATCTTAAGCACTAAAAACTATGAAAATTTTATCAAAATCGTTGGAGCCGCTTTTGAGAAATTTGAATTTTTGTCATTTTTTATGGGTTTTTATATGGGGTAAATACCCTTAAAAATAAAAAATTCTAAAAAATTAAAAAAACGCCTGGAGATATTACCATAGCCGCCTTTAAAGAAGGCCGCCGCGTGGTAGAACTGGCAACGCCGCGAGAGGAGTCGCGAAGCGTCAGCCGGCTTATATGATATCATGGCGGATGCACGTTGCTCGCTCGTTGGATCGCTATTTTAACCAGTTTTTAAGAATAAACACTTCCAAATTCTTAGCCATATGCCTAGTTCTTGTGTAGTGCCTGGTTGCAAATCAAATTATAAGACTGCGATAAAAAATGAGGGTTGTATTTCCATATTTTCATTTCCAAAGGATTGGTCATTTTCATTTACAGATTGTGGGTCTTACTATTTTAAGTGTAATTTGTGATAACAACAGCATCAATCGTGTAGTTTTTAACGAACTAACCAAAACATCTGAGAGCAATTGCTACTTTTATGCTAACGAAAGTAAGAACAAAATTTTCGTAATATATGACACTGTGCATATTTTTAAGAATATTAGAAATAACTGGCTGAATTTGACCAATTTTTCTAAGTCATTTTTCATACCTGTATGGGAAAACGTAGATACATTTTAAAGTGGAGATTTAAATAATTCACATGCTAATGAGCTAAGTTTTTAATTTGAGGATGTAACCAAAGCTTCATTCATGAATATCAGAGATCTTTACAGAAAAGAGACTAATATGTTAGTAAAGTCATCACCTAATTTGACGTTTAAAACTGTGTACCCGAACTCATTTGAAAGACAGAAAATGTAGTTGTGCATAAAAATGACAGAAAATTGAAAATACTCTCTTAGGCTATATTAGTATTCATTTCATCGCTTAACTTTAGTCCGTTTTAATAAACGTTAAGTGTTTTGATTTGTAATTCATTTAACAAATATATTTTAATCTTTTGTGTAAAATTAGGCTTTTTATTAAATATTCCCAATAGCCACTATATATATACTTTCCAGCATAAAAAAGTATTCAGCTCAAGAGTTAATTAATGAACGACCACTGTCGCTGTCTGATGGAAAAGGTATTGCAGTGGCCCTCGCAGCGCCAGGCACTCTCGGCGGAGTGACTCCACTATGCCTTTTGATTGCAGCGTTGCCAGTTCGAGCGCCACGGCCTTCTTTAAAGGAGGCTATGATATTACGGCTTTATACCTACATGCCAAATTTCATGAAAATCGGACCACTAGTGTCGTCTCTAGCTTTGTTTACATCCACGCACGCACGCACGCACCACACCATGTCGAAAACCACTTTTATGGATTCAGGGAGCACTAAAACAAATATATCCACTAACAACTCAAATTTGAAAATTTTTGACGAAAACAATACTTTCTCCATATACTATGTATAGGGGGGAGAAAGTAAAAATGGATGTTACAAGTTTTAGTGATGGATGAAAATGGGAGCCATCAAAATGTTAATTTGCCTCAGATATTTATCATTTTTAATGTAAACAATTTAAATTAATTACTTGCCGACATTCAAATTCAAAAACAAAGTCATCACGATGGTGATTCGCAAGGCTGGCTATTAAAGTGACCGCTGACAGGCAGCCATGTCTTACGACTCCAGTTCATTATTGCCAAATCAGGGCAAATCCGACCTGCAAAAAAGTTCGGCAATTCACTGCTTGAGGCGTCATAATGCCTTATGAGAGCAATTATAGATAGAAACATACACACGTGTTTTTATCTATGGAGCAACGTAGAACAAGCCAAGCAGAACACACCAGTACACGTTTGCATTTTACACCCGGATTTGCCTTCATTCAGTGACAGAGAATTGGAGCCATTGCCTCCGGCAACAGTGTTGCCGAACGCACGATAATTTCCTATCATATATAACCGAGTTTCTTTAAGAGACATTCAAGTATAAAAATTTAAAAAAATCAAGGAACCTATAATTAACCTTTGTGAAACAAAAACGGTTTATATTGTAGACAAACATTATTTCTTATGACAATCTTTTTTTTGTTATAATATTATTTTTACCAAACACAATGATTTTGCCGCAATACCATGGTGACAAGAACAAAGTCTTGCAAAACTGTTAATTCTCTTTATTTTACTTTTGTTCTTCAAATCAGAAAACTTTTTATAATTGCAGTTATAGAGTACAAACTTAATTATAATTACTGTTTCAAATTTATACTTAAAACATTTAGGAAACCAGGGGTAAAAAACATAGCCTCATATTATATACCTTCACGCAGGGCCGCCGACAGACATTTTGAGGTCTGGGGCAAAGTTTGGGAGTGAGGCCCCTCAATACAAAAAATCGTAAATAAAAAATACCTTTGTCTGTTAAATAGCTAATTTTGTAGAATCTGCTGATCACAAAAAACTTTTTATCTAAATATGTTGAATTTGTTCAATACAAAACAACTAGTCAGGTCTGTACTAAACTTTTGATTTATGAACTAAAAAAATTCCAAACAGTAAAAGTAGGTATAATCCTTTCTAATACTACTACTGAATAACAAATAACTTTGGAATTAAAGCACTAGACTAAAAAATGTATGTTCCTAATAAGCCTGCATTTGGGGGTAAAAAGGATTTAAAAAACAGTTTTAAGTTATTATACAAATTATTCACGGATTACCTAACTGCTATAAACCACTTTACTTGTTTTCCTTCTGTTGTCCAAGTCCCATAATGCCTGTGGAGCGTGTGATATCACCAGGACACCATTTTTCCAGTTGTATCCAAGCCCTAGCCTATTACTATTGGGTAAAAGTATAGCCTAAATCGAAGGTCTTGTAATAACTATACTATGATTGGCCAAACTACTTTATTGTGCCTGCTTGAAGCTACAGACGAGCGCATTCTTTCGGTCTGCTGATGGCATCACAATCTGCTTAAATTTTTGTATGAGGTTACCTGTATTTCTTTGGACCTTGGTTCAAACGTAGCTAAACTCAAACTCAGAGGAGAAACGAAGCTGAAGTTATTAATCACTGGAAAACTCATGTCACGTCTTGAATCATAAATGTTATTACTATTATTCTTTTGTAAAATATACACCATTTAGTTTAAGCTAGGAATCCTTTTCCTTGGTCCATCGTAGGCCTGTACAAAATGTTTTGTGATGAATGTTAGGGTGCAGACGATTGGTCCTGGACGATTGCTGAGCTTGGTATGGATTTAGTAAATGTGAGGTCTGGTGCAGGCCTAAAGCCGCGTTAACACTACAGTGTATACAACTTGTTTTATAAATTTTTGTCTGTAAAAACATGTTTAATACAACTTTTATTTTTAAAACTCGATCTTGTGTTCAAAAAAATGTTGTACAGCAAAAGTTTATAAAACAAAAATTTCATTTGATCTTACCAACACGGCTCGGGAAACCCGCAAACCTGTTGTAAAACATGATTTTTTGGTTTTAAAACATGCTTGTTGTACAACTAGTTTAATAATTTTAATTGCTTTCTAATTGTTTTATAGGGGAAACAAGTTGTATAGTGTAAACGCGGCTTAACCTCGGGGGGCCCCAGACGAAACGTCAGAAAACCAAATAAAAATTGTATATAAATAAGGCAAATAAATAGTTAGATAAATTTAATTTTTATACATTTTTTAATTCCTAAGTTTCTTATGTATCTTCTAATACATATCATTTCGGTCTCCTTAATTTAAAAACTCTAACATTTAATAATCCCTCAAAAATATTCTCAGCTCAAAATGTTGCCCCCTTCCTTTTGTGGCCTAAGGCAATCTGCCCCCTTTGCCCCCCCCCCCTCGGTGGCCCTGTCTTCACGTGATTGAATACTTTCTCTTCCTACTACGTTCAGTTGACTCCAGACTACAGAAGACATGCCTTCTCCTTTAGACTAATAAAACTCTGACGAAATTAATCATTGCTAAATTTTTACAAATTTACAGCATATTTTAAGAAGGAACAGTACACTCCCGACTATCCGAGCCCCGGTTATCCGAGACTCCGGATTATCCGAGGTCGTCCTAGGCTAAAGAATATATAATTTTTACATGCAGCCGATTGCCATTGGTTTTTGGCAAAGTCAATATAAATGTACCTGTAAATTGTTTGCTCAAGTTTATAATTTAAATAAACATTCGAAAACGAAATAAATTTCATCAGAAAAATCATCATTCATCACATTAACGTCTGTGCTCGTACGCATGTTTGTTTATGGTGGGAGTTCACTACTCGAAAGTTCGGTATCGGAGGGTGAATCAAAAATAATGTTTTAGGCCGATAAGATTGTGGTGTACGATATACTCGTATCTTGTCATTCTCATAAGGCCTCATGCGGAAAATAGTCCGCCCAATATTTGGGCAAGTTAAACTCACCATTACTCGACGGTAGTGCATGAACTTACGCCTTGCATCCAGCAGAAGACGACTCGGTCAGTTCATCCATTTTCATTCAAAACACAGATTTAGGTTATTGGTAGTATTTGTATCATAAAATAATAGGCCCTACACTCATTGTTGTTTTTAAAAATATTGGTATTGTATTCAAATAATTTGTTGGCTAGAAATTCTGTTTTATCGGCCTAGATACTCTAAAACAAGTATTTTACCAGTAATAAACTTCCTATTGTGGTCCTTAACTCTCAAACCTCAAAATATAAGCAGCCTCCATATTATCCGAGATTCTCGGTATCCGAGGCAGCCTCAGTCCACACAGCCTCGGATAATCGGGAGTATACTGTATATGTTTAATTCTTTGCTTTATTACCCAAAATAATATCAACTTTGATTTAAATAACTGTTAAATGGTTTGAATAAAAATCCTGAAACGGCCTCAAAAATCCTGAGCTTTTCCCGATTATTTCCTAGTCTGCTCAAATACCAGGTTTTTCCCAGATTTCCCAGTTGGTATACATTCTGTTTAGTGATGCTAACAAGTATACACAGTGAAAGAGTGGTTTGGTTTTGTCAAATGTCATGTTTTGTCATCAGCATTAGAGTTAAAAGTTTCTGTGCTTATGCACACCAACAAAATTACTTGGGAAATGTAAGAATAAGAAATTATTCCATTGACCTGAATAACAGAAATAGGACACGTCATAGTTAAAATTAAAATAAGAGAAATATATTCTTACAAATACATTTATACATTAATATCAAATTACAACAGAATCTCAAAATTTTATATTTACATTACATACCATAGGCCTAAATGTATGTGTATATGCCATAGGTTCTTTCTTTATATTTCTTTGAAGTTGGGAAGTGACGATTTAAGCTTTCTTCCAGTGTCTGGCTTTATAGACAATAGGGTTAAGTGTTGTATAGTCATGACTTGTGTGAGTTACCTAAACAATTTCCATTTCGGAGAGTGTGAGACGGCTGGTAGACATGGCGACTCCGCTGTCGCTAGAGGTGCTGTGATCGTCAGAGTCACTTTGGTTGCTCGTGTACCCAATAACATCGACTTCATCTAAATAGTGGCATAGAATACATAAAGACAACTGCAGCAGACTAATTTAATTATACATTCAGCTGATTAATTGGAGTGAGATAACTTTTTAGGATCTTGGGAGTCCTAAAATATATGACCTTGGTTAAAACTTGGCACAGGATTTTACATCCAACATAAGAAGTACGACAGAGGGAAACTATTAGAGATGTGCGAGTACAGTTTTAGTGGTTCCATCACTAATTATGGTCGAGTCAAGTAATTATCAAAAGATTCTAATCTCGAGCTTCAGTCGAGTGTAAAATTAAACGTTAGGCTAATATAATGTACTGATAATTACAGATTGTGAAGTGTCAAAAAATACCCCCGTTGCAGCAGACCTGCATACTCAACAAATTTCAAATGCAAAACAACATATTTCAATCCAACATAGCGAGATTTGACATGTTTTTGTAAGCTCCATCAGAATAACAAGGGGAATGAGTATGCAGGTTTGCTGCAACAGGTATGTTAAAACTGGTTGGTTTTAATTTATTATTTAGTAGAAGAAGAAGAAGAAAAATTGCTTTATTGACATATTTTTTATACACAGTACAAAGACAGAAATAACAAATTGCAATGTAAAACAATGGTCATATGACCGTCTGTTTAGGTTGGCAATACGCTTATATAGTCTTTGTCTCTTCTCTTAACTCTCATACTGAAACACAAATTCACTTTATAATAAAAAAGGCCCTTATTGAAAAATGAAATGCTATACTCATCTCTGAAAAAGTAAAGAAAATACAAAATACATAAATGCTTAGAATCATTAATTCAGATGCACTACATCACTTTTACGTTCCTATAATTTTTAAGCTTTAAATTATTTTTTGTAGGAAGGCCCTTAAAGGGTAGGTATTATAATAGGATAATAGAGGAAACAACTGGCTTACCTGAAGTTGAGTAGGCCATTAGAAACACAAAACACTAAACACAGGAAAAGTCCCAATATTTCGGTCCATCTAGTAGGACCTTTCTCAAGGGTAGAAAGATGGAGAAAGACTGTTAATGGTCAGTCTGTTAATTGGCACTGACCATTAACAGTCTTTCTCCATCTTTCTACCCTTGAGAAAGGTCCTACTAGATGGACCGAAATATTGGGACTTTTCCTGTGTTTAGTGTTTTGTGTTTCTAATGGCCTACTCAACTTCAGGTAAGCCAGTTGTTTCCTCTATTATCCTATTATAATAAGCTTTAAATTAAAAATTGAATTAATTTGTTAGCACCCACCTATACCCCCACGCTGCCTTTAAATATCGCCCTAACCCCCGCCAATACCTCCCATTCAGAAAATTTAAAAACTCTTCATATTCTAAAACTGTATTCCCTAAGAAAGCTTTCCTTATGTTCTTTAAAATAGGACACCTCGCCACAAAATGATAAACAGTCTCGTCCTCAGCCAAATTAAATAGAGAACACGAAAAGTTTTTATCGAGCCATGGCCTAAAGTTTAGATTGATCAACTCGCCCCTACATTTAATTATCCATCTTATATAGCTAATTTCCATAGGATCGTTTATAAACCCCCTGTTTCCTAAATCAAAGTCAAGCTGTAAATTTTGTTTGTGGTGATAGGATGTACAAGCTTTGCCGACGCATTCCGCATACCAATCCATCCGTAGCTTATTCATTACGTTTATCAGCTGCGTAGCCACAACAAAGCCCCTCTCCCCGTCCCCGCACACCGGATTTAAATTAACCGATAAGCCTCTCTCATCGGCCAACCTCCTCCAGCCATGACTCCAACTAACATTTTTATTTACTACCTCCTGTGTAAATACTCTGGGGAGACGGGCAGGCGATAGGTCGAGCACCCTTGAAATATACTTGATATTGATACTTAGAGTGTAAAAATATAGTTTTTCAAAACTCGTTTCCAGGTAAAGGGTGTAATTTGGTGTGTTTTGCAGCAATTTGATTAACTTTTTTATGAACAGCTTTTGAGTAGTTTCCAACAAATTGTTTTCGCGGTAACCCCATACTTGAGCTGCGTAACAGAGAATTGCTCTAATTATGGCATTATAACAAGTATATTTGGCACTGAGAGGAACTTTGCAGCTACCCAAAAGTTTATCCCATGACTGATTAATTGCTAGTTTTGCTGAAATATTGTTTTCCGTAAAATGGCGATTCCACGACAAAGTTGGTGTAAATATAATCCCCAAATATTTATATTCTTTAACTACTTCAATTTCTTTCCCTTTGTACCGCCACCTTTCCCCTCTATTCCGCTGGCCCCTTTTTGAAAAACCATTATCTTAGATTTGTTTAAGTTTACTGTTAAATTCCAAGTGTCACAGTAATTTTCCAATCGTTTAATCATTTGTTGTAATGCAGTGGCTGTCGGTGCTATTATAACAATATCATCCGCATACTTGTGGAACAACATGTACTGATGTTGTTCTGATCTGCGCATGTACTGATGTGTTCCGATCAATCTGCGCTTAAGATCCCGGTTGGATCTTAATATTTCCAAATTTGCATCCACCCTCTAAAACATCTGGTAAATCGTTAACAAACAAGGAGAACAGATTTGGAGAACACACACAGCTCTGTTTTAAGCCAATATTAGTAGAAAAACTTTCAGTCAGCCCTTCATTACACCAGACACTTGCCGTGGTACCCTAATACAGATTTTGTAAAACTTAAATCTTTTTCGTGGAGACCCCCAAGCAAGATAGTTTAAAAAAATATAAAGAACTTCTGTCTATAGTATCAAACGCAGCTTTAAAGTCAACAAAAAAGCAATAAAGCTTTTGATTATTATCAGCTACCCTAAGATTTACCATGCATGATAAATTAAAAATATTGTCAACAGTTGAGTAATGTTTTCTGAATCCAGCTTGTAACTCAGAAATTACTATTTTCCCTTGCCCAGTTAGTGATTCTATCACTTAAAAGGCAGGTAAAGATTTTGCCGATGCAGGCGATAATGAACAAACCTCGATAATTATCAACTAAATTTACATCACCTTTTTTAAATAATGGAAAAATTATTGAGCCTTTAAAACTGTCTGCTACTTCACCTTTCCCGTACATAAGATTATAAACTTCTAATAACTTTTCCAAAAAACAATCTGGCGCGTATTTAAAAAACTCGTAGGGCACTCGATCCCGGCCTGGGGCCTTGTTGTTTTTCGCTCGAGATATTACAGCTTTAAGCTCCGTCATTGTAAAATCCGCGTCCATTACGTCGTTTGTTATCAGCGGCGCCGCATAACTGATAGCGTTGGTTAACAAAGGAGGATTCAAAAGATTATTGAAGTAATTTAAAAAATCAACCGGTTTGATATTTCCTACAAATTTTTTAGGTCTGCGCTTAAAAGAATTTATCGCCTGCCAGCATGTTCTCGCGTCCCTTATCTCGCTCATATTCCTAACTATTTTATCAAAAAATAACTTTTGTTTGTTTTTACACAACGTTTTGAAATTTCTAACCGCCTCAAGATAACACATTTTAGTTTCTGCAATTAACTTTGCGAAATTGATTTAATGACTTAAACTTGTGCTTCCTCGCAGCTAAACATTCGTAGTCAAACCATGGCTGTTTGTTTATTAAATTTGACACCTGACCCCTTCTATTATTGCTTGCTGAGCTATGTATGATGACGATCACAGAATTCACATTTTTTTGTAAATCATCCTGGACCAATTCAAGTTTTGGAACGCTATTGTTAATTTTCGCGGAATAAAGTAAATCGTCTTTACGCGTCCAATTTAATTTAGGAAGTAACTGCAAATATCGGGTACCCTCCCCCCCTGCCCCTCCCCCCTGATTACTGTACAAACAAACTTCTATCGGGAGGTGATCGGAGCCTGTATGATTCACAACTCTAAAACTTCGAACTTTGTCCAAGCAACTGTATGACACTGCAATAACCGAGGATCCTATTGCTCCAATAAAAGTGAACTCCCCATTTTGATCATCTTCAGATCGACCGTTCAAAACTATTAGCCCCTTATTTTCGATTATTTCTAAAATACATTTCCCTTTAGCATTCAGGTTTTTATTATTTAGTATATCTTAACTAGATGAAGTCATATCTTGATGTAATACCACATGATCTGCTTTTGACTAAACTCCAACATTACAGTATTTCAGGCACATCACTCAATATAATCAGAACTTACTTTAATAAGAGGACCCAATATGTAATTATTAATTACAAAACTTCTAGCTTTTTACCAGACAGTAGACAATAGACAAAAGACAAAATTTCTTTATTAACATATTCTCCAGAAATAGTAATAGGGTCACAAATTCAGAACAAGATACATTAGATGTTGTAAATTGAGTAATACAATGGAGAGGTAAAATTGACAGAAATAACAGATAATAAACATTAATAAAACATTAATAAACATAGATAAAACTCAATAAAAACAATTAAGTCAGGATGACAAAATGATAAAAAAAAAATCAAAATAGTAAAACTCATCAAGAACAGTGATTAGTTTTAGATTTAAAAATGATAACAATATTAATCAGAACAAGTCTTGATAAAGGTTTTTAGTGAATGATGGAGTAAAGTTACAATGTAAACTTATTTCTTTGGGATTCAGACGAAAGAAATTGTGATATTTTTACTGAAAAACTTGTCTCCAACTTTCAAATTCTTCTACATTGTAACAGGGTCGCTCTTGTAGCCATTTCATGTTTTTTCTCATCTTAAGGTTGCAGTTCGTGTTCTTCACCTCATCGGGAAGGATGTTCAGGAACTTGGCTCCCAGATACGATGGTTGCTTTTCATAAAGTGAGAGATGATGAATAGGGAGGATGATGCTGTTGCCCTTCTTGTATTGTAGTTGTGAGTGTCTGTTCCTCTCTGCAGGTTCTGACTTTTTGCATGGAGGGCTGTTTCTAGGATGAACAGGCATACCACAGTCAATACTTTGAATTGTCTAAAGGCATCACGACATGAGTCTCTAGGTCCAAGTCCTGCCAGTATGCGTATTGCCCTCTTCTGCAGTACCAGGACTCTTTGCGTGTTTCTTTTGGATGAGTTTCCCCAAACAGGTAGGCCATACCGAATATGTGCCTCAAACAGAGCGAAGAAGGCGGTTTTTAGAGTTTCATCACTAGATATTTGTTTAAGCCTTCGAAGGACATACAGAGCTGAACTGAGTTTACAGCATAGCTTGTCTAGGTGGTCAGACCAGGTAAGTTTGTCATCTATTATTACTCCCAAATATGTAGCTTCTGAAACTTCCAGTAAATCTGGTAATCCTCCTGTTTCCTTTTTCTTTTTCCCAATGATGAGCTGTTGACTTTTCTTTTCATTTGATACCAGACTATTTGCTTGACAATACTGCTGTGCCATACCTAGAGCGATAAAAGTTTGTATTTCCAGATCAGAAGAATTTTTGTTTCTGAGCAGCAAAACAGTATCATCTGCGTACATAAATGTACTGCAGTAGTCAGCAAGGTAGATCGGAAAATCACTTGTGAAAATTATGTATAGGACAGGTCCCAGTACAGAGCCTTGCGGAACCCCTGATTTAACTGGGAAGAGTTCAGATGTTTTCTCGAGCATTCCAGAGTTCATGTACTTGATTTCAACTGCCTGAGTTCTGTCCGTTAAGTAGCTTTTAAACCATTTTCCTGCGACACCCTTAATTCCCATTTGTTCCAGTTTTTTTCAGCAGCAAATCATGTTAAATACAATCAAAAGCTTTGCTGTAATCTAAGAAGACTGCGGTTGTAGCGTCTCCATCCTCGAGGGCTTTTATGATTTGTTCAGTAATGCTTATGATGGCGCTGTTTGTTGATCTGTTTGCTGTGAATTCATGTTGCTCAACTGGCAAAAGCTGGTGTCGTGTGAGGTGCTGCAGAAGTCTTGTAAGGACGATCTTTTCAATAAGTTTGGAGAAAGTTGACAAGAGAGAAATTGGTCTGTAGTTTTTTGTTTCAGTTGAGTTACCCTGTTTGAACTTAGGATACACTTTTGCTGTCTTAAGTTTACTTGGAAATTTCCCCTGTGCAAAAGACTTGTTTATTACATTGGTAAGAGGATTTATCAGCTCTTTTTCGCAACATTTCATGATTTATGTGGGGAGGGTCTATGTGATGTCGTCAAACCCGCTTAAATTTTTTGGTTTAAGTGCCTGGATTGTTTTACTAACTTCTAATGGAGTTGTGGGCCAGAGTATCAAATCTTCAGGTGAGTAATGAAGGTCATGTATCATTGGTTTTATGTTATTGTTAGACTGTGCCAGGATGTTAGTTGCAGCATTAACAAAACAGTGATTCAATTCTTCAGCAACCTTTTGAGGATCAGATGTGACTCTATTGCCTATGCTAAGCTGAATAGGTTCATTTTTCATATGTTTACCTTGCTTTTCTGAGTTTATTATTTTCCACATAGCTTTTGACTTTTTCTCAGCTTTATTTATGAAATCAGTATTCTGTGTTTTCCTCATTTGCTTTAGGTGGAGATCGTACTCTTCTTTCTTACGAGCTGCATCAGCTTTCTTTTCATTTGTTCCACAGAGCATAAACACTTCTTGAGCTTTGAGGAAGTTTTCTCTTTTCTGCTTTGTCACTGGATCAGTTGGCAGACTCTTCTTTTTGTTCTGCGCACGAAACTTTTTTAGTGGACACGATACACTTACATTGTACGTTACTGTGTTTATGAAGTTGTTGTAAGCAATTTCTGCACATTCTGGTTCATACACCTCTGCCCAAGATTCTCTGCCAAGTAGGTGCTTTAATATTCGTATATTTTCATTGCAGAAATTGCGGCGGAGTGAGATGGGGCTTAAGATGTTGTATTTTTCGATTGATACTGTGCAGAGCTGCCCAGTATGGTCAGCAATGAAGGTGTTAAGTACAGCTACATTAACTTCTTCTGTATGTAAGTTTGTGCAGACCAAGTCTATGGATGTGGCACTATGTGATGTAATTCTAGTTGGTGGCAGAAGGAGTCTCTGGATGATATATGTCGCAAGAAGTTCCCTTAATTCAGTGTCCTTCTTTTTGTGAATGGTTCTGTCCACATTAATGTCTCCCATTATTATAACAGTACTGTTCCATGTTGGTATTCCATCATGAATGTTACCCAGGGATTCCAGGGCAATATTAAAATCACTATCAGGTCTATAGATGCCAATTAGAAAAATTAAATTTTTATTTATTGATAATTTAACAGATTACAACTCGCATATAAGTTCTTCACTGTAACTAGCTCCGTTTATTGAAACTGTAACCTCTTCAAGATCTTGTTTGACGTAAATTGCGACTCCACCTTTAATGTGCCTTTCTCGGCAGAAGTACTCAATGAGAATGTATCCAGTAATTATAGTGTTATTTAGTTTCGGTTCTGAGAGACCGTGTTCTCTTATGATGACATCATCGGGGTCAGCGGTTTGTAGAAAATCATTTAGTAAGTCTTGTTTGTTTGACAGCCAGTCTACATTTTGATGGAATATTTTCAGTGTCTTCTTTGTTGTAGTCTTGAGTTTATTATTATTCTTGTGTTGAAGTGTTTACATCTCTCTATTTGTTTGTCTAGTTTTCCTAAAAAATTATCCTGTGAAGTTTCTCCAGCTAGAAGGGCCTTAGTTACTTTCAGGTTTATGGGCTGCAGGGCTTCGTAAGGTTTGTTGATTTTCCCCCTTTCCTGCTGACAGAATTTTAGATTTTTCTCTAAATACTCTTCATAAGTTTCATTTTCTTTTAATTTTTGTGCTGTTATAGGGGGAGATCTCAAGCCGATGCCGTTTGTTGTTTTTAAAAATAGTTTGCCATTCCCGTTAGTAGCATCAGTTTGACAACGCGTTTCTGACTCTCTATGTTTAGCTACTTGAAGGGAAACACTAAGCATGTTCTTCTGGTTGATTTCCAGTTCTTTGGTCACGTTGTTCTGTCTCCTGTTGCTGTGTTTTTTTGTGAACCTGTCTTAGAGTTAGTAGGTGTTTTATTCAGTTTTTTATTGTTGGTTTGGCTGTTTTCAGACTTTTGAGTTGGGCTTGGATCTGTCATGGTAGTTATCAATGTGCTATTCAGTTTTTTGTGACTGGTTTGGCTGTTTCCAGACTCTTGAGTTGGGCTTGGATCTGTCATGGTAGTTGTCAAAATACTATTCAGTTTTTTGTTGCTGGTTTGGCTGTTTCCAGACGTTTGAGTTGGGCTTGGATCTGTCATGGTGGTTGTCAAAATACTTTTCAGTTTTTTATTGCTGGTTTGGCTGTTTCCAGACGTTTGAGTTGGGCTTGGATCTGGCATGGTAGTTGTCAAAATACTATTCAGTTTTTTGTTGCTGGTTTGGCTGTTTCCAGACGTTTGAGTTGGGCTTGGATCTGTCATGGTGGTTGTCAAAATACTATTCAGTTTTTTGTTGCTGGTTTGGCTGTTTCCAGACGTTTGAGTTTGGCTTGAATCTGTCATGGTTTCCTGAAATGTGGTTCAGTTTTTTGTTGCAGGTTTGACTGTCTCCTGTTGTTAGAATTTGATTTGACATTGTTACGGTTGGTGGGATTTTCAGTTTTAAACTGCAGGTTTGGCTGGCTCCTGGAGTTAAAACATCAACAGAAATCTGTATTCTGTCAATTTTTGTTTTTATCTCCAATATCTCGATGAGCAGAGGTACGTAATTTTCTTTATGTACATAGCTTTCATTGGTCGGAGAAGTCTGGGTACTGGAATCAGTATAGGTTTTTTTTTATTTAAGTCTTGATTTTTAATTTTTTCTTGTAGTTTACAAATTATTTTTTTGAGTTCTCCTATTTTCTTTTCCTTTTCACTGATCAGATGTTCCAGTTTAAAATCATGCTCTTCAAAAATACTTTGTTCTTCTGGGCGAAGTTTCTTTTCTTTGATAAGTTGAGCATGGGCGTCTGTATTAAGTTGAAGATGTTCTATTTTATCTACATACCTCGTTTCCTCATTTTCTTTTTCATCTATTTTTCCTTCCATCATTATAAGTTTTGTTTTTAGTTCCCTTATTTCTCGTTTCAAGTGCTCGTTTTCTTCTACTAGTGCTGCCCCTATTTTTGCAGCCATTTCTAACTTCTCCTCCTGATTGTTTGTGTTTTCTGGGAAATTAGTTTCAGACAGACTTCTTTCAAGTTCTTGAATGGGAATTGAACTGTTTATAAGGATAAGGTCTGCTATTTCTTGATTTCCTTGACTTGGCTGCTGGTTTTTAATAGGTGTGTTGTTATCTAGTTGACACTGTATACTGTCATTTTCAGGCGTTTTTGTGGCTCTAAAGACCGATTCAGCATCCTTTAGAGCTTTGTTGAACATTTTATTTTTGAAGTTGTCTGCTTGTAGAATGCTGTATGCATGTAAATTTTCAAAATATGGAAATGCGTTGGATTCTTTGACTGTTGCGGTTGTGTGGTCTCCAAAAAATGTAACATTATATTTTGTTGCATTAGTTTTTTCCTCTTCTGCGATTTCAGAGATTTTTGCTGGCCAATGACGAAAGCCTTTAAGTTTTACAAAAACAAAATTCTCCACCTTGTACATCTTATTTTATGATATCACTGGGATGAAAATGTGAAATACTGTTTTTTAATCTGAGGTTTGTCAGACTCCTCCTGTTAATTAAATTTCAATGTCAATAGAATAAAATATTTAAAAACTGTTTTTTTTAAGTCAAGGTTTGTCAGGCTCCTCTTGTTGTTGAAATCTGATAATTTAAATAAAAGTGAATCAGTTTTTATGACTTTGGATGTTTGTCAGTCATATTTAAAATCAAAAAGTCTTTTCAGTGAGTAGGTAAATAATAGCAGAGAGTCAATCCAGTTGTTAGGTGCACACTCAGCAGCTCCAGGTCAGCGCTCTGTTGAGGCACAGACGGTTACTTGGTGCTGAGTTGGGAGTCATACGTCACTGTTGTTTTGTGAGTTGGAGCTTTCATGACGTCACTAGCTGTTTGACTGCTTTTACTTCTGAAGTATTTAATTGTGAAAAAAAGTTTGTCTTAAATGTATTTTATTATTTACTTGTCAAAAGAATATTTTCCAAAAATCTCAGTTGATTGGTGAATTCTTAGCTTGGAGAACAGTTGAAACAGTTGAAACATTGCTGCCATAGATAATTAGGTCAGCTCTTGAGTCATAGTCCTTGAGAATTGTATTTATTTGATTGTGTTATACTTTTGTGTGTTGATGGAAATTTATCGGTAGGTGGACTTACAGTTGCTCCAGGAAAGTTTTGCACATAAGTTAGATAATGTTAGTTGGATAATTACCACTTATACACACACTTCCTTGAGAGCCACTTCACTAAGACTGTAGTCAGTCAGCCATTTTGGACTGGTACCCCCAGTGATATGTGGGGTACCACAGGGCTCCGTCCTTGGTCTTTGACGTTTTGTAATGATTTGTATCATAATATTCCAACCAAAGTAATTTTATATGCAGATGGCAACACAATTGTAACAAGGCATTCTTACTGCAAAGATGTTTTAGAAATTTCCAATCACAACAAAAAAACAGCTGAAAATTGGCTTATAGCAAAACAATTAGTGCTAAATTAAACAGAAACAAATACAATGATCTTTTCCCTAAAACAACTAGAAATTGAAAATGAAGACAGGACAGAAACATTTCTGGGACTGATTCTTGATCCTCATTTAACTTGGAAAAATCATGCTATTCACTTAGAAAAACAACTGTGTGGAAGTATTTTTGCTCTCAGACACCTTAAAAATGAACTTCCACATGATGGCGTGCGTCAAGCTTACTTTGGCCTCTTTCACTCTGGGACGGCATATGGTCTACCGGTCTGGGGAAAATCATCTCATAGTTCAATGATATTTAAACTAAAAAAAAGCAATTACGGTAATTAATGGAGTAGAGCCAACTTTTCATTGTAAAGATCTATTTGTTTCAAATTGAATTTTAACTTTATATTCTCAATATATTTTGCAATGCCTCATGTATATATTTCGTAAATTAGATAAAATTCACTTGAATAGATCTGTCCACTTTCACAATACCAGACATTGCCACAATGTTAGGTTACCTCAATTAAGACTGGTTAAAGTGATTGTAATGTGTTTACGATTTCAAGTAGGTTTTACAATAAATCACCTTTAGGAGTAAGGATTTTACCTTTTTTTAATATAAGAAATGTATTATTAATTTCTTGTTAAGGAATGCATTTTATACCATAGAAGAATTTCTTAACAGCAAGTGGACAACAAAAGACTTAAACATAGACTCCACATAATACTGTGTATATATTTTAAGTATATCACATTGACAAGCCAGATGTATTTGTTTACAAATATTGTAAA
Source organism: Flexamia atlantica (assembly GCA_035578135.1). Lineage (NCBI taxonomy): Eukaryota > Metazoa > Arthropoda > Insecta > Hemiptera > Cicadellidae > Flexamia > Flexamia atlantica. Next base: position 114,390,304 of record JAQJVK010000001.1, read on the forward strand.
TTTGCTGAATAAAATCTATCTATCTATCTATTAGGGATGTGTCGATTCCGATTCTCAATTCCACCGATTCTTTGGAAAAGATTCGGAATCGAGAATCGATAATCGATTCCTTCGAAACCACCGAAATTGTTTGCGTGATTATTGTTATAACAGAAATAAGTGTTTAAATTTCATGTGTAGATCAACGAAAAGATCACAAGCCTACTATTATCAGTTGTCTAGCTTCACGAGCGTTAAAAATAAACATCGGTCGCCGGATAACAACAATATTTTTACTGATAAGGGAGAGGATGTTGACAGGTTTCAATAAAAAACTATTTCTCAGAATTTGGTAGGGGCGTGCGAGTATTCGACCGGTCGAGCTTTCCAGTATTCGGCTCAGCTCGACTTTTTTCAAAAAAGCTCAACACTCGACCCGAGCTTTTGATAAGAAAGTTTCTTATTGGAAAGATAATTAATGCATCTATTTTTGAGGACGGTAAACTGGAAGAGCGTGTTTCCCTCTCAAGAAAAACAAACAAAAAATATTGCCTAGTGATAAGGAAAGGACATTGACAGGTAACAAGAAATATAGCTTGGAGAACCACAAAATACAGCAATAAAATCTATTGTTTTATCATGGCTTAGCTCTGTAACGGTATATCGTACAAGTTTCATTTTGGTCTCATTTGATTTATAAAAATAAGACACAAAATATGAGCCATCATTTATACTTGTATGACAAGTGATTTGTATTTTTGCATTTTGTAGTAAGGATCCTTATCTCCTTATTAACTCACGCAGGCTCCCACTGAGTCAGACAATGACAAAAAAACTGGGACAGGGGCTTGGAGTAAACAACCTCCACCCCCCCCCCTCCCTAGCCACTGATAAGGAGAGTGAGAGAGGTAGCTGTTTCTTTCTTTCTCTCTATTCCGTCCTAATTTCTGATCTTACTTCTTTCTAATTTTTTTTAACCGTGCATTATTTTCTTCACAAAAGCTTAGAAATGCAATTAACTTTAGGATTACAATAAATTATTTTTGTTATTAAATATTATTTAATTCATATTCTGAAATAATAAGTGTAACCATCAATATTATGCCACATTGGGACTGCTTAAATATTATTTATATATATAATTAAATAATATAATTTATACTTTTTTTTTTAAATAGCAGACATTGGTTTAGTAATATTTTATTCTAAACAAACTAAGTAAAATAAGATTCGAAAATCGAGAATCGATTTTTTCAGAATCGGAATCGAGAATAGAAATTTCTGGAATGGGCATCACTACTATCTATCTATACCAAGTTTTATCAAGAAATGTTAAAAAATAAAGAAGATATAGAATTTTCCATTCCCCATAAAGATAACAAGGGGAATGAGTATGCAGGTTTCCGGCCATAAAAATGGAAATGTAGGGGATTTTAGACTAAAATACATTAGATCTCATCTAGATGATGCCACAAACCAAGTTTTATTAAGATATATTGAGAAATAAGCGAGATATAGCATTTTACTTATTTATTATATAGCTTGGTGATTATTATTATGATATTTATTATATAGCTTATATTATAAGGTTAACATGGGACAACGTACTGTGATTACCACTTTTAATATCTCGGTAACCAATGGATATAGAGCTATGATTCAAAATACTAAATTGTTTGTTTTTTCAAGCTTAATTCAATGGTCAATTGAATCACTTGATCCAAAATTGGATCACTTTAATTTTTCCATGTGAAAAACCCAAAAAAAAAACATTTTGGGGGGTTTATCCCTCTTTACCCCCCCTTCAGGTGGCCCAATCAGGCTGGTTTACGAACTCGTCCAATTGATTACCACTTTACATGTCTGTACCAAACTTTATAAAGATCGGACCATTTTACGGCCGCTATCGTGCTATCAGACATATAAATAAATATATATATATATATATATATAAATTCAAGCAAATTGTGTTTTTTACTTCAGCAGGGTGTCTACCAAATTTCATATATGAAATTCCCGACTTTTTCCCGACTTTTCCCGACAATTTAAAAAAAATTCCCGACCATAGGAAACATGACCATTGCCTCCTATAACGAATATTGAGAACGAGATTTGTAAATAAATACATTTAGATGGCTACAATGCAAGGGAAAGATCGCCAAAAGATGAGCAAGATGACCGCGATAAGTCCAATAGATTTTCTGCCGTAATGCAACCGAAATTTCCGGCTGCGGAAAGAATGACCGATTTTCCGGCCGCATTGTGACCATGAGATTCTCCGGCCGTGGTGTAAACGACCGAGATTTGACAGCCACGATGCGTCAGAGAGATTTGCCGGCTGCAATACAACCGAATCATGTAACGGCTAATAATAATAATAATAATAATAATAATCACGTTATTGTCCAAACATTCTTACAAAGCTAGCAATGCTAGCACAGAACATAGACATTGTCAAGAGCTTAAAATAAGAAATCAATAACTACTACACTAAAAAATATGTTTACTAAATACCTTACCACTGACAGTGCAGAGAAAAAAAAACTCCTACAAATATAAGAAAAGTAAAACTACATTAAAAACTAACCTAAATAAAAAATTCCTCAATTGAATAAAACATTTTATTTATCAAAAACAATTTTAATTCTTTTTTAAACTTATTTTCCCTAACCATAGATTTTAAATTACTTGGCAAATGGTTAAAAAGTTTTCTTCCCATATACAGTGGAGTTTTTTGAAAAAGTGTCAATCGGTGTCTTGAATATTGGAAGTCTATGAAAAGAGTAAGCGACATAATACGATCAAGAAACAATCGGACACCCGACAACCGAAAAACAAAGATTTCCGGCCGCAATAAGTCCAAAAGATTTGCCAGCCATGTTGTAAATTAAAATATCTCTGGCTTTGAAAAAAAATAGAGATTTTCTTGTCGCAATACAACCGGGAGATGTAACGGCCACAAAAAAAAAACAAGGAACTCGTCTGCTGCGAATCAACCGAAAAATGTTTCATTCCTTAAACGAGTGAGCGACTTTCCGGCCGCAATATGACCGAGGTCTAATGGCCGCGAAATGAGTAAGGTTCTCATCGGCCGCGATGCGACCAAGAGATTTGCCGGCCGTAAAACAAGCGAAAGATTTCCGATCGCAACGAGACCGAAAATCTTGCCGGCCACGGTAAAAATGATAGATATTTGGTCCGTGAAAAAGATCGAGCGATTTTCTTATCGCAATACGACCGAGAGATGTGACAGCCACGAAAAGAGCAAAAAATTTACCACGAGACGACCGAAAAATGTTTTGGTCCCAAAATGAGTGAGCGATTTTCTGGCCGCAATACGACCGAGAGGTCTAACGCTCGCGAAAAGAGGGATGAAGTCATCCGAGGTGCGACCAAGAGATTTGCCGGCCGCAAAACAAGCGAAAGATTTCCGGCCGCAACAAAAGCGAAAGATGTGATGGCCGTGAAAAGAGCACACGATTTTAAGGTAGCAATACTAGCGAGAGACTTGACGGCCGCGTAAAGAGCGAGAGACTTGTCGGCCGCGTGAAGAGCAAGATACTCTTCGGCCGCGTAAAGAGCGAGACTTGTCGGTCGCGTAAAGAGCGAAACTTGTCGGCCGCGTAAAGAGCCAGACTTGTCAGCCGCGTAAAGAGCGAGACTTGTCGGCCGCGTAAAGAGCGAAACTTCTCGGCCGCGTGAAGAGCGAGACTTGTCAGCCGCGTAAAAAGCGAGAGACTCCGAGTACAGACCGTAGAGACTCGTCGGCCACGTAAAGAGCGAGAGACTTGACGGCCGCGTAAAGAGCGAGACTTGTCGGCCGCGTAAAGAGCGAGAGACTTGTCGGCCGCGTAAAGAGCTAGAGACATGTCGGCCGCGTAAAGAGCGAGACTTGTCGACCGCGTAAAGAGCGAAACTTGTCGGCCGCGTAAAGAGCGAGAGACTCCGAGTACAGACCGTAGAGTCTCGTTGGCCACGTAAAGAGCGAGAGACATGACGGCCGCGTAAAGAGCGTGTCTTGTCGGAGGCGTAAAGAGCGAGACTTGTCAGCCACGTAAAGAGCGAGAGACTTGTCGGCCGCGTAAAGTGCGAGAGACTTGTCGATCGCGAAACGAGCGAGTGTTTTTACAGCTGTATTAGGACTGAGAAACTTGCGGCAGCGGAATAGGCGACAGATTTTCTGGTCGTGATATAGCTAAAAATTTGTCTGCCGCAATTCGTTCGAGATTTGCCGGCCGAGACGATGACAATAACGAAGAAAACCGCTATTTCGTTTTGTTTTAAAGCCAAATTCAAATTTCCCGACCAAATGTTGAAATTCATTACTTTTTCCCGACTATTCCCGACCTTACAAAATCCCCGACATTTTCCCGAATTTTCCCGAATTCCCGACTGGTAGACACTCTGTTCAGGGGGCCCCAAAGGGACGCTACCAAATTCGGACAACGCCAAATCCGGACTGTTTTTAAATTCCCAAGACGTCAAAGTCGGACAGCGCCAAACCCGGACTCTGTTTTGAAACAGTCCCGGTTCGTCAGGAGCGTCAGGTGCCAAACCCGGACAGTTTCATTTCTGACCACAAACGACAAAGTCGGACGGCGCCAAACCCGGACGGTTTTGTTTTTTAACCCTACTGTACCGGGCTCATCCCATTTGTTCACATTGCCTCGCTGTAAAGGGGACGATGACAATGAGCTAATATTGCGATTTTACGCCAAGACATTTTACGTTTAATCCAAGAATAATTTTACGTTTAATCCAACCCTTTTCTCAACCCCAAGTTCCTCTTTAGTAAGGGGTGGTTATGAAAAAAAATTCTAAATTCTGGTTAATCTGTAGTAAAATACAAAACAGTTTCAGAATTTTCAGACTTTCCTACAGTCACTTCCTTATTCTTAAGATACATAAAACATAAAACATTTACTAAACTCTAGAGTTAACAAAAAATGTTGCTTATTAGTTAGTTAAATGTTTTTTTAATACACCACGTCTTTGGTAGATTTCAAATGCGGCCCGTTTAAAAACTTTTATAATTCATAATAAAGAGTAAAACAAGGTCATTGATTAGTGCTGATTAAAATGATTTTGATCAAATTAACCTGTGTTCAGTAAGCATATTATTCTGTAAAACGATTGTAATCAAATACAGGGACAGAAATTATTTGACATGATAAAATGCCATAAATATTACTCAGGAATATATTATGGAAAACTTTTATCCAACTTGGTCTTGGTAAACCGGATTGCTGGCACCGCTAAAACTAGGCCTATATTAAATGACTCATTGCACAGACTCTATTAAAAAACTGCTAGGTACTTCATAAACAAGAAAAATCATGAGGACAATCACCACAATTAAGGTGTAAGTATCATGTAAAGGTTTCCAGCTGTTCTGTTTCAAATGCCTTTCAAGTAACGGAGGAGCGGGATTCTCATAAAACAACCAATAGAATTTGGAGGTGTGGCTAATATGGCGGAGAGGACAGTCAATGACATAAATCGGGGTGTGACCAAAAGTGCTTAGTTCCGTTTGTGCGCGAGGCGACAAACCCGGACTGTTTTGAAACAGTCCCGATTCGTCGGGAGCGTCAGGTGCCAAACCCGGACTGTTTCATTTTTACACAGAAGCGTCAAAGTCGGACAGCGCCAACTCTGGACGGTCTGGAAAAACCGTCCAGAGTTGGCGCTGCCCGACTTTGTCATTGTCCGACTTTCGAAAAGTCATCATGGTCTTGGGCATAGATCTTACCATGAGACCTACGATAAAAGCTTCTTCCCTATAGGGAAAATTCGCTTTAGTTCTGGACCAAGATGAGTAGAAAAAAATAGGTGGTCCTGTAACTAATGTTTGTTCTTGTGACGTATTCATGTCTTCTTCCAGCTGTGAATTCTACACCAAAACACAATTGAAGGAAAAGCAATTTGACGTATCTAAGTCTACATCAGCTGGTCAGTGATGACGGGTTAAAATGGAACCACCTGGTTTTATTCTATTCATCTTGGTTCTGGACAGCCTTACTGGCGGGTGAGTGCGTGCGCTGTTGTTATTAGGGTGCAACATCTGTAATGTTTAGGTAATAAATCACATGGTCATTTGTTTATGTAAAGGTAATTTCAACAATGCAAAATTTTTCTGCAACCGCACGTGCAATTAATGTTAAATGCAAATGCAAGGTCAAAAGAATTCATTAAATACAACGACAAAAGATTCCATAGAGAATTTCAGTATGCCGCCAGTCTAAAGCAAGGAGGTTATAATGGTATTCAACATTATTTTTACGATGAACATTGAATTAACTTTAGGTAGGGAGCCCGAGGATAATTGATGAATCAATAGATTAGTTTTTTGTTTTTGTTTAAGTCATATTTATATGATACTAGCAGTTTCCTATGGCTTCGCTCACGATAAAAGTTACAGCTGATCTTACCTCTGCTCTTTGAGCTGTCAAATTTTAGTATTCACAGCTGTTTACAATTCAGTATTTGAATGTTTACATCCTTTAAAAATGTAAACATTGAAACTAAGGACGTTCACGGGGCGTAGCCCGAGGGGATTTTAAGGAAGTGAATAGGCCTGTCTCCTTTTCTGATATAGTGGCTCTATTCCTGCAAAATTTCAGCTCAGTTGGTCTAGTATTTTTCACATGGTTGAAAGACAGTTCACAGAAACATCCATACTTTCACATTTATAATATTAGTTGGATAATTATAATAGTTGGTCATTTGAGATACGAGTTACTCAGAATTATCGACTGAAGAACGAAATACTCCCCTCAACAGACAGCACGATACGACAGAAACTTCCGTGTTGAAGAGCATAACAACGAAATTGGATACAAGTTAGTTTATTACTCGAACTTCTTCACAATCACATCTCCAACTTTTTCAATTTTTGGAAGCATATGGAAATATGTTCTTAAACGTTGCCAAAACAAAATGACCAGCTGATGCTTTGTACGAATGTTGCAGACATTTTTATTATGTAAGAAAACTCTCGGTGAAATATTGCAGCACATACTTTTGTTGTGTTAATGAAACGAAATCTAAAAAAAGATGTAAACAGTTCGACCAAAACAAGTTCTTTAGAGGTCACTTTGGGAGATAACAATTTTTGCCACCCGCCAGGCACAAAAGGCAGTAGTGCTGGCAGTAAGGCTGTCCAGAACTGTAATAAGCATTTCTAGTAAATATTAATAATTTAAAATAACAACATAATACACCTAACATAAATTAATCCCTGCCCCTGCAAGAAAAAGGTAAGTATGCCTATATTTATAAATAAAAAATTAACATATATACATGATTTTTGCACATGGCTAAAAATTTCTAATACTTGAATCTATTAGACATTAACGTTGCAATATATTTTTAGTAAACAGAATTATTTTAAAACTTTTAATTTTATTTCTTACCTTTTCATCTTAAGATTGTAATTTTATTACCGTTCTTTGTGGTGTGATTTTTGCAACAGTTGATAATTTCCAGTTGATTGTTGTGATATGACAATATGTTAACTACTCAAGTATGCATATAATTATTGTTGAGAATTCTGAAATTTATTGAATCCCCAAGCATTACATTTTTTGAAAAAGATTGTAGTAGCAATTTCAGAAAAAAATTTTCGTTTCTTATAAAATCCATTTTTACTGAAACCTAGATATGTCCTCTTTGAGGCCTCTATACCCCTTTTTTCTTCCCCGAATCAATAAATTATTTGATCAGTGACTAGCCTTAAACAAAATACAAAAAAACTTAATATAAAACTTGATCCACCAGTAACTTAATATTTGAAGAAAGCTCTAATTTATTTATACATTAATCCCTATCAAAAAAGATTTCACTCCACTAAAACAATACTATAAAAAATTGCTTAACCCTCGAGCGGGCGCTTGCAGAGTTTCCCTCCGCGCGTTTTTTTTTAATTAAAATAAACAAGCATAATGGGTATTGGCTGTCATGTCCGGCTCCATACCTCATACGCCTCATTCCAGGAATGCCCCAAAGCTATTTATACCCCCCACCCCTCCCTTGGGACCTTGTCATTTGCAATTCAGTGATGCGGTGTCAGTTTGCAGAGCGCCCTCTCCCGTAACACAGACAGTGATACCTATTTTATACTAGAAAATTACTTATCATGTTCAATTGAAAAATTACACCAATTAAGTAAAACAGTTAATTGTATCAACTATGAAATGTGATTCCTAATGTAGTTTGTCAACATTTAAATACAATACTTCATTAAAAAAAAAAATAGTAAAATGGGTTAAATTTGTGCGATTTAGTGTTGCTGAGTAAACTCCACATGCGCCTTCTACTGTTTTACCGGTGAAGCGCCCGCTCAAGGGTTAAAGTCAGTCACAGCAAAATTAACCTAAATTTCAAGATTAAGTTTAAATAATTTTAAGATTTTTCTGTATTAAAGATTGGTCATTTACTTGCAAGACAGGTCTATTTGTTTTAGATAATGACAACAAAGTAATTATTTATTTATAATCGTAGGAGTATGTTGTCAATACAGACTTTGTACTGTTATCCAAAATATATCAATTTTAATTTTAATCCCGAATTGTAATCGACTTACTTCCGTCAAAGATTAATGGGAGTGGGCGAGTCCTCGACTGTCGAGTAATTACTGTAGTAGTTGCTACTAATCGAGGTTAAGTCCAGTAGTTCCAACTACTCGATTCAAACAAGCCGAGTACTTAGTTACTCCCGCCGTTTACCTGGCGATTGAATTTACGTGCGATTTACGTGTGTGCGATCAAATTTTACAGCCGAGTTAGGCCTACGCAAAGCTATATCTGCCGTTTATCCGCAATTGACAGATTCTTTATTGCGGCCGCTCGCTAGTTTCACACATAAGCGGCATTTTCTGTTCATTTGAGGCCGGCAAATACTTTAGACCGTTTTTTCGGCTGATTGCTAGTTTCGCAAAGTTGCATTTAGTTTATTTACGATAGGAAAATACACGCGATCGTTTTTTGCGGCCGACTGTGACTTTTACAAGGCTACATTTGCCAATTATGGGCGATCAGCAAATAACAGCGATTGACAAATACGCACAATTGTATTTCGTGGCAGATTGCGAGTTTCAAAAAATTACATCTGCTGTTTATCCGCGACATACAGACGCGCGCTATTGTTTTTGACATCAGTTCACAATTTTTCATAACAATAATCTCAACAATATTTCATTAACTCATAGAAGAATGGATTTCGAAAGTTATCTACAAATACCATCTCTCAGAATTCGGAAATTGAAAACTTACAACTATTTTTAGCTCTGACCTTGCACTTTACAACTTCAAATTTGTATTTATAATTTATTTTTGAATGGTACACAGCCTTCATTTCTGTCCCATTTGATTTATAAAAATTATAAGAAAATTTTAGACTTTTTTGGTTTACATAAAACAATTAGATTAGTTTTTATAATTTTTGTATTGGGGGGATATCGTATACTTAATTGGTTGCAGCTGTGTCACTGGATGTCAAAAAAACAATAGCTCAGCAGTCAGGCAAGGGAGTAAGGTTGCGTTTAGAAGTAAATAAATAACTGCACATAGCACTCCTCCCTGATCTTGTTTGTAATTCTTTCTTCCACAAATTTCTTGGCTAAGGTTTTAATTACAATTATTTTTATGAAAAAAATAAACCTGTTGTTGATAGTTAAAATATGAGGCTTAATAATTATTGAATCTTATGACTGTTAAAATTTTACTATTTTAACTATGCATTCTACATAAATTTATTTTGTGATCTTGGTACATAAAGTGAGTTGTTATTTTAAGTGATTTAGTATAATTATTCATTTAAAAGTAGGGTTAATACAATGTAGGGGTATTAGAATATCAGTTTTATTTTCCAAAGAAAAAAATTAGCTTAAATAAAATAGACCAATTTGATCAGTAAAATTGATGAAAGATTCTAATTCATTGTAATTCAGAGACCTAATTACTTAAAAAAAAATTAAAATTGCTTTTCACAAACAACTACTCGATACTCGAGTAGTTGCAGTGGCGAGGCGTGCGGTCATCTACAGATTCGCCGATGACTACTGTAACCCAATTTTAAAAGTAAATATTTTAAATACAGTAAAACTACAAATAACATAACGATAGAAACCTAAATGTCTAATATTTTCAGACTATTTTTATGGACGGTGTTTCGCTTTGCGCGACAGATGCGCCGCGTCCCAAGTTCTCTATGATTAAATCCAAACCGATTCGCCGAGTTTGGAGAATCCAATCTAGTGGAGCGCCCACCTCCCCGCATCCATCCCCACCACTCACGCCGCTGTGTTCAAGTCATCCCTGTCGCTGGAGAATCGGTTGGCGTCCGGCTCCCTTCGGCTGTACATGGCAGCCTTCGCCACGTGGCGAGCAATTCTCGACTTCATTGTCGCTGTCATTGTCACTGTTTGTTTCTTGCGCCGCGCGCTGTGCTTGTGTTTGTGTAGTTTCTATGAGTGAAGTTGCAGTGGTTTTAATAATTAATTGTTTAACATGTTTCATTATTAATCGATGAGCACGACAATGACTGAAGAAGAAGGTGATATAATTGTTCAACTGAAACAATTATAGTACCCTAAAATTGGAGCTGTGCTATGGCCACCATCTTGGAAAATGGCGGCAAATTTATGTATTTTTGCCTTTAGCTCCTTTATTATTGGAGATACAGAAAAATGTTTCGAATAAAAATTGTAGCCCATTAAAAGATAGACATTTTTGGTTATTATCATTTTTTCTCTAAACCCAACGGTTTTTGAGTTATTTCCAATTAAGTTAAATCGTGGTTTTTCCCATTATACAAAACTAGCTGTATGTAACCCGCTTTGCTGGGTTGAAAAATCTTATGAAGGCCTAAATAGTAGCTCCAAAAGACGTAATTTGAAAGCAAGCATTATAACGTCTAATGTTATGTAAAATTCAATATTTTTATGTTTCTCCATACATATATTTGAGAAAGCCGGGGGTGGCATATTTGGTGGTAGCAGTCTTATTTTCCCTTTCAAACAGCACACAATATGCGTTTCCTTTTTGAATGAATTTCTTTGCTATGCTATAACTACAAATTTTGTCCATCTTGCTAATTACTACATTCGGGTGTTCAATATAATCTATATTTGATTGGAATAATGTGTCCTTTACGGTCAAAATCATAGTTCCCTGTCCTTTTGCAAACAGTTTGTAAATTGTTTAATCTAAATCAACTTCTGTTTGATCCCTTTTTCAAAAGTTCTCCATTATCTCCAATCTGATTATTTCTTTCATCACGTTGTGCGTCTGTTTCCCTTTCTGTTTCTATCTGTTACGATAATGTTTCTTGATGTAACTGTAAATTTTCCTTAGATTTGTTTTTTCGTTGTTTCATTTTTTCTTGCAATCTTTCTTCTTTGTGATTAGGTAAAGTATGGAATTGCAAACATTTTCTCCTCCGTTTCCACATTTTCTTATCTTATTTGTACAACTAACTTTGTTTAAAACAAAAAAATATGTAACTATACATTTTAGTGCACTTAATGTTTTTAATAACATAACCTAACAGTAAAAATTTACAAAATAATTGAAAACGTAAATAAAAACATACTTTGTAAAAAGACTGTATTCACCTGTTGTACAAAAACAATTATAGGTGCTGCATTCTGTTGGCAACCACTGTAACTACGGTAACCATTTCAAATTAAAGCATATGTTTTGATATAAACAAATAAAACCTAAAGCACTAAAAAAATCCTTGACATAGGTCCCTTTCAGACGATCCTTTGCCTATAGCCTATTAGATATCGAAACCCAACCATCATAGTGCATATTATGAGATTCCAATCTTTAATTTGATACCAAGATCAAGGGTCTACGACATGTAGTTTTGGCTGTAGCACTAAATATACCAACACACACTTCTCTTTATATATATATTGATTTCAGAAAAAAATCACTCAACTGCGCGTTTTATCAATGTTTTTGTTCAGCCTATCGACTTTAAATCGCTACCCATTGTTGTTGGGTGATTGGTTCTTAATTTTGACACAGTTCTCATTTTTGACCGCCATCTTGGATCCGCCATATTGGATATAAATCATTTTTCTCAAAAGTAAAGATGGTGTTGTGATACATCATTACAGACTAGATTTTTGGCCTAAACTCAATTCTGAAATCCGTTTTTCAAAATTTGGATTCACTAAAAAGATATGCTCAAATAAAAATTCAGCCCTATACATTTCTTATGGATATTCCATACTATGAATATTATATTTTGATTATTAATCTTATATCTCCGGTTCTGAATAAGATATGCTGCAGGTTTTGGACTTAATATACTCATTGATTTAACGGCTTTTGAGGGAGCTATTGATCGAAACTTGCAGGGTATTTTATTTAGAACTGGAGATTTAAGATAAATAATCCAAAATAATATTCTAAGTACGAAATATCCATAAGAAATTTATATGGCTGAATTTGTATTTGAGCATATCTTTTTAGCGAATCCAAATTAAAAAAAACGGATTTCAGCATTGATTTCAGAGCAAAAATCTAGTCTAAAAAGACGTATCACAACACTATCTTTACTTTTGAGAAAAGTAATTTATATCCCATATAGCGGATCCAAGATGGCGGCCAAAAATGAGAACCCTGTAAAAATTAAGAAACAATCACTCAACAATAATGGATAGCGGTGCAAAGTCAATAGCCTGAAAAAAACATTGATAAAAACTGCAGTTGAGTGATTTATTCTGAAATTTTTGTACAATGGGAAAAGCCACGATTTAATTATACTTAATCGGAAATAACTCAAAAACCGTTGGGTTTTGAGAAAAAAATGATAATAACCAAAAATGTGTATTTTTCAATGAGCTACAATTTTTATTTGAAACTTTTTTCTGATCTCCAATAATAAAGGAACTAAAGGCAAAAATACAGAAATTTGCCGCCATTTTCCAAGATGGCGGCCGTAGCACAGCTCCAATTTTAGGGGACTTTTAGTATGTTCAAAAGGAAGATATACCCAACATCTGTACCAAATTCCTTGCTTGTGCTAATTTTTTTGGGTCAAAACTTATTTTTACTGTACTATTATAAAAATGATACTAAACTGATTAAAAAATTATAAAATGAAATTATAAAACTAAACTGTTTAATAAAATAGCTAACTGATTTTTTTTAATCCTTTAAGTCTTGTGATCTAGCTGGTACCTGGTTTTATAAAGATTGTGTAAAATTTAAAACCTATTTTATTTTATTTTAATACTGTAATTTTTTACGCTTGCTATGCAAATTGTAATTTGTCCTACAACAATAAAGATCATTATTATTATTATTCTTATTATTATATTATTTTTCAATGTTAAACTTTCATCCGAGCTTTTAAGTATTTGTATTAATCCATTCGCCTTTTCAGTAAAGCCGTGGGGTCTATGAATGAAGCTGGGGGACGGATATCCGGGGCCGGTCAAGTGCAGGACTGTTGCGGCTTTTCTATAAATAGCAATATAGCCATTCCGCCGTGCAGCGCCGGCACAGTCCCGTATACTCCTACACTATCAGCGATGACCACGCAAAAATGTCACGCATCGCCACTGAGTAGTTGGCTTAATACTCGACTCGAATTCAGAATCCACTACTCGCCCACCCCTAAAGATAAATACAAAAAAATTTGATCGTGCATAATATTTCTATTTCTACATAATACCTAATTCAAAAACAAAAAGTTTGTCTTTTGAAAGAAGGTCAAAGACGTCCTCAAGTCGTCAACTAAGTTCAAGCAGACGACATACGCATACGAATACTAAGTGACTTAGAGACAACAATAAACAGGTTCACCAACCTTTTTATCAGTCCAAAATTATCTAAGGCTTTTTATTGTATTGTATTCAACTCTGGAAGCGACGGTGATCCCAGAGTCGGCATCACATAAATACATTCTGAAATAGTCGTGCAAAGAGTGAACACGCAGGGGTATTTCATTTTGGCAATGGAATACGGGACTGACGGTCAATGTAACAAACTCTGATGGGTCTTGAATGCAATTCTCTCTTTTACTATTCGATGATTCGTCGGCAGCAGACACTGATCAAGAAATAACTAATGATGGATGAACTATTATATTTGTGAAATTATTTGAATGCCACAAAACAAAATCTTAAGAAAATGTTTGTTATCGCATATTACGAAGCACGTTGTTGCGTAAATTGCGATTAAGGTATCCAATCGTATTTAGTGATCTCTATCTCGTCGTAAGTCAAAATATCGTCAAACAAAATACATCACTTAATGAATACCATTAATCGCATTGTGTTGAGACACTGTTAATCATAATCATCACATTTCAATGCATCCATCGCAGAGTTGTTCTTTGCTATTGTAATTACTGTACTTTTGTCAGCATTGGTGTATATTATTTTTTATCCAAACAAATATCAAAATTTTATTATTCCTAACTATTGCTTTGAGAACGATCTATGCTATGAGAACGAAAATATGCAAAGGACACCCACCTTTTGCATATTTTTACGGTGCGACTAATTAACCAGTAATTTATGAAAGAAATTATTGATTAGACAAAAAAATATTTTCGGCAATTTTGAGTTTATACTCGACTCGAACTCAAAATCTCGAGTACTCGCACATCTTGCAATGAAAGTGGGAGTGAAAGAATAAAAAATAAATAAATGTTTTTAAAGTGTCCAGATTGCATTTCATTGACATCTTCCTTAAAGCATACAGGCAAGATGTCATTTATCCTAGTACTAACTCTACATGTAAATCCCAACTGAAATTTTGATCAACTGTTTGGCCAAGAAGTTTTGAATTGTTGACAAAGGCACAGATGAAGAACTATACAGATTGACAACCTAATGCATTTTTTCATGCCCGTTTTTTCTAGCGGCGACAAGTTTGTTGGGCTGTTATGTCACTAAAATTGCACTGGTATCAAAGTTATTAATGGCTATATTTGTTCTTTGGGACCTGAAGATTTGATATTGACGAAATTACACTTGATACCGATGCAATTTGTGCGGCTAAACAACCTAACAAACTTGACGCAACCCGAAAAAACGGGCACGCAAAAGTACATTAGGTTGCCAATCTGTATAGTTCTTCATCTGTGACAAAGGTAAGTTTATGATTATTGAGATAATATTTGAGTGTTGAGATAATAAACACCTGAGTCTGATTGTTTTGTCTTGAATTAAATTACACTGGTTTTAATTGAATTAAGCAACAAGTTTCTAGGTTTCAAAAGAGGAAAAAATTGAAGTTTAACTGCTCACATCGCATTAACCATTGGGTTTAGGAAAAAATGTCAAAGAATAAATAGTTCTTACAACTAAAGGTAAAATCCAAAAACGCCTTAATATACAGGGTGCTTCATAAGAAAAACTTCGTTGTCCACCATATTGGAAAATAGTGGCCACTAACAAAAAATGAAATTCATATTATTTTTGATTAAAAGTAGATGGAGTCACCCATTTAAAGTCTTCTCTATACCTAATAGTTTCTGAGATACCAATGGTAGCACAGTAAGTTAAGTTGAATACCCTGTTATGAAAATGAATGAATTGTGTTTTTGGCATGTGAGGACCTCAAAACAAAAAAGTTATAATGATCTCTCAAGCTTAGGTCTTGGCCTAAGACCTACAGTAACCTACAGCTTTCTTCCCTATAGGGGAAATTCGCTAAAACCTGTTGTAATTTTTTTACCTGATTCGGAGATGGAAGATGGTGAGGAGACAGATACAGGTACTGAAGATGAAGATCTAGATGAGTTTGTACTCGACACTGTGGAAATGGAACACTCTGACACCGAACGTCTTTTTGTGTAAAGGGAGCCCAGCTGTTCAAGCCGTCTCCTCAGGTACCTTTGTTCTCGATTGAGATGCTCTTTTTGAATCGCATGCTTTCTTTCTTGATTTTCAAGGTTCTGAAAAAAGTAAAACATAAAAAAAATTTTCATTAAGGTTAATCAAGAATCAATCACTTTATTGTCATAAATTACATTCTTTCAGAACCAGCAAAGCTAGCACAGAACAGATGACACTGTCAATATTTCCTTAAGCTAAAATAATAAAAAATAAATAAATAAATAGCCAGAGAGAACAAACATACATTTACATGGATTTAAATTATTACTTTTTTACTACAATCCTAGCCTTATTCATTGAAATACATGACCACTGAACAGTACGTACATTATTTCAATCAGATAATCTTTTAACTAAGTTTTGAAACTGTTTTCCTTAATTTTATGTTTTAACCTTGTTAACATAAGATTTATTTATATCATGTGTTTCATTTGACATTAACTTTTGTAAACATAATTGTTTTTGTTTATATGTAGAAATGGAAATATAGAAATACAATTTTTAGTTCTTTTAATTATAATGTGTAGTTTTATTTGTGAATACAACAATGGCGACAAGTAAAATGGTATCTCACCGATTCAGCGACGGAACTGACAGACCAATTGCATTCGCTTCTCGGTCGTTAACAAAAGCTGAACGGAGATATTCTCAAATCGATAAGGAAGCCTTAGGAATATTTTGGGGTCTGAAGAAGTTCTTTCCATTTTGTTACGGGCGCAAATTTACATTGATTACAGATCACAAACCGTTAGTATCAATTTTTAATCCAACAAAGACTATACCAACAATTTCAGCAACGCGTATATTTAATTATGCCCACTTTCTCTCCGGGTTCGACTATGACATAGAATACAGGCAAACTGCTCATCATTGCAATGCTGATTATCTTTCACGGTTCCCTACTGAAGTGACTCAAGAAAATGTTGTAGATGACCTCTGCATGTACCAAATAAACCAACTGGAAACACTTAATATCAGAAGCACCATAGTAGCTAGGGAGAGTCTTAAGGATTCCGTTTTAAGGTCCAATCTTACAGGCCTTAAAATCAGGAAAATCTGTCGAACAATATGGTTTTCATGATAACGAGCTGTCTATTCAAGATAACTGTGTGATGAAGGGCTGGAGAGTTATAATACCAAATTCTCTCAGAGACCATGTACTTCGAGAACTTCATGTGGCTCACTTAGGAGAGATAAAAATGAAGGCTTTGGCTCGCAGTTTTTGTTGGTGGAAAAGCATGGACAAGGATATTGAAGAGATGGTTGCTGAATGTCGGAAATGCTTTGAAAAACGACCCAAGAAAGACTGTCCATCCATGGGAACAACCTTCTAATCCATGGGAGCGGGTGCACGTTGATTTCTTTGGACCAACAGATGGTCAACAGTACCTCATATTAGTGGATGCTTTCAGTAAATGGGTGGAAATAATACAGACAAGAACAACGACAAGTACGTGGACAATCCAAGAACTACGCAGAGTATTTTCAACCTTTGGTTTCCCTTACGTCTTGGTTTCTGATAACGGAAGACAGTTTGTTTCTACAGAATTTGAAAACATGAAGTTTTCAAATTCTGTAGAAATGTCAAAATGATATGTCAAATGTGGAATTATTCATAGAACATCTGCACCATACCACCCTAGTTCAAACGGTCAGGCTGAGAGATATGTACAAACTGTCAAGAAAGCGTTGAGATCTATGGAGGGAGAAAAGGGGACTTTACAAAATAAAATACAAAAACTTCTCATGCAACTGAGACAAGCGCCAAATGCCACTGGAACTTCTGCATACCACCTAATGTTTGGAAGGAAAATCAGAACGAACCTCTCCATAATTGTTCCGAAATTAGAAACAGAGAAATATCAGGAAAAGGGACTTCAAATCGGAATCAAGAGGAATTTCAAGGTTGGAAATAAAGTACAGGCTCGTGAATATATAAATAGATCAACAAAGTGGTACTTAAGCCATATAACTGAAAAACATGGACATGTAATGTACAAAGTTCATCTAGATGATGGGCGCATTTTAAAAAGACATGTTGACCAGCTAATACGGTGTAAAGTACCCTCAACACAGTAAATAGGGGAGGAGGTGTTAACATAAGATTTATTTATCATATGTTTCATTTGACATTAACTTTTGTAAACATAATTGTTTTTGTTTATATGTAGAAATGGAAATATATAAATACAATTTTTAGTTCTTTTAATTATAATGTGTAGTTTTATTTGTGAATACAACAAACCTGTTGGGTAGTTTATTAAAAAGTTTCCTCCCCATATATTGTGGAGTCTTCTGAACTAGCGTCATACGGTCTCTTGGATACTGAAAATTTGTATTGAATCTAGTTTCATAATGGTAATTAAATTGTGTTTTATTAAATTCTTCAAAATTATTTTTTACAAACATCAGAATTGTCATATACAGACACTAGGGACTGTTAAAATACTTATTCTTTAAAAAAACTGTTTCCATGATTTTCTTTTGGAAGAAAATGTCATTAGGCCAAAAAACGTTTTTTGTATTTTAAAAATTCTATTCGCATGAGTTGAACTTCCCCGGAATTCAATACCATAAGTTATAACTGGTAAAAAAAGATTGTAATGCAGTATGATATGAGACATTTCAAAACTCTATTAAAATTTTTAAGAGCCGACTACACATCCTGGAAAGAGACGACTCGGACAATCAATAATGGTGATGAATACCAATTATAATATATAATTGATTTTATTATATTATAGTTATTTGTTGCTTTGAAAGAAAATATCTTCAGTCTCTTCAATAGTCTAAGTCAATTCCTATATAACACACCTCGGATTATCCGGACCGGTCAATCCGAGAAATTGAAAAAAATAAAATCATAGCAAAAACGTGATTTTAACGTGTTTTCGAGTAAAATGCACCTTCTAAAAGTAAAATGCAAATGCAATACATTACTGTAAGCATTTGGAATCACAATAATTAAAGGAGTCGCATTGACAAAACAAAACATTACCGCTTTTTTGTAAATATAGTTTGCTACTTGGGCGCTAGCAGTAATCAACAAAAAGCATAACCTACAGCAATTTTGCGGGTTAGTTTATTGCACTCGAATTAGTGTGAGCTCTTTGTGTGAACTAAAATTGAGTTTTTAATTTAAAAGACTAACATGTTGAATGGTCTTGATACAACTTTTGCAGCATCAATTTAGCAGGGGCTAAGGTACACGATCGCTATTTAGGCGATATAGTAATGACCTTGGATTATCCGGATTTTTTGCTATCCAGATCAGTGTTCCACCACATTAATCCGGATAATCGAGGTGTACTGTACTTATTAATTAAATAAACAAACCAGAGTTTATTAAGATTTATCATATTTCATAATTCTAATCTTGCTCTAAAACAAACAATGTTTTGGGGACAGCATCTTTTCCATCTAAGGATTTCTGATATTTTCCTTATATAGGATGTTATTTTTTTTAACGCAACCCATGTTTGAATAATAGTTAATTGCAGAAATAAAACATTACTTGAGAAATAAAGATACATGCACGATGATTCATAAAACTAAAAGAAATTTTATGTAAAAGTACCTGGAGACCGAGCTCTGCTCGGGGAAAAATAAATTTATAAAAAACTAGCTCATATATTATAGCTCATATTATTCCAAACTTTTCAGGTTAATATAATTTAGAGTGCTACGATTTTTTGTCTCTTGAGTTATTGGCATTTGAATTTCAACTAATCAAAACGGGTATTTTAGGAAATCAAGGCCCAAAACTTCAAACATTCATAGAATTGTTATTATTAATATTTATGAAATATAATTTATAGTGTGTTGGGTGAGCTGTCAAATTCATTTAATGATTGTCCGCAAACAATGAAACTGTAAATAATACTGCGGCTGTTTATGGTTTTGTCATTTTCAACATTGAAGGAAGTCAGGGCATAAGATGCGTTAATGTTCATAACTTTTTTTATGAAATTCTTCTGAATTTTGGTGGAAACCCAAAAAAACACCAATTCATTAAAAAAATTTTGTTGGTCCAAAACAGTTCTTCCATGTGGACAACAGTCTCCAAAAAAATTTCTGATTATCCGATTAGTTTCTTGTTCCTCAGGGAAATGTAAAGCGCCAAACGTTGCGTTGCTCGCTGTCTCAGGTCTTCTAAACGATGCTCTCGCTGTTTATTGTTTTCTGAGGCCAATCGATGGCAGATATTGTTGTTTGTTGGTCGGTTTGATGTGTATTGAGGTATAGAGGGTTCCATTTATTAAATTTATGTTTACGTCCAGAAAGGTAGCATGATCGTGGGAGAAGTTCCAGGTGAAGTTGAGTATGGAATGTTTGAATATGGTATGTCGAGGAAGGCATCTGTGTCCAGATGAGGAAAATATCAACAATAAATCTGAACCAACAGAGAGAGTTGGGGGCTTGTTTCTTTAGAAAGGTTTCTTCGATGTGTCCCATGGTTTTTGATGCAAAAGAATTTGGGCTATTTGGGGACTGTTCTAAGCAAGTCAAAATTTTGTGGTGAGATGTTCTGGCGGATATGTTCTTTTTTGAGAAAACTAATCAGTTCGGAATTTTTGCCCTGTGTGAGGTCAGAATCCAATTCCTTATAGGTTGAGGTGTCGCTTAGTGTTTCTCGGCTTCTCCTTTGTATAATTTTTGGTGTTTAGCCCCAGAACTGGATATGAACATAAAAATGTGGTTTTACATACCTGATCAATCCAAAGATACAACATAAGATGCAAGATATCCGTAACGTAACATAAGACACCGTATCAATCTAAAGTAAGATGAGTCTGATACTTGCTGGCCAGCATGCATGTTAAATCCAAGTTCTTGTGTTACCAATTTTTAAATGTACTGTTTTAAATGTTTTATTTATTTTTTATAAAAGTTGACAACTCTTAAAGAAGCTAAGTTTTCGTACAAAAGGATCTGATGATGGCATTTATGCCGAAATTGCAATAATCCATGAGATTATAATAAGAATTGAACTGGATTGATCAGGTATGTAAAACCACATTTTTATGTTCTGCTTTGTAATCAGCTGAGTTCATAACAACTGTTGTGGAACCCTTATCCGCCTAGATACCTGCCCACACTTTCTCTCTGAAATGAACAGAACCATCACCAATGCTAATTAGTTGTTTGGGAATCTAAGAATTCAAAATTACAGAAAATATCTAAATTGTGCTTGAAAGAACTACAACCACAGGTTATGTAAAGCTACACTCCAATCTACCAAAACCTGCTCTCATTGGGGAAAAACCCAATGAGCTGATTTTCTGAATTTGCCCATTCCTACAGGACAGAAACCTAACCTACCAAAACCGTTTGTACCACCCTCAGAAAAACATGAAAGTGACAATCATACAACAGATGAATCACAAAATCAACTTAAAATCTGCAACATATCCAGTTATAACTTATCGGACCTTGTTAGCTTAGTCAATGATGCTCTAACTTTTGCTAGAAAACTGAGAATTGATTATTTTATCAAGTCTGACCCTGAAGCCTTCAAACAATACGCTGAGTTGGACCCTGCCCTGGCTAAATTCAAACCCCCTTAGAACTGGGACCCCCACCACTTTCATCAGACCATGCAATAGAATAGAACTATACATAAATTCAATCCTACTTGAAGATCTTAAAGATTCCCAGTTATAAAGAGTTTAAAAAGACAGAAGTTTCATGATCCTTAATGAGGATCATGAAACTTCTGTCTTTTTAAACTCTTTACTTGTTTTTGGTTTAGAAACTACAGTTCTTGATGTTACGAGGCCAGGTCGGGTTAGGTTAGGTTCTTGTATTGATAATATTGCTACATCCATACATCTAGAAAATATTGAGGCATTTGTGGAAAAAACTATTTTATCTGATCACTATTCTGTTATTATGGCAGCTAAGATTTCACCTAGGGATGGTCTCAATAAAGATCAAGGTAGGAGCGAATGTAAACGTTTGGTCAGACCTATAAATGATGTTAAGTCCTATTATTTTTCTGTGCTGTTGAGATCAATCAATTGGTTACCTTTGTACGCCATCACTAATTTAGAAGATAAGTTTAAATATTTCCTAGATAACTTTTTGAACATTGTCGACATTGCTTTTCCTACTAAGTATGTTAACTCTAGGCCTACTGGTAATTTCAGTAAAAAATCTCATTCTGGTTGGTACACAGCTGAACTAGCTAATCTTAAGGAGAAATGTTTATTGATGTTTGACTTGTTTGAAGACACTGGGTTGGAATTTTATAGGAATAAATACAAGGAACTAAAAATTAAGTATAAAAAAGATATTAAAAAGTAAAACTTGACTAACTGTAATAGAATAAATAATGCTAAGAAGAAGTCTAAGATAATGTGGTCCATAATCAGAGAGTCTCTAAATAGCAATGACAAATGTGTTAAGAATTTTAGTGGCTTAAGTTCTTCCGGTTTCAATAATAGCTTTGTAAACAGTATCAGCATGATAAGAGATAGCATACCAACTCCGGACAAAAAGATGGAGAACTATCTTAATCTACTACCCTCTAGACCTAAGTCCTCATTAAACATGTCTTTTGAAAATATCAGTGTTGAAGAAATGTTTAGGCATATTCACTCACTTAGTAATAGTAATTGTCTAGATGAGTATGGTCTTAATTCTTCCATTTTGAAGTTAGCCGCGGTACATATTGTCGAAGTTCTAACCTATCTCTTTAACTCTTGTATTAATGAATCGATTTTCCCTCAATGTTTGAAATATGTAAAAATAGTTCCCATTCATAAAAAGGGTGACAAGCAGAACTATGACAACTATAGACCAGTTTCCATAATCCCTATACTCGGAAAACTATTGGAATATGTAGTAAATAAACAAATTGTAGTTTTTCTTGAAAATAATTTTTTACTCTCTAATGGACAATATGGATTTAGGCCTAAACGCAATACTCAAAATGCCATTGTTGATTTAGTTGGTGAATGTATTAATGCTGTTGATGGTAAACTTAGAGTACTATGTAAATTTTATGACATGTCAAAGGCCTTTGATACCATATCGCACAGCTTAATTTTAAAGAAATTTAGATTTTTTGGTTTTGATAACAGTGTAGTAAATTTTTTACAATCTGTTCATTTGAATGGTGTAGCTTCTGATTTTTTAAGGGTCGAATCAGGCGTCCCGCAAGGCTCCATTCTAGGACCTATACTTTTTATATTGTATGTTAATGACTTACCCTCCAATGTTAATAAGCAACTTGTTCACTCCTACATGTTTGCAGATGACTTAGCGATTAAGATTTCTAGCCAGGATAATGTGGCTCTAATCAGAGAATGTGTTCTGACTGATGGTATTGTTGAGGACTGGTGTGCAGCAAACTATTTATGCTTAAACAAAAGTAAAAGCAATACTCTAGATTTTAGTTTGGATGTGATGAAACCTGCACAGGAACCAGTCAAATTTCTTGGAGTTATGCTGGAATCTAATTTAAAATGGCACTCACATATTGATCATGTCTGTAAAATGATTGCTCGAAGTACTTTTATGTTAAGGAAACTAAAACTTTGTGTTAGCCATGATGTACTAAAAACTGTTTATTTCTCTCATATACAAAGCTACCTGCAGTATGGGATATTGGTCTGGGGGAATGATAGTAACATTAAAAGAGTTTTGATACTGCAAAAAAAGGCGGTTAGATTAATATTTGGTGTAAATCAAAGAACTTCATGTAAACCTCTTTTTAAGGACCTTTCTGTCTTAACTGTTTCATCTCTTTACATATTAGAATGCTTAATGTATGTTAAAAATAACTTAAGTAATTTTCCAACCAATAGTCTTAAGCATAGCTATAATACCAGATTTAGGGCAGATTTAAATATCAATAATTTTCATTATACTATGACCCAAAATAGCTTTGTTGTTGTCAGTATTAAAATTTTAACACATTGCCAAATAAAATCAGAGAGTTAGACAGCTTAGCCTTTAAAAAAATTGTTAAGGATCTATTACTTGAGTTATCTGTTTATAGTGTTAGTGAGTTTTTAGACGTGATCAAAACCCATCAGTTTTAATTTCATTCAGTGTTGTTGTTTTTACATTTATAGTTTCTAACATTTGTTATTGAATTTTTAGGCTGTTTTTCTAGTCATCCCTGTGAGTTTAATTCAATGTTGTTGTTTTTATACATTTATAGTTTTAACATTTGTTATTGAATTTGTAGTCTATTTTCTAACCATCCCTGCGAGTTGCTAAGTGTGCAATTTAGGTTATGTCAAAGGTTTCAGTATGTTTTAGTTATGACATTGTAATGCTGTAGTAGGCCTATAACTATCTGTGATATAAAGACTGACGTTGTAGCCATCTTGATATAATATTAGTAATTAATACCTTGACGATGCTATGCAATGTACAAGTTGTTATGGCAATAAAGATTTTGATTTTTATTTTGATTGAAAAACCTTCCTAAAACTAACAACCTCACCAAAGAAGATCGGACTGCTATTAGTTCACTTAACTCCAATAAAAACATATGGATTCTACCGGCAAATAAGGGTTCCACAACAGTTTAAGGGGTCCCCCGTAAAACGTTCTAAGCGATAAAATTTCAAAATCGGAGATATTCAGTGAAAAAGGTTTTATAGGACATGAGCTACACCGTGGTATATTTTGTTTTGAAAATGTTAAGTTGACAGCTATGATTTGGTCAGTCAAAGTTGGCGCGGTTCATGGGACTACACGGACTTTCTGGGGAATAACGTTCTATTCGCCGTAAGATGGACTCCCTGCTGGTCATTGCATTGCCTCACAGCGACCAAAATGGTGTAAATAAAAATAAAAGACGATAAGTATATATTGGAAAATGGAAAGATAAGACCAGGAAGGAATATAGAAATGCTGAATTACCCTTTATTTCAAAAATTAAGAGGCCAAGGCCTGGAATATTGCCGCTAAAAGAGGTAAATAGAATAACGTTTTAAGCGCCACCTTTGGATAGGTTTTAGCAAAATAATGTATCACGTTATGTAACAACATTAAATTTTTGTACTTTAATATCAATAAAACTGTTTTATATTCGGTTTTATTTTTGTCTATGTTAACGTTCCTACGTTTCCTGATGTTTTTTTCCAAAGCAGAAGAACAGTCCGTCAGAGAACGTTTCAATCGCCAGTCGTTTAGAAAATTCTTATTAGTAAGTTAAAAATTTAATATAAAACTAAATTATGACGATATGAATAGGGCATTGAAAATTTATACATGATTTTAAGTTCTAGCCCTGAAATACCCCCGTTGCAGCAGACCTGCATACTCAGCGAATTTCAAGTCAATCCAACGTAGCGGGATTTGACATGTTTTTGAAAGCTCCATAAGAATAACATGGGGAATGAGTATGCAGGTTTGCTGCTACAGGTATGTTTAAACTGGTTGGTTTTAATTCAATATTTAGTAGATCTGAACTAGAAGAAGTCATTTACCAAGTTTTATAAAGATATGTTGAGAAATAAGCGAGATATAGAATTTCACTTATTTCCCATAAGGTTAACATTGAGACAACGTACTGTGTTTACCACTTTCAATATCTCGGTAACCAATGGACATAGAGCAGTGATTAAAACTACTAAATTGTTTGTTTTTTTGAGCTGAATTCAATGGTGCCAACAAAAATTTGACAAATTTTTTTTTCTATGTGAAAAACTCAAAAAACCCATTTTTGGGGGGTTTATCCCCCTTTACCCCCCCTTCCGGTGGTCCGATTGGGCTGGTTCACAAACTCGTCTGAGTGATTACCACTTTACACGTCTGTACCAAATTTCATTAAGATCGGACCATATTTACGGCCGCTATCGTGTTAACAGACATATATATAGATATATATATATAGATTTATATATATATAGATATATATATAAAAATTCAAACGAATGGTGTTTTTTGCTTCTAGGGGGCCCAAAATGAAAAGTTAACATGGTCTCGGACTTAGGTCTTACCATGAGTACTACCGTAATAGCTTATTCCTTTAAGGAAATTCGCTAAAAACACTAAAATTTTAGAATTTGATTTTCAACGCTTGATTACTTGAAACTAGGATTTTGTCGCTTACATCGTTTTACAAGGAACCCCTTCAGTTGTTATGAACATAGCCAAATACATAGCGGAGCCAAGAAACAACTAAAAGACACCTCAACCTATAAGAAGTTGGATTCTGACCCCACACAGGCCTATAATTCTGAATTGATAAAGTTTTCTCAAAAGAAATCACATCCGCAAGAACATATCACCACAAAATTTAGACGCTTATAAATAAAAATCCCCAAAAAGCCCAATACTATCTGCTACCAAAAATACAAAAATGAAACACCTTTGCCTGGACGACCCGTTGTATCTGCCCCACACCGAACGCACATCTGTGCATTTGTTGACTCCCATCTGCAACCGTTCTTCAAGCTCCTGTCTCGACATATTTAAGATACTACCGACTTTCTTAAAAACCTGTCATCTCTACCATCACCACTGCAAGCCAACTCTATCATGGCCACAATAGATGTCACCAGCATACCGTGCACACCAGCATACCGTGTGCCTATAGCCTATCAGCTATTAACAATATCAAGATCATTGACCTAAGAACTCCAAACTGACAACACATTTTTTTATCACTCTGGGCGGTCACCCTGTTGCCATACCTTAAGGCTGTCACTGTTGTTCAATAATGCACATAAATAGAAAAAAATAAGTATTGTTTTGTAAATCTATACATTTTATTCGACCTATTATTTCAGTTTGAACACATTTAGCTTACATTAAGTGTTTGAACAATCCAGCATTGACATTTAAGTAAATTTGTGCTGTCTCCATTAAATTCCTGAAAAGGTTTTGCAAAGTACCTTTTTCAGTTCCTTGGATTAAATTTGTCCCTAGGGGGCCCATGCGCAAATTGTGCATTTTAAAATTATTTCCATTTTTGAGACACCCGCCGACAATTAGAGGAAATTACACTGCTTTAAACTCAAATTAACCTTTCAGGTGAAATATAGAGGTCTCACCTAAATAAATAAAACAAAACACACACTGCTGATCACCCCAGCACTTGTCTCCTGGCACAAAAGTCGTATGCCGGAATTTTTTCTCCACGTATTCATGCCCTAACATCATCTTCGGGTCTCTGCAAATAATAGGTGGTGTAGTATCCCTCTGATGTTCTATCAGTCTTCGTCTCTCAGCAGTTCTCTGTTCTTGTCAAAGGTTACGAATGTTTTTCTTAATCTCATCGACTTGGTTTTCTCTTTGCCTTCTACTTCTTCCTGTACCATAAAGAATGATTTTCCTACCTCAATTAGGCTACAATTACCAAACATGTTGTTTATTTAAGATATAAAATTTAATAAAGTGTATCAAATCTTGTTTACAGTTACAGACTACCTTAATTTTTGTTTACAATCTGACTTAGGTTAAAAATCCATATAAAGGTAATCAGCTATTAAATTACAATCACATTATTTTAAAACCGTTATAATGCAAGTTGGTCGGCACTGGAGCAATGAAAGCGCCCACTAGAAATAAATAAAAGGCTTGGGGATCGAAGCCGCAAAAGAAATGGCCATTTTAATTATCAGTCGCCAGTGCGCTATATTATAAGCTTTAAAATGACCCATCAATCATAAAAATCGGTTAAGTAGGATGGCTGAAAAAGGGATATAACAGAGAAAACCCTTATTGTGATAAGTATATAGATGTTTTTCAAATTTTTAAACAGAAATATGAAGGGGATTTTTTGAGGAATGTTGTTCTGTGGAAGGGGTATTGCAGAGTTTTTGAATTGCGGGTGTTATATTGATGACTATGATTGGTATCAAAAAACTTTTGAGGATTGGACTTGACAAATAAGAGGCATTGTAGTATGAACATAGAAGGCAAAGGAAGAATGTATAGTTGTCTGAAGAGTTGTTTGCATGAGTCTGCGGGTCCTGCACCCGATATAAATATAACCACACTCTTCTGCATTTTGAAATCTCTGACTGCTTTAGACGAGTTTCCCCAAGAAAACAACCCATATGAAATCAAGGAGTGGAAATAAGCAAAGTAAATCTGTCTTCTGACGCTCAGATTAACTGACTGCGACAAAGAGAGTATTGCATAATATGCTGAAGAAAGCCTAAATTGTTGTTGTTGAGGAACTAAATTGTTGACGTGCTGTTGCCAGGATAAAGTTGAATCAACATCCAGTCCCAGAAATTTTGTGGAGGTAACTAAATTGAATTGTGAAGGTAAAAATGGTGAATCTGAATGGGGGGATTTGCTGTAGTTGGTGTGGAAATTTACAAAATGAGTTTTTGTTGGGTTTAATTTGAGCCCATTTGCAATGCACCATGAATCTATTCTGCCAAGCATTTCGACCAGGGTTTCAGAAAGGCGAACTTTGTTTTGGTTTGAAGCAAAGAGAGAAGTGTCATCGGCATACCTGACCTTTTGAAGTTGTGGAAATAAGGTCATTACAATACACAAGAAAGAGTAGAGGCCCAGGATAGAACCCTGGGGAACCCCAGATACAATCCTGCGATAGCCGCTCTGAGCACCTTCATGCACCACCACCTTTTGCACTCTTCCCTCCAGAAAGGATTGCAACCACTTGAGTGAAGTGCCTCCCACACCATAGTAGCTTAGCTTTGCAATGAGAATGTCAATCTTAACAAAGTCGAATGCCTTAGGCAGGCAAAAAGTACCGACGGTGAACTGTGACCCATCCACAGCACTCGCAACTCGATCCACTAGCTCACCATTTTCAAAAAAACATTTGTAACATTTTGACTAGCTAATTTATATGTTTTCAAAAAACATAAAAAATGAAATAAAATAAATGAACACGGGCTTTATAAGTTACTATGTTGGTTAAAGAATAAAACAAAGAAATGTAAACCCATCTAGTCACATGTTTCACTGTAACAAGGAGTTAAAACAAAAAAAAATTCTTAATTAATTTCGGCCAGTTTAACAACAACAATAGCCTACAACAACAACAACAATTTAGCCTACTCGTCTAGATCGTTCTAGTTCAGATTATTGTTTGGCCAACAATAATTTTGTATGTAGTCCATTACTAATTTAATCACTCTTGAGTTTTTCTTGAAACTCCTTGAGCCAAGGCTCTTCGAAAATGATTTAATTTGCTCCAATAGAATTAATGAAATCATCCATTAGACTGGCTTTGGTCTGTGGTGTTTTAAAGCCACACCTTGACATGTAGTCTGCAATGTACACGAACTTCCTAGGTAAGTACTTGATTATGGAGTGATAAAATAAGAATTAATTAATCTTTCAACTTAAGCATTGATAAAATAAAAAACCAGCAGTGCAATACCACAAAGTCAGTTCCTAAAGACTAAAACTAAGTATAATAAAAACAAAAGTAGGCCAGCTCTCATTTTAAAACTGGAGCCTTAATAGTATCCAAAATAACAAAAAAAATATCAATAGAGTAAAAAGGATTCATAGATAATAACCATTTAAAAAATTTGCTTGGATACTTTAAAGTTATGTTTGTCAACAAGATTTCTAATTTTATTGAAAATGTTTAGTGACAATACCATGTGATTACACAATGGACTCGTTTAACCCATTAAAATCTATATTTGCGTTGCCTTTATTACAGGCATTATAGTTATGTTTATTACCCCTTAGTAAATATTTTAGAGATCTGATTATTTTAAACAAATGACATCAGATCAAATATATGAGGTTAATGATAGTTTGTATTTCTGAAGAATTAAAAAATCATGAACTTGGCATTTCCATATGAATTCAAGTCATATCTAAAAATAGATTTAAAATATGCAAATATACAGTTTTCTGACGATTTTATGGAACACTATGTTAATCATTTTAAAAGCTAGACTACTCTTGAAAGTTTAGAAGATGAATATGTTCAATGTGCGGTTGCCGATTAAGTTTATTGTCAATGAGAATTCTTAAAAATGTTGATTTGAGACAATAGTCAGAAAGAAGTTGCACCTTCAATCGGTTTAAAGAAAATCAAATTGATTCAGTTTTATGTTTACTGAGTAAAAAAAAAAACTGACTTCAAACCAGTTCTCCGATTCTTCCACAGCGTTTTCTATGAAATCAGAAATCAATCTTTTAATATCATGAAAGGCACATTACATGCATAATTCAGGGTTTATTTGCATCTGGTTATTACCTTTGTCTTACTTATACATAATTATAAAGTGGCTTTCAAATAGATAAACAGTTAAAAAAGTAACAAAATAAAATAAATACATCACAGGCAACCATTTGTGTAGAAGAGAATAAATCTAGAACAAAGTCCGAGGGGAAATCACAAATTCATATCTTTTGAAGGTAGATTAGTTTCAGTTGCTAAAAATTTCAGAGATATCTAAATGAAAACATTGTATGAGTTAGGCTCATCTAGTTTGGAATGGCTAGTCTGATGTAACACCTTCGTCACACATGAGTAAGAGCTGAATATTAATTACCGTACCTTAATAAACCTTTTTGCTTTCGTAAGCAACCCTAATGTAGTATGTCTTGATGCTTCATGACCAAGAGGGACCATTTCTTTCAGCTTTTCCAGACAGTTACGGAGGTGTGCTCGTCTGCAACAACAAACAACAAGAATTACATCACATAATTTTTTTCATATTTACCAAATGGTAAATTTCTATGACCAACACTATAATAAATAAATTGAACATCTGAATTTTTTTTTTATCTGATATAAAGCCTTCGTTAGTTAAGCATGGCCTTTTGCATGTTTTTGTTGCAAAGTCGCTATTCAACACAGGGCATAGTAACCCAGTGCGACTAATGAACTTGAACAACTTTCCTGTAGCCGTGAAGAAAGGAGCTTTAGTTGGGAGTTGTGTAGCTGTCGATTCAGTCGTTCGCCAGTTACGATCCTGCCCGCAATGCCCTAAAGAACTTCCCAAGGAGTTGGTAGAGTTTGCAGACAACGCCTGCCAAGAGCTGAAACATGAACAAAGAACGGAAGTCAGGAACTTCATAGCAAGATGGCATGATGTTTTTGAGTATGGCGGAGGTTCAAGAGGAAGAACAAATATCGTCCAGCATTGGATTGATACTGGAGACGCCAAACCTATATGCCAGGCCCCTAGAAGACGACCATTAGCCAAGCGTGAGGAAGCCCAAAGAATCATCAAAGAAGTAGAAGCTGATGGAACCTTCTAGCAGTCCTTGGGCCTCACCTGTCGTGTTAGTGAAGAAGAAGGATGGTTCTACAAGGTTCTGTGTGGATTATCGCCTTCTAAACAATGTCACCAAGAAAGACAGTTATCCTCTACCAAGAATTGACGACACATTGGACACTTTAGGGGGTTGCCAACTGTTTTCGACCTTAGACCTCAGAAGCGGCTACTGGCAAGTGGGGTTGGCCCCAGAAGACAAGGAGAAGACCGTATTCTCGATTGGGAGCGGACTGTGGCAATTCACAGTGTTACCTTTCGGATTTTGTAATGCCCCTGCAACCTTTGAGAGACTAATGGAAAACTTCTTAAGAGGTCTTTCGTGGGAAACATGTCTGGTTTACCAAGATGACATTATCGTATTGGGTAGATCTTTTGGCGACCACTTGAAGAACCTGGAAGATATCTTCGTACGACTTCGCACTGCTAATTTGAAGTTGAACCCGAAGAAGTGCAAGCAGTTCCGTAGGCAGGTGAACTACCTTGGCCATGTTGTCTCGGATAAAGGAGTCTCGGTGGACCCAGAGAAAATCAGAGCGATCACTGATTGGCCTGTACCGAAAGACAAAACACCAGGTAAGGAGCTTCCTTGGTCTTTGTGCATACTACAGGAGGTACGTGAAAGGATTCGCTAATATCGCAAAACCCCTAACGAAACTAACTGAGGAAAAACGAAACTTTATCTGGGATGAGGATTGCCAGCGGGCCTTCTATGAGCTGAGGAGTAGATTATGTAGCGCTCCCGCACGCACACACGCAAGCACGCAAACACGCACACACATGCATACACACACACACACACACACACACACACACCCACACACACCCACCACCAGGAAATATGTTAGATATGGACCTAAGAAAGACTGTCGACCAAAAGGCTTTAAAACTTTATATTTCAATATAATACACTTTGTTAATGCCTTTAAATACGGAAAAAAGTTTAAAAAATCGTTAAATATGTGTAATTTATCAACTTTAACGAACAATCTTCCGATATTTTAAGTACTAGCTACGATTTAAATGTTTACTATACTACATAACTTACGATTTTATATAATTATTCTTGCTTTATTCACTTAATCACTTTAATAAGACAGGTACCTCATGGAGGACGTTACCCTGAATATGAGTGAAGGATGAGTGTGATGATCGTGATGATAGTGGCGCGATCTTGAAGCCTTGTTACTGACTAAGGTTGGCATGTTCCTTAGACAGGATTATTAATTAATAGCCCAACAACCAATGGCAGCTGGCTCCAGAAACAACCCTTCAAAAAGCTTTAAACCGTACAACTATGTACCAAGAGTGTATTTCAACCAATTTAATTAAACACAAGCTAATAGTATAATGTAAATCTCAAATTAATGGTAAAATATGCGTGAAATTATCATGGATTCTCAGTTTATTTCTAAATTTGTAAGTAAACTATATGCGATAAAACTTTGCTTTCTATCTATTTCTGTTACGTTACTTTTAGGCTTTGGCATAATACCATTTTCAACAAGTTTTGATATTCTGTCTTACCAAAAATTGGCCTAATTCAGATTCCATATTTTGCAAACATCTTATCAGCAATATCTTGGCCATTTTGGCCCACAAATAAGTAAAAATCAAACTGTAAGTACAGAAAAATGTGATGTTTCATATCCAATTACAATTAATACATTTTGTATTGAATCCATTTCCAAAACTGCTGAATTCTAAGACGCCAAGAATTGCTAATAAGAGCGTAGACACGGATCAAAACTGTTGAACAATGTTCGCACTGGGTTTTCAATACTCGATTTCAAATCGGTTCAAACTCTGTAAAGGTTTCAAAAACTCATAATTGGTATACAGCACATATCTATTGCTCTTCAACACTTATAAATAAATAATTTTAAACTCATTAAATGGTAATAATGGTTTTTTAACGTTTTGAAACACAATAAATGGCTCTTTTGTATCCTAAATAAGTCAGAAATTCCAAACTTTTGGGGAAAATATATAACTATTCGCCAAAAATAATAGATTAAACTCCAAAATGGTTATATATTTACATGTGTCGACCCTATACATGTAGTATACTAGCCTTAGATGCTAAAAGGTGTCAAAAATCCAGAACTAGCCTCAGGAAGAGCTAAACAAGCTTTAGGCGCGAGAGCGCGAGGCGGGGACGACACTACCAAATCTGAGTCGTGATGTGAGGTACGGAAGGGTCTGCTGTGTACAGGGTGTGCAGATCTGCCATACCTCACATCACGAAAGAGAAACTTAAAAGCTTTCCTCAATCAAAAGGCCCTTTATTCTCTGCGGGAACTTTGAATGCTCCTATGAGTTGATTAATTCATAAGTTAGTTGTAAGACACTTGCGTTGTGCATATGAAGCTGAGGTACTAATTAACATTGACACCATTCATGTATATATGTATATGTATTATATGAATAAAGAAATATTGAATTGAATTGAATTGAAAAGAAATAACTTTAATAATTATCTGTTTCTGAATAGTTTGTGTACATCCCGCGCGCTGTAGCGCATGGGATTTTTGATATATTACTTATTGTATAATCATGTATTTTTTGAATAAAGCGTTTTTGAACTTGAACACACACGCACACACACACGCACACACACACGCACACACACACACGCACACACACACACACGCGCGCGCACACACACACACACACACACACACACACACACACACACACACACACACACACACACACACACACACAGACAGAAAACCGCTTTTTTGGATTCAGGGAGCACTAAAACGAATATATCCATTAACAACTCAAATTCAAAAATTTTGACGAAAACAATACTTTCTCCATATACTATGGTATAGGGGGGAGAAAGTAATAAACGGTATCAGGAAAGTAACACATACTTTCTCCCTTCAAGCATTAAAAACCAGAAAACATTTATAGTGAAATAAAACCATTTAACGATTAATAATCACACAAATATATACCAAATTTTATCAAAATCAGTTAGTAAATAACGGAGATACCGGTTTTCAAATATTTGCCATAAGAATAACATTGGACAACGTACTGCGTTTACCGCTGAACTAAAATATCAATTATCTCCGCAACCTGTTGACGTAAACTAATGATTCAAAATACTGGATTATTTAGTTTTTCTAGTCAAATTTAATGGTTGCAAGAATATTTTCTTTAGAGGTTACAGATTTTGTGAAATTTGAAAAATATGACTTTTTTAACACTTAACTTCTAACACCTCATAACTTCTGACCCTGAATTTTTACAGACATGCGGGTGGTATCATTTTGTTTGTCATTTAAGCAATAGAAACCTTGAAATTTTTATCAAAATCGTTAGAGCCAATTCTGAGAAATTTGGAATTTTGTCATTTTTTATGGTTTTTATGGGGTAAATACCCTAAAAAATCAAAAATTCAAAAAAATGAAAAATACGCCTGGAGATAACACGGCTTTATACCTATATGCAAAATTTCATGAAAATCGGACCACTGGTGTCGTCCACACACACACACACGCGCGCGCACACACACACACACGCGCGCGCACACACACACACATCGCACACACACACACACGCGCACACACACACACACACACACACACACACACACACACACACACACACACACACACACACACACACACACACACACACACACACACACACACACACACACACAAATAAGCCTAGCTATGTTAATGGCGACCCAATGAGAAAACCCAACTATGGTGACCTCTGAGATTTTTATTTCAACGCATGCAGATTAATAAGCAGATACCTGTGGTATAAATTTATATGGGTGGTATTGTCGATAAAACACTTTACACACGAGAAAACTGAGTCGACAAGCAGTCACCACAATCATTGTCCAGTGGTTGTGTGTAAGGGTTGCCACAATAGCCTAAACATGCTATGTGTATAGTGTGACGTTGCCAGTTCGACTGTCTGTCTGTCCGCTGGCCCACCAGGTCAACGGTAGTCCTTGCTTGCTCATGATTCTCCATTTGAATACACACCGCATTGGTCTGCCGATAAAAGTGGCGACCATGTAAGTTTTGTTGTATTTCTGTTTTGTACTTTTTATTAGCGAATCTCCCCAATAGGGAAGAAGATGTTACCATAGGTTTCACGGTAAGACATAAGCCCGAGACCATCATAACTTTTCGTTTTGAGGCCCCCAGATGCCAAAAAACACAATTCGTCAATTTTCATAAATATCGATGAAAACCACAACACATATTAGGGCAAATTTACCAAAATCCTAGCTTAATTTTTGTCTTTTTAACGAATTCTGCCCTGATTGGGACTTTATTCAGGTGAAAAAATTTATTTCAACTAAAAAAAATTTAGTTGTCCTCTCTTTCTCCACAGATTGTTACATTTTCTCATGGATAGTTTGTTAACTATGAGTGGTTAAAAGGCGAAATCAGTCAAGGGTCAGTAAAATATTATGTGTGAAATCTGTATATTAAAAAAATTTGGTTTTTCTTTTCCGAGTCTGTTCGGCTCTTCTACTCAACCGATTTTCATAATTGATGTCTCAAATTAAAGGTACACACACGCAGATTTGCCATCAAGCATCCGCATTCATTTATCTACCGTATTACTCAAGTTATGCATAAAAGCAACTTCCTCCCTGTACATTTCTTATGGGAGTTAAACATAGTTTTCCTTTTCCGAGTTTGTTTGGCTCTTCTACTCAACCGATTTTCATAATTGAGGTCTTAAATTAAAGGTATGCACGCACAGATTTGCCATCAGGCATCGGCATTCGTTTATCTATAGTATTACTCGACCAAAAAACATTAATTTGATTATTTCCGGGATTTCGAAGTCAATCAAAGTTATATTTCCCCAGTTCTAATTACGTAAATCTATATGTTTTGGTCTAAGAACCTTCAACAAAATACCAGCTTTCATTTCAGCTATTGATTATTAAAATCGGACGTACCTGAAGCACGCTGCTGAATTCCGAACAACACAAAAAAATTTTGTTTTTCTTTTCCGAGTCTGTTTGGCTCTTTTACTCTACCAATTGTCATAAATGAGGCCTTAAATTAAAGGTATGCACGCAAAGATTTGCCATCAAGCATCGGCATTCATTGATCAACTTATTACTCGACCAAAAAACATATATTTGGTTATTTCCCGAATTTTGAATTCAATTGAACATATATTTTCCCAGTTCTAATTACGTAATTCTATATGTTTTAGTCTAAGAACCTTCAGTGAAATTCCAGCTTTCACTTGAGCTATTGATTAGTATGATTGAACATACCTGAAGCACTCTGCTAAATTCCGAACAACACAAATCTTATATATACATAAATTAGGTTTTCCTTTTCTGAGTCTGTTTAGGGTCTGATCTTAATGAAATTTGGTACAGACGTGTAAAGTGGTAATCAATCGGACGAATTTGAGAACTAGCCCGATCGGACCACTGGAAGGGGGGTAAAGGGGGATAAACACCCCTAAAAGTGTTTTTTTTTATTTTTTACATTAAAAAATCAAAATTTATTAAATTTTCTTTGACACCATTGAATTCAGCTCAAAAAAACAACCAATTTAGGATTATGAATCACTGGTCTATGTCCATTGGTTACCAAGATATTGAAAGTGGTAAACACAGTACGTGGTCCCAATGTTAACCTTATGGGAAATAAGTAAAATTCAATCTTATTTATTTCTCAACGTATCTTGATAAAACTTGGTTTGTGGCTTCATCTAGATGAGATCTAACGTATAATAGTCTAAAATCCCCGATATTTCCATTTTTGTGGCAGCAAACCTGCATACTCACTCCCCATGTTATTCTTATGGAGCTTACAAAAACACCTCAAATCTCGCTATGTTGGCTTGAACTATGTTCTTTTGCGTATGAAATTCGCTGAGTATGCAGGTCTGCAACGGGGGTATTTTAGCGTGGTATATAGTTAGTTTGAAAAGTCGTATGTGCAGGGCTGACATGTCGCTGTCCCGAAAACTTAAGTACAGAATATCTCAATAAATTCCTACTTTTTCCCTCGTGGAACAAATTATTACCAAGTTGGTATAATTGGTTTTCTGAAATTCCAACATAACGGGGCCCAGCTACATGAACCTCTTTTTCAACTTAGGCAAGTGTCGGCTAAGTCAGGTTGAAGTTTTGAAGCTGCGCGCATTGCATGTAACATTAATTTTGTAAATGAAGAATTATATGAGTTGATTTTGTGTCTTAGTACCAAAATTTACTGCTGCGGAGCAGCGTGGGTCCTCTAGTATAATTGAAATTGCGAGTACCTCCATAATGTTAAGCAAAAACATGTTTTCTATACTTTCCGAACTTAATATCAAATTAATAAAAAAAACTAAAAGTTTTTATTTCTTCGGTTGTGGTGCTTATTTTTTGTGCACGCCATTGGGGTCTCGTATAAACTATTAAATTTAGAGAAAACTTTAAGGGGCAGAGTTGACCTATTATCGAGAAATTGGCAGTTGATTGGTATCAAAAACGAATGGGTTGAATAAAACTTACCAAAGATTAAAAGTGTTATGAAGACTTATTTCGTAAGGTTTTTATTTGACGTTCATTCATAAACATTTTTTTTCATAACATTATTTTTTATAAACATGGAATTTTTGACTATTCCATTACTCCATATAAGAAATACGCGGGGTGGCACAGTTAAAATGGAAAAAATTAATTTCAAATGGTATACAATGAAATAATAAGTGCTCATATCTCCTTAACCATTGAGTTTAGAAAAAAACGTTCTTTGAATGAAGCGCAAATTAAAAAAACGCCATAAAATTTACGGTGTTGCATTAGAAATACAGCGCCAAAGTTGTCAGTCATATCGGGGAATGGTGGCCATTTCAAGAAAAAGGAATTCGTATTTGTTATTGTCTTCTTGGAATTTGTAAAGTTCCCCATTTAAAGTTTTCCCTAAATTTAATAGTTTATGAGGTGTGCACAAAATAATTAACACACTGTATATGTTTTCAAACAACTAAAATACATTTCCAATCAAACACCTGAAAGATAAGACGTTTTAAACAAGAATAATATAGGAAATGGGTGTATAGGTTTGTTGCTACATGAATATAAAATTTGGGTGCGTCAAATCGCCATTAAAGATGGTCACCACTATGAGGTGTAGAAGGAGGCTCAAACATAAAAATGGCCGCTCACTTCAATGATTCATTAATGTTATAAGCTCGTTCTCCAGTAAATAGTGACACTTTTTTCCTATTCTATAAAGTTTACAAGA
This sequence comes from Flexamia atlantica, assembly GCA_035578135.1. Lineage (NCBI taxonomy): Eukaryota > Metazoa > Arthropoda > Insecta > Hemiptera > Cicadellidae > Flexamia > Flexamia atlantica. The sequence goes on from JAQJVK010000001.1 coordinate 114,428,586, forward strand.
TCGCTTCCCACAGCAGGATGCATTAGCTTAAACCTTTAAAAATGATTTAAGTCAAATAGGCAAATGCACTGACAAAAAAACGAATTGTTGTTTCGATTCTAAGACTGACTGTAACTATCTCTCAGTGACTGCTGACGCGCCGGCCGGCGGGATCGCGGGCAGGGATAGGGGTCACGTGCACACTACTACCTGCTGCGCCACCGCCGCGTGACGCCGGCCGTGCCTCTAGTGACAGTGAAACCTATGACATCAACTTTTGGTACAAAATCTTGATTTTTAAATTGAACATCAAAGAGAAAACAATAAGAAGTCATAAACTAGCTATTCTATGTCAGCGGGGCTAATATTAAATGAGTTTTAGCTTATATCACAACCCTTATTTTCACAGGTTTAAATTGTTTTTTTGAACAACTGTGAGATACAATACTTAATGTTTTATTTAACTAAATCACAAAATAAATTGTAATAAGACTTTTTGGTGGTTGCAAGTAAGGCCTGAAGGCTAGTAAAATGCAATAAAAACCTAGTTGTTGGAACTACTTATTAAGGTAAACTGATGCCGTTCAGGTTGAACACTTAAAAAAAGAAGAAAATAAAAAGAAAGAATTAGATTTAATTGAAAGTTACCTCTCGAATAGAATGCAAATGGTCAGTATTAACAATGTGTCCTCTAGTTTTAAGAATATTGTAGCTGGTGTCCCTCAAGGCTCGGTGCTTGGCCCGTTTCTTTTTTTGGTTTTTGTTAATGACTTTAGTAATAATGTAACATCTTTGTCTTTTCTTTATGCAGATGATACAACCAAGGCCACACTACACTACAGGCCGGAGTCTCCCCCCCTCCTCCCTGATGCCACGTCACAACACCAGCCGAACTACTAGCGCTGTGTTGGAAACAACAACTAAAATCATACGAAAAACGTAAACATTTACCAAAAAATTATGACATTAGAACATTGAAATGTAAACAATAAGAAACAAAACTGTCAAATTTCCAATAAAACATCTGATTAAAAGTAAACAAATTACTTGCCTGTAATGTTTACCGGTTTTTAAGATTATGAAATAAAGTCATGTTTTCTTTAAAAATATTTTCGACCGCATTTGGTTATTCATTAATTAATGCAGATTTGAAAAAATAATGGTTTCTACACGAAAACTGAAACGAATTACTTAGGGCACGATAGTTTTAAGAGTGCGACAGTGAATCGCCATAAGAGTACATTATAAAAGCGTCTGCGATTCCGTCTGATAATGTGACGTCACCAAAAAAGGACTCCGGCCTGTAGTGTAGTGTGGCCTTGATACAACCCTCCTATGTTCTGATTCTGATTACTGTGCCCTCGATTTAAAATTAACCGCTTCTCTACAGCAAGCTAAAGAGTGGTATTTTGCCAACAAACTCATTATCAACAATAGTAAGACTGATAGTATAATTCTTACAAACAGAAAAAATTTGGAAATAAATGATGATTTTGTTAAGCCTGTTAAGTTATTGGGTATTTTTTTAGATAGTAAGCTTTCTTGGGAAGCTCATGTTGATAGTGTTTGTAAAAAACTTTCTCGAGTAATTTTTTTGTTACGAAAACTGAAACACTGTGTAAACTTTGAAGTTTTGCTAATGACATATTTTGGTCTGTTAAAATAAATGGTCCATCTTAGTTATGGTGCCCGCTTATGGGGAAATTCTTGCGCAGCAAATAAAGCTTTCCTTTGGCAAAAAAAGCAATTAGAGTAATGGCCAATCTTTTACCTCTGGAATCTTGCAGACAATCATTTAGTAGCTTTAAGATCATGCCTCTAGCTTGTATTTATATTTTACAAAATTTAATCTACGTTAAAAAAAATATCAATGCTTATGTATCTCATGAGACTGTCCATGACCATAACACCAGGTTCAGGCATAATTTAGTACTGCCCAATATTAGATTGACCAAGACGTACAATAGTTTTAGTTTTCAGCAGATCAGACTGTTTAATAAGTCACCATTAGATATAAGAGAATTACCACATAGTAGGTTTGAACCGAAAATATCTTCATGGTTAAAGCTTCAAGCATTTTACTCGGTTGAAGAGTACATGAGCTGTGATATGTCCAATTTGTTTTTAGAAAGCTGTTAGGCCTATATTCTGTTAACTTATTTATGTTGTATGTTTTTGTTATACTGTTAGGCTAGTTATATTTTTGTACTGTTATATTTTTATACTGTTATATTTTTATACTTAGTTTTAATGACGAAGTCTAATGTAACAATTTTGTTATTTGATGGCCAATAAAGATCTTGATTCTTGATTGAGAATATATATGGGGGTCCCCCTGGCCGCCTCTCCAGGGTCATATATAAGTGGCCGCCTTACCCTGCAAGTTTTGTCACGTTAGGTGACAATAGTGAGAATTTTTTTTAAATTTAATTTTCGTTGTAAGGTTTTTATTTTTTTTTTAATAAATTCAAACTTGTTAGAGAAGGCAAGCAGGGGCAGACTTGATAGGCTCGAGTCGGTCAGCTATGCGCGTCTGTCTGGGGGTTGATGACGTGGTCATTGTTTCCTACAAGGGCGAAGGTCATAAATACGGGTGCCGCGCTGTCGATTGCCCTCATTTCATTTGGTTGGAAACTGGAGAACAGTCTAGGAGTGGTTTAGGGACCACGTATCAGATGCGCCACTCTGCTAGTCAAGGGAGTGCTTTGATGGGGGAATTTAGTGGACTGGTGAAATAATTTAAATTCTTAATCATGAGTTTCAATGTGGATCTGCTCCACAAGGATGAGCTACTGTACGAGTTACAATGGCGTGGTATTCCAGCCACAACAAATAATCTTGCCGCTGGGTTGCGAAAAAAGCTTAGGAAGGCGTTGAGGGAAGGGGTTCCAACTAATTGGGACAATTTGACCGTTCTGAGGGTTGCAATCGAACTAGACGATTGTAGATCGAAGGTAGATGAATTAAGACAGTTGATATCAGGGGTAGATCAAATTAAGGAAGCTGTGGGAATCACTAGGTTGAAGGAACGGGTGAGTCATTTGAGGCGTCGTTTGGGTAATTTGCTCCAAAATGCCAAATCGCGTTTACAGGATTTGCCACGAAGTAAGGTTATAGAATGGGTGAAAGAGTCAGAAACCTGGGAGGGTATTTTAGCGGAAAGGTCAAGTAAGTTGGACGAAGATGTCGTAAAAGAGAGTTTGCGAAAACTAAGTGAAACAAACGAGGACGAGGAGTAAAGCGTGGAGATAGATAGTATCGAATTGAGTAACGATGTTTTTGAGCCGGATCGTAGCGGGGCAAATTCGAAATCGCAAGTTGCTAAGGAACCGGACGCGACGGAGTTAAAGGTCAATGAGTCGGAGGGAATAGTTTTAGATACTGATAAGGTACCGCCGCACTCAATGCCTGTTAGTGGATTATTCACTAAACTAGCTAATCCTTTAGAAAGAATTATACGTGACATTCCAAAAAATGTTAATGGCCTGGATCATGCAAAGTTACTAGAGTTACTCGATGTAGTAAATAAGTTGAAGAAAAATAGTAAGTTAAGTGACACCCAGGTATTAGAAGTTGTGTCTAGTCATGTAAGCAATCCGTTGTTGGGGAAAATTAATTCCCACATACAATGTGGAGCTAGTTTAAGTGTCGTCCATAGTGCTTTGCTAAAGTGTTTCATTCCTCGCGGTTTGTATCAGAAGTTAAAGAGTGACATGGTAGATCGAAAGCAGGGTCCAGAGGAGCCTCTTTCAATGTATGTGTGTGAGATTAGAAAAAACACAGAGCTATTGAAATGTAATTACACTGATGAGGAACTGATTGACGCAATTGTCATGGGGATTAATCCTCGTGATAGAAATAAATTAGTTTTTCAGGGTTTCCCTAGGAGTTTTGAAGAATTAGAGAGAATGTGTGTGTTTGCACAAAATATTGAGTACAATGACAGAGAGAGGGACGAGTTAAGGGGACCAAGGAACCAAAATAGGGGAAATTATCCTAGTAGGGGTTATGTAAATAACGTCAATGCTTCGAACGGCAATGAAGGGAGAAATAGAGTGTGATTTTACTGTTCCAAGCCGGGGCATTTAATAAGGGATTGTTGGAGACGAAATAGGGGTAACAGAGGTGGATCTAATAGAGGGATGCCCGATAGGAGAGGATCTGAGATTCCCCGGGACCAAGAGCAGGGAAACTAGGAAGGGGGAAGCGTGCCTTCCGTAAAACAGGTAATTTTAATAAGAAGAAGTATAAGAAATTTATTGGCAAGAATCAGGTGTGTAACGTAAGTGTTAAAGAGCACATTAAAGGCGAGAAATTTAAGTTAATAAAATTGGAGAGGAAGATAAAAAATGTGGTTCAAAACAAAACGGGGTATTCACAGCTTGCCAGTTGTAAAGGTTAATTTTAGTAAAGATATGAGTGAGTGTGCGTTACTAGATACTGGTAGTTCTGCTAATATTTTAAGTAAGAGAGTATACGACGAGTTACAATCACGGAAGTTAGTGATAAGCCTCTCCAATGATAAGGTAGAATGTTTGACCGCGACCAGTGAGTCAATCAACATTTTAGGGATTTGCAAAGTGAAGATTCAAATTCAAAACAAATCGTGGGTTACACAGTTTTTAATAGCTGAAAAAATAACTTGGGATGTTATTTTGGGTGTGAATTTCATGAAAATAACAGGTTTGATTTTAAATGTGAGAGAAAATCAGGGGTATTTTTCTTTCAACAAGAGAAACGTGTTTAATTTAAATGTCATTGAACATAAAGAAGGAGCACGGACGGAAGATGTGAAGATGGAATTAAAAATCGGTCGCGGTGAACTTAAAGAAAAAATCAGTAAATTGGTAGCAGATAACCCTAAAGTTTTTACAAATGAAATAGGAAAGGCGCTCGATTTTCAATGCGAGATAAAACTAAAAGATAAAACCCCAGTGAACATAAGACCATATCCTGTTTCTCCGCCTAATATGAAAATAATGAGAGAAATCACCGATTCGCTACTGAAACAAAGAATAATCGAGCCTAGTTTGTCAAGCTACTCGTCACCTAGTTTCCTCGATAGTAAAGGGGAGGGGAAAGGTCATAGGTTAGTCACCAATTATAAGGAATTAAATGCTAAGATCGAGCCAATTGTGCATCCTATAGGTGAATTGCAGGGATCATTTAACTACCTCAGTGGCGCTTCCATATATACAGTGTTGGATTTAAATAATTCATACTATCAGGTGCCCCTCCATCCAAATAGTAGACATTTAACAGCGTTTTCCACTCCATATTCTCTTTACCAGTACACAAGATGTCCCTACGGGCTCCACCTGGGTTCGGGGTTATTGTCAAGTTATTTAGATAGAGTATTTTCAGATTTGAAATTCAAATGTTTGATTTCATTTGTGGATGATATAGTTGTATTTTCAAAGAGCCCAGAGGAACATATGGAGCACTTAACTGAAGTTGTCAATCGATTATCTGAGGCCAATCTAACTGTGAACCCGAGTAAGGTGTTATTCGCAGCTGAGGAGATAAGTTTTCTAGGGCACAGAATTTCCCACAATACTTTGAAAATCGACCCGGATAGGACCCAAGCGATTAGGGATTACAAGAGCCCGACAACTGTAAAGAACTTGAGTAGGTTTATAGGAATGATTAATTTTTATTCCAAGTTTATCGAGAACTATGCCATTTTGTGCGCCCCACTAAACGAGTTGAGAAAGAAAAACGCAAAGTTTAAATGGTCGGAGGAATGCGAGGAAAATTTTCAGAAACTTAAAGAGTCCATATGTAACCCGCCTGTATTACGTTTACCGAATTATGAGGCGCTGTTTGTACTGCAAACCGACGCGAGCCAGGTCGGCTTAGCCTCAGTTCTCCTGCAGGAAATCGATGGGGTAAGATATCCAATCCACTATTATTCCAAGACGTTTACTAAGCAGGAATTGAACTTATCGGTGTACGAAAAAGAAGCGCTAGCAGTAGTATTGTCAATCCAGAAGTTCAGAAGTTATCTAGAAGTAATGTTTTATCTCGAAACAGATAACCAGAGTTTGTCATGGGTGTTGTCACATCATAATAAGCTAGGTAAATTAGGGCGCTGGGCGGAGTTAATATTAGGATTGCCATTTAAAGTAAAGCACATAAAGGGATCAGGCAATAAAACCGCAGATTGTTTGTCAAGGATGTTTGAAGGTTATCCAGAAATTGAGGTGGAGTGTGAAACGCCGGCCGACGATATTAATGATTTAGTAAGCAATTTAAATAAAGTAGCCCGTGAGAAACGTGAAAATATTGGTCCCGAGTTAGTAAATAATTTAAATGATTATCCTGCAGCATATACCGACTTACGAGAGCACCAAAGACGTGACCCAGTGATTTCTGGTTTAGTAAATCGAATAAAAGGGGGAGAGAGATTACCGCAACATGTTGTGAGCCAAGGTGTGTTGGTATTTAAACCCCCGAACAAAAGGAAAGGGCGAATCGTGGTTCCGGAAGCTCTGAGAGATATGATATTACATTATTATCATAACAGTACTAGTACAGGTTGTCACCTAGGTATATCGAAAACTGTGAATAAGATAAATAAAAATTTCTACTGGGAAAGAATGTTCAATGACGTCAGAGAGTATGTTGGGAGGTGTGAAATATGTGCCAGATCTAAACAAGCTCAAAGAACATACCACGGGGATATTGTTAGTTATCAAGCAACAATACCCCCGTTGCAGCAGTCCTGCATACTCAGCGAATTTCAAGTGCATAAATAAATAATTTAAATGAAGTCTCGCATCAAGTAAAATCAATATACATTCAAAAGAAAGCGTGCAAAAATACTCTCCTAGTGGCTTTTAGGAGCAAAAGGCTATAAAAAAAATAATAGCCTATACTTGGCACGAAAATGCAATGTTCAAAACTTCAAAACAGCTGGCTTTTCCAATTTAATCATATGGGGAAATGACCAGCTGTTTAAGTTTGAGTTAAAAATTTCGTAAAAATCATCAGTAAAAATCTGTATTCGCTATAGTACATTTATTTGACATATTTAGTTATCTGGCCTTTAAATAAGCCATATGTCAGTATCCACCATATTATGGCTTTGAATCAAACATCAGCTCACATGTTTTAATGTAAACAAAGCAGACGTTTTACATCCCAATGCTACTTAAATGGCAGTTATTTTATGTTATTTTTTGTTTTCTAGCAAACTTTAAGAAATTTCAGTACTTTTCCTGAGTCCCTGACATTAAAACATTTGATTTGGGCCCTTTTCCCTCATCCTTTGACTTGCCAAATGCCCACAATTGCTATTCAAAAATAAATTATTCTCCATAAGATTAGTACGGAAAAATGCAGGTTTGCTACCCCAGAAATTTGAAAATGAGGTATCATAGGCTACAATCCAATATATATAAACTATATGAAGCCACATAACATGTTTTATCAAAATATGTTGAAAAATAAGAAAGATATCCAATTTTATTTACCTCTCATAAGGTTAACATTGGGAAAGAGAGTACACAGGTTTGCTGCCTCAGTAATTTGATGATTTGGGTATTTTAAGCCATAATCAAGTAGATATTAACTGTATGAAGCCCCATGCCAGTTCTTATCAGGATATTATGAAAAATGAGCAAACCACACAACTTTTTTAATTACCCATAAGGTTAACATTGAGAATGAATATGTAGGTTTGCTGCCATGAAAATGTAAAAATAGGGTATTTTAGGCTATAATCCAGTATATTTCAACTAGATGAAGCCACATACAAAGTTTTATCAAGATGCGTTAAGAAATAAGGAAGATATAGGACTTTTTTATTTCCCATAAGGATAACATTGGAAATGAGTACGCAGGTTTGCTGCCATAAAAATGGAAATATTGGGGATTTTAGATTAAAATGCATTAGATTTCATCTAAATGAAGCCACAAACCAAGTTTTATTAAGATATGTTGTGAAATAAGCGAGATATAGAATTTTACTTATTTCCCATAAGGTTAACATGGGGACAACGTACTGTGTTTACCACTTTCAATATCTCGGTAACCAATGGACATAGAGCAATGATTCAAAATACTAAATTGTTTGTTTTTTCGAGCTGAATTCAATGGTGCCAAACAAAATTGGATTATTTTTATTTTTCTATGTGAAAAACCCAAAAAAACCCATTTTAGGGGGGGTTTACCCCCCTTTACCCCCCTTCCAGTGGTCCGATCGGGCTGGTTTTCGAACTCATCCGAATAATTACTACTTTACACACCTGTGCTAAATTTCATTCCGATCGGACCATTTTTGCGAGCGCTATCGTGCTTACAGACACATAGATATATATATATATATATATATATATATAGATATATATATAGATATATATATCTAGAAATTTGAACGAATGGTGTTTTTTGCTTCTGGGGGCCCCAAAACAAAAAGTTATCATGGTCTTGGGCTTAGGTCTTACCATGAGACCTACGGTAATAGCTTCTTCCCTATAGGGGAAATTCGCTAAAACCGATGAGTAAACTGTATGTAGATTCAGCGGGAAACTTCCCTAGGAGTAAAACAGGTCACACAATGCTGCTTGTAGTGATTGATGATTTTTCTAAGTACGTCTGGTTGGTTCCTTTGAGGGATGCGAAAACGTGTAATATCGTTAAGGCATTGGAAACACAGGTTTTTAAACATGTGGGAACACCGGAAATGATCATCAGTGATAATGCCTCCTACTTCATCGGAAAGGAATTTAAGAATTTCTGTTATAAGTACAGAGTGAAATTACACAGAATAGTGGCGTATAATGCTAAATCAAATAAAAGTGAGAGGTACATAAAAACAGTTAAAGGTAGTGGCACTGCACCATGATTGTCACGACAATTGGGACAGCAGATTACATTACATTCAACTAACACTGAACATGGCAGTGAATGAGGTGACAAAACACACAGCCTTTCAACTCATGTATAATTTCGAGCAAAATTGCAGTTTGACTTCGATATGGAGGGTTAATGACCTGCTTGGAGATCCGTCAGATAAGGAGGAAGTAAAGACCAGGTTCAATCGGGCGATAAGAAATTTAAAGCGAGCTCACAGTAGGACGAGAGAGCGAAGGTTGGTTGATGAAGGAGCCAAGCATCCTTTTAAACTGTTTGATTTAGTGCGTGTTAGGATTCACCACTTAAGTGACAAGGCGGCTAAATTTCAAGCTAAACTCGCATATAAATGGTCAGAAAAATACAGGATAATTCATTTTTTGAGCCCTGTTACAGTGCTACTGCAAAAAGAATCTGATTGGAAAACAATTCAGAGAGCGCACCTTGACCAGTTAAAAAGGGGGTAAATGGGAGATTGTATTATTTAGGCAAGATAAGAAAGGTTTTATGTAAGGCGGAAGACAAAGGTTTTATTTCATATTTGTTTGTTGTGAAGCCTGGGGAAGCTGTGAAATTGAACGCCATACTGAATTTGATAGTCAGCGAAGCCTGAATTGATTATTTAATTGAAATGGAACGCGTTGTCAGTCAGTGGTGAGCGAAGCATGACAGTTTTCTGTGAGGAACGCAGGACAAATAGGAATTAGTAATTAAAATTGAATAATAAAAAAATGTAAGTGGGAAATAATTGGGAAATGCAAAACAAAATTATTATAACTGCGTTGCAAAAATGCTGCTCGAGGACCTTGGACGCAAGTGAATTGAGAAAGCGGAAGAGATTATTTTAAGAATGTGTATTGTTCGATGAGAGAAGAATCGTGGCCAGGTTTTTCTTTCATTACATTAAAAGATCGTCAGCGCAGGGGACAATATTTCAGTTCAGTAGTTTAGTTTGTACTTATAGATTATATGCGTATTAACACCTTTCTTATTTTGGCTCTATAACAAGACGTATTTTTAGTAAGCTTTGTAAATAGTAGTGATATAAAAATAGGCACCTATTTCAATTCCATTTCAACCTATGTCAGTTGTGTTTCAAGTGTATTTCAATGTATTTTAAGAAGGGTTCAATAAATTGTTGTGTATTAGTGTAAATAGTTAAGGAAAATAGTTAGGCTTTAAGTAAACAGTTTGGAGATTAAAAATAAATGAGCTCGTGAGAAATAAACAGGTAAAAGGGAAAATGTTTAAGTTAATTTGTACTTGATGCCTTATGTTATCACGCATAAGGACATTATTATGACAGTTACAAGATTAAACAAATTCCAAAACAAATTATGTATAACTAGTATGATGTATAATGGTAATGATTAATACTGGTATAACCAGGTGTAAATAAAATGAAGTGTCGCAAATATTAAGGTTAATTAATTTCATATTGAGTTAAAGTAATAGATAAATAAATAAATAAATAAAAATGCCTTTATTTACAAGCGTTCCTCAGTCACAGACTGCTTTTCAGGACAACTCAAGTCAAACATACAATGAACATAAAAAAACAAACAAACAAAAACTCATAAAATATCATTTAAATACATAACTTTCAATTTTTTTCTAAATACAGAAACAGAGCATGACTTGAGCGTCCCAGGGAGGTCATTAAAATACCTTGGGCCAAAATAAGAAAAACTTTTACGTCCCAGCTCCAGTTTCACTCTGGGGAAGTGAAGCTTCCAGTCTCGGCTGGCGCGCTGGGAAACCTCCTCTCTGCCTTGCAGTTTCACACTTAGGTACTGGGGCTCTCTGAGTGTGAGGATTTTGTGGGTCATGCAGTTGGTCATCAGTCTGCATAAGTCACCCATACGGAGCATGTCAACAGCATCACGATACACCGACACATGGTCGTATCGCCTCAGAGAGAAAACAAAACGCACAGCCGTGTTCTGTAGTTTCTGGATTCTCTGAGCGTCATGCATCGTGATGCTGTTTCCATAGGCCGGGTAACAGTAGCAGAAGATTGAGAGGACCAAAGACTGCATGAGCTGAAGTTTCACTGATTCTGGCAATAAACCCCTGAACCTATACAGACCCCTCAGCCTGCCGATGGCACGCTGGATATTGTGAGTCACGTGGTCTGAAAAAGAGAGTTCACTGTCAAGGACGACTCCAAGAGTTTTGACTTTATCACAAATAGTCAAACTCTCACCGTCAAGGGCGACCTCTACACCACTCTCACTGAGGGCCTGTATGCGATCTTGTGGCGCTAAGTGTAGCACAGTGCACTTTCCTATGTTAAGCTTGAGGCCATTGTCCGTTGACCAGGTCAAAATACTTTCAAGATCAGTATTAACTTGGTGAATGGCATCCTGAATTAAATCAGGAACATAGGACAAATGGAGCTGACAATCGTCAGCGTACAAGTGCGGCATGCAGTTCTGAACACACGAAGGAAAGTCTGATGTGTACAGATTAAAAAGTATAGGACCCAAACAACTTCCCTGAGGTACACCTCTTCCCCTTGAAAGAGCAGTTGATATCTCACTCTTAAACCTTGTGACCTGCGTTCTTCCAGCCAAGTATGATCTGACCCAGTCAATTGCTCCCGCTCCAAAACCATAGTAATTCATTTTTGCCAATAGTAACTTGTGATTGATGGAGTCAAACGCCTGTGAGTAGTCTAACAGTACTAGCGTGCTCCATTTTCCTTTGTCTTTCGCATCAATCAGATCACTAAACAGATTCACCAGGGCAGTGCAAGTACTATGAATGGCTCTAAAACCAGATTGTGTTGTTGGCAAGACATTCTCACTCTTCATGTATTTATTTATTTGGCAAGCAACAATCTTCTCAAGTATCTTCGAAATAGCTGGTAATATTGAGATGGGTCTGAGATCTTGGACTCCTTTAGGGGCAGCTGTCTTCAGGAGCGGATGCAAAGTACTCATCTTCCAGTTATTTGGGAATATTCCATTATTCAATGATTGATTGATAAGATGGGTTATAGCTCCAAGCGCATATGGACTCACAGCCTTTATCATCTGAATAGAAATACTATCATTTCCGATCGCACTCGATTTGATTTCATTCATGGCCGACTTGACTTCCTTTTCTGTCACAGGTCTAAAATTCATACTATTCTCAAACTCCTTCTTTCTATTCTCGTTGTAATGGGCAATTGTAAGGACATTTGCCTCACAACCTCCTCCCATTTCACCAAAAAACTTCTTCATTTCCTCTAAGCTTAGATCCGGCGAAATGCTTATATTTTTTTTATCTGGCACTATATCACACTTCTTTAGACATTTCCACATGCTTTTCGTGTCCTTATTTAAAGTCACGGTATCTGTCAAATACTCTTTTTTTGCTCTCCAGATCAAAATATTTAGCTCATTTCTCATGTCTTTATATTTTTCCCAATTTTCACTGTCCCTGGATTTCCAATAGGCTTTCCTCAATTTATTCTTCAGCCTTATCTTTTCGTTGATCTCGGCATTTTTCCAAGGCGCCTTTTTTCGTGTCACTTTCTTCGTCACGATCGGTGCTTGTCTATTGAACACCGTCAGTATGTTTGATGTTATAAATTGCTCTTTGTTATTAACATCATTCATTTGCAGAGCTTGATCCCAATTTATCTGAGCGATCGCTGCAACAGCTAAGTCAGTGTCAAATCTGGAGAAATCTCTATATCTTACCATCTTTGGCTTTCTTCTCTCATTTCGGCATACGATATCACAATGAACAAGCTTGTGGTCTGTTATCTTCACCCCTCTATGGTCCTTGATAGCCGATGTATCAATAACACCGATCCTCTTGACCTCAGCCGACCTGTCCACGATGATGTGGTCTAACAAGGTGGCTGAAGTTTCTGTTACCCTAGTTGGTTGTTCTATGACTTGTATTTTGTTAGTTTCTTTCAAGAGCCGGTGTAAGAACTTAGTTTGGGTACCGGTTTTTGAGAGTAAATCTATATTGTTATCACCCAAGTACACAACATTATCTACTTGAACTGCCAAGTCAACAAAGAGTGAGTGAAATAAAGGCTCGAGGAGGGTGTACCTTAAATGAGGGGGTCTATAAACTACACATACGCCAAGCCTCTTTCCCTTTAAGTTCACCACAGCACAAAGGAAATCGATACTATGGTCAATTTTACCAGTGAGAGAGCACTGCTCATATGCAAGACCGTCTTTGATGTACAAAGCTACTCCACCACCGTCCGAAGCCGTATCGAATTGGGCCAGAGCAGCACATCGGTCTTTTCTCAGCATAGAGTAACCTGGTATATTATAGTTGTCAGAGGGAGTGCCAGACTGAAGCCACGTCTCACCAATAGCAAGAACATCAAAATCAAAGTCCTGCACAAGAGAGGTCATTTCTTCAAACCCAGTATTGAGTGACCTCATGTTTAGGTGCGCAACTTTGAGATGCCTATTGCCCCCCATCTCACCTAGTTTCCCGAACGATCAGCTGCCCCCAATGATGTGTGCTCATGACACCCACCAAGAGAGACATCATCACAAACCGGATCCAAGGATGAGGAGGGATTTGGCAGATCGGAACTCTGGACACTTAGAGGCTGAGTGGGGGGAGCCAGAATCGCAGCAACCGTGTCCACTATCAAACGGTCCAGCCGGAACATTGCAGGCCGTTTGAAGTGAACGCCATCACGGACAAGGTCATGACGGCTAACACATGTGTTTGCCTCCACGAAAACAACTCCAAAATTATTTGCCATCAAATCAACTTGGTCGTTGAAATCGTGTAGTGCCTTGTATGAGAGGTCACGTCGAATCAGAACGCTGTTCAAAATTATTCTGGCGTCAGGAAAGCTGGTTCTTGCTGTGTGCAGTAGGTCAGCCATGCTGTCCAAGACCTGACGCTTTCCGTGACCACCATTGTACCCTGGACCTCCCCGGTACCCTCTCTTCAAATTGTTACATCCAACATGCATATAAATAACAGACAAACTTACACCTAAATAACCTAAAAGTACATTCTTAATATCTACAATCTTATGTCCAGGAAGGCACTCAACATAAGCCCCCCTCTCCCTACAGCCTTTGGTGGAGTGGCGCAAATGAGAGTCTCCTATGATGAGTACGTGCTCGAAGTCACTTTCTTGCAGCTTTGTCACATTTTGTTGGCTGTCTATGGGGTCACAATCAGTCAGCAAACTGGTGTGCGGATCATCAGTGACAGCCTGCTGAATAGAGGGCGGCTGAGCAGAGGGCAATGCAGGAACTGGTGTGGGTGCAGAAGACTGGCCACTGGTCGCCTCGATAGATCTTAACTCTGACAGCAGATCTTCTCCTGCCGACGATGTCCGTCTCTGCCTTGAGCGCGTCTCCGCTCGTCGCAGCTCACATCTGAGACACTTTAAGTCGGCTTCCAACACCTCCACTGTGGTAAGGAGGCGACGTCGGTCAGCTTCCAGCTGTTCGATTCTCTCGTCAGTTTCAGCCCTCAATGTAGCCACATCTCTTGCATTAATTTATCTACCCTTTCTCGAAGGCGAGTGTTATCCAGCTTTAAGCTCGTCAACTCATTGTTAAGTCGCCCTATATCATTGTCATATTGCTCTTCTAGCTCAGTACAAAAGATCGATTTGTCCTTAAAACTTACATCAAGCTTACTGCAGCGACCTTCAGCAGTTCTAAGGTCATCATGAAGACTGTCAATTTGCTGCTCCTTCTCACTTTTTTCTCGGGATAGATCATTTAATTTTGACATAAGAGAAGTAACATGCGGTATAAGTTTGCTGACACAATCCTCTCCATATGTGACGATTATTGACTTAAGTTCATTGTGAAACATGGATACTAGTTCAATACTGACACTCTCAAGAAAAAATAATCCCTCTATAGCAGTTAACACATCTTTTGATCTTGTAATAGGCATTTTTAAGTCAAGATACTACTAATCTAATTAATATCGCTAAAATTCTAAAAATAATAAACAACAAATTAGTCAATATATTAAAATATAAACAATTCAACAACAACCCAAAATTCAATAACAATTAAAACAAATTTATTCACAAGACCTGTAAAACAACAATTCAAATTTAAACTGGCAAGAAAATAATAACTGGTAGTTAACAACTCAAATTAATGTAATATTACAACTAGCAAAGTCTAATTTTGAAGCGAGTAATTCCTGCAGTCAGCGGTTAGTAGGCTGCTTGGCAGCGATGTATCCTTGTTGCGTTCGGAGAATTGAAGGCGCTTGGAAAAATCGGCCGTAGCGGAGTCCTCTAGCGGCAGCAGATCTCGGGCTGGACGGCAGTTAGTGGGCTGGGACAATCACGGCCGAGCAGTTGGCACCGGCAGCGGCTCAGAAGCGGTGCGCAGTGGTCGTGATAACTGATATCAGGACTGCCTCAACTGGTTTTTTCACCGATGTTAGTTACGTTATTTAAACACAGTCTACTTACACCGCAGCCAAAGTCCTTGCTGATCACTTACACAGTTGGGTCCATTTGAAATTATTTACTGTACAGAAACTGAGATCATGCTAGTTAGCTACAAAGTCAAAAATAAGTAAAAACTGAGGATACAAAAACTTCTCCTAACTTCAAAGGCAGGCCAGGCCTACCAACCCTTGACAATAGGAAGCTGAACCCCAATAGTAGGAAGCTGAAAGATGTAATCCAGGCTACTAATATGAAAGAAAACCTTGTTAAGATTTTAAAGTTTGTGATGAGTAGATGCAAACACAGTAGAAGGAGGAAGTGCGCGCGACCTTGGGTTGGGGCGATGCGACTTTGGTTCGTAGATAAGCGAGCAGATAACGGATGAGGAAAGGTTGATAGCATTCGCATGCAAGAAAGGTTTGTGCTTCCTGAGATTCATCTCAAAAACAGATGCGTGTGAATTTCAACGCGATTAAGAAAGTTGTTTGTAAATAAACAATTCGTTTGAGGGGTGTAAGTAGTCAAACGAATTTTTATTTTGAAAGGGGAGGTTTGTCACGTTAGGTGACAATAGTGCGAATTTTTTTTAAATTCAATTTTTGTTGTAAGGTTTTTATTTTTTTTTAATAAATTCAAACTTGTTAGAGAAGGCAAGCAGGGGCAGACTTGATAGGCTCGAGTCGGTCAGGTATGCGCGTCTGTCTGGGGGTTGATGACGTGGTCATTGTTTCCTACAAGGGCGAAGGTCATAAATACGGGTGCCGCGCTGTCGATTGCCCTCATTTCATTTGGTTGGAAACTGGAGAACAGTCTAGGAGTGGTTTAGGGACCACGTATCAGTTTGTGAATATGTATATACAGGGTGAGTTTTAATTGTCCCCCCCCTTACTTTTTTTACATTTCTAAAAATAACTATCCCAGACCCCGCCCAAACATTATTGGGTAGTAAGTACCTCGTTTTGAGGGGGTACTCATTTTCGGCCGCCATCTTGGATCCGCCATATTGGATCCAAAATAATTTTTTCAAATGTAAAACTGGTGTTGTGACCCATCATTTCAAGCTAGATTTTTTCACTGATTACAATGCCGCAATCCGTTTTTTAATATCTCGATTCGTTCTCAAGATATGATTACTTTTAATTTATTTATTTTCAACCAATTTTAACATTAGAAATTGATAAAATAGGCCCATAACGACAAAATAATGCTAGATAGTGACGAATAACCACCATCAGTCATTGTTGAGCGATTTACACTTAACTTTCACCAATGAAAATTTTTTGGCCGCCATCTTGGATCCACCATTTTGAAATGAGGTAAGTTATTTCAAATATGAAGTTGGTGTTGTGACCCATCATTTCAAACTAACTTTTTACGCCCAATCCAATGCCGCAACCCATTTTTGGCTATAAAATTTAATTTTTGAAAAATTCATATTTTTGAGATTTTTATTAGAAATTTGTCAATATCTTGAAAACTAAACACGATAATTAAAAACGGGTTGCGGCATTGAATTTGGCGCAAAAAACTAGTCTGAAATGATGGGTCACAACACGAACTTCATATTTGAAATAACTTACCTCATTTCATAATGGCGGATCCAAGATGGCGGCCAAAACATTTACATTGGTGAAAGTTAAGTGTAAATCGCTCAACAATGACTGATGGCGGTTATTTGTCATTATCCAGCATTATTTTGTGGTTATGGGCCTATTTTATCAACTTGTAATGTTAAAATTGGTTGAAAATAAATAAATTAAAAGTACTCATAACTTGAGAACGAATCGAGATATTAAAAAACGGATTGCGGCATTGTAATCAGTGAAAAAATCTAGCTTGAAATGATGGGTCACAACACCACTTTTACTTTTGAAAAAAAAAATTTTGGATCCAATATGGCGGATCCAAGATGGCGGCCGAAAATGAGTACCCCCTCAAAACGAGGTACTTACTACCCAATAATGTTTGGGCGGAATCTGGGATAGTTATTTTGAGAAATGTAAAAAAAAGTAAGGGGGGGACAATTAAAACTCACCCTGCATGTATACTAGGGGCCCCATGCGCAAATTGCGCATTTTAATATTGTGTTCGTTTGTGAGAAACTATAACTTAAAATTCGAAAAAAATTAATTACCTTCTTTAAATTCTCAATTATTAAAAAGTTAACCTGTTTAAACTTGAAATTGAAATGTTACATTTTTTTTAAGCTTAGCTGGGAAAACATACACTCATATTGTCCATCGTTCCCACACTATTTATTTGAATTTGATTGTCATCTGGAAATAACTTTGCTCAACATTAGGATACCGCATGTGCTTTTCACTTTTGCCCTTACATAATCGTTAAGTCGCTGAAAGTATATAGGTGGTAAAATGTCGCTCTGCTGTTCAATATTTGTCTCTTAGCAGTTAGTTATCTGTTCTTATTGGAGGTTAAACTTGTTTTCCCTGATCCCTCTAATCTTGTCTTCTCTATTTTCTCTTTGGATTGTTCTTTTTTCTTTTTCAGGATTCATAAATCGTCTTATAGGCCGAATAATGTAATAATTTCCTTTTATAAATTTACTTCCTAGCTGGAAAAAACTTTGAACATTCAAGAAAACTATTGTCATATGGAATTAAAAAATATTTGAATGTTCGTTTGAAATTTTGAATATGAATAAAATTAATAATTTACAACATTTGAAACATGTCGATATACTCATCAAAGAGTGATTTACCCAGAATCAATAAAGTTATCACATCTAAAAATTGTTCACTGTTCATAAGTTGTTTCGTCTATTATTTAAATTTTCAGGGTATCTATTTTTATTTACAATGTCAGTGGTTGACAATTCGTCTGAAGGTAATCAGCTGTTAAATTACGATTTACGTTTAGCAAGTTTAGCAAGCACTGGACCATTGAAAGCGCCCTCTAGAAATAAATCACAGGCTCGGTGCTCGAAACCGAAAAAGAAATGCCTATTTAAGCTATCTGTCGCAGGTGCGCTACATTATAAGCTTTAAAATGACACCTCGATCGTAAAAATCGGTTCAGTAGGACGCCTGAAAAAGGGATCTAACAGAAAAAAACCTTATTGTATTAAGTACATAGATATATATTTGAACAAATTGGTTTTTGTTATCTGGGGGGCCCAAAACAAAAAGTTATGGTCTCAGGCTTAGGTCTTACCATGAGACCTACAGTAATAGCTTCTTCCCTATAGGGGAAGTTTGTTAAAAAAATGAATCTCACAGCATGAGCAAAGGTTGGTGGGAACATTTTTAAAACATGAGTTAAACCAGTCCAGTCCAAAGTATGGATTGAAGATATGCTACATACCTATTTTTTTCCAATTCATTGTGTGTTGTCCTGAAACACAAAACAAATTGTGAGTATGTTTAACTAAAACTAACATTTCTCAAAGCCATGGAGTTCCTTCCAGTTCTTTGAAGAAAAGACAATTTCTAACAAAGGGCAAAGATGTTAGAATTAAAGTAGATTGAAGATTTTCAAATAAATCAGGAGCAAAATTTATTGAAACTTTATTTTAGACATGCTTGCCTTTACTCCTTGAAGAGTTCCTAAAATAGAACCTTGCAATCAAATCAAGTGGTTTGAATCTGCAAAAAAGCTACCATGGCCAACCCCAAGGGTAGATTTGATCGATTTGATTAATACAGGATGTCTACCAGATTTCATATGTGAAATTCCCAACTTTTCCAAACCATTTTCAAAAATATTCACGGCCATTGGAAACACAGCTATGGTCTCCAAACGAATACTTGAGCACGATAAACGAATACTGATCTTTATAAATTAGTATATTATTTTATGGCTGCAATGCAAACAAAAGATTTCACAGCCGCGATTTGTCAGCCGCAATGTGACCGAAAGTTTTAACGGTCACGAAAACGGTGAACAGTTTAATGGCCGCAATACAATAAAGATTCAATCGGCCACAAAGATGGCTGACACTTGACAGCCATGATGCAGCTGTGCGAATTGCCAATTGCAATATGACAGAGTGATTTTCAAGCCACAATACGACCAAGAGATGTGACGTCCGTGAAAAGAGAAAGGAACGTCTGCGAAGGGACCAAAACATGTTTCGGTCCCTAAAACGATTGAGCTATTTTTTAGCCACAATTTTTTTGGATTGAGCGATCTGACGGCCGCAAAAAAAGCGAGGATCTCGTCAACTGCAATGCAACCAAGAGCTTTGCCCACTTAAAGAAGCAAAAGATTTCTGGCCAAAATAGGACTGAAAGATGTGATGGCCATGAATAGAGCACCAGACTTGATGGCCGCAAAGAAAGCGAGGGATTTGACGGCCCCAATATGTCTGGTCGGCCGTGGAAAGATTGAGCGATATTCTGGCTGCAATATGACCAAACTAATGACCATGAAAATAGCGAGCAATTTTCCAGACCAATACGTCAAGAGACAATCGACCACAAGTCCAGAATGTATGGCCGGGAATGTGAGTTTTATTGTCTCAATGCGACCCAAAGATCAAATAGCAGTAATGTAAACAAACTCAATGTGATCGCGAGGTGTATGGCACGAAAAGTTTTTAGCGGAACAATCGAGATTAAGATACCATCGGCAACAAAAAAACCCGAGATTTGGCAGCCACAATTTGGCCAGGAGAGTTGCCGAGTGGTCACAATGAGACCAAGCGATTTTGTTGCCGCAATAAGACTGTGAGATTGCCGCCCATGTAATAAATGTCAGATTTTCCAGCCGCGAAAGGATCGAGCAATTTTCTTGTCGCAAAACGATTGAGAGATGTGATGGCAGCGAAAACAGCAAAGAAACTCGTCTGCTTTCTAAGTAAAAACAATAGTTAAAGTTAACAACATCATTCTGACCTACATGCCCTAATCAAAACTGGAGATACCAGTCGTTAACTAAATACAAAATTCTGAAAAAATTTATTTTCGTATTGATTAAAGTTCCATAACTCGCATCAAACTCAGCTGATTTTAATGATTTAGAGGTTAAATTAAAGCCAGTAATGTACTGAGTTAATTAAAACCTTAATCATATCTAGTTTTTGCTGAATTCGGAGATATGGGTCTTTAAGTAATGACAAATTATGAAAGTAAGAAGAATTAAATTTGGATTATGGATCATAACTCCATTTCTTTTAGTCAGATTTCAATTAGCGATACCTCATATGAAAGCTTATAGTTTGCCGAGTAATTTGAGACCAGAACGAATTTTGTAACCCATTTTAAATCTGAGATATATATCTTTAACAAAAAATTAATTTCAAAAAAGTGATTTTTATATCGCATTTAGCTGTATAGCTCGTTTCAAACATATCCGATTATAGTGACCAGTAGCTCAAATAAAAGTCAATAAATCAATCAGTATTTTAAGACCAAAACAAACTGAAAGCCTTGCTAGGTTCTGGAGATATGAGAAAAATAATCATAAAAATGTTATTATTTATGACCCTGTACCCCCATAAGAAATGTACAGGGAAGAATTTTCTTTTGAGCATATCTTAAAAACGAATCAATACTTTTGAAAACGAACTTCAGAAATGTAATCAGCGTAAAAATCTAGTTCTAAATTATGTGTCACATGTCCACCTTAATATTTGAAAAAACATTTTTAATCCAATATGGCGCAGATCCAAGGTGGCAGCTAAAAATTTGCACCTTGCCAAAATGCAGGACTAGTCACTATAAAATTATTAGCGGAGAGGGCGGACCTAACTGTATATCTTGTTAAGTGTAGATAAAAAATGCAGCCGAGTGGCTTTTTTCAAAAACTTTCCAATATTAAAAAGTGCCGCCATTTTGAAACGTGATTTTAAGGGGTTTCGCGAGGACCGATTTTGTCCGATTTTGGATATGTCAATATACACATTTTTTTTAACAGAATGCCGTAAAAAACGCTCGTGTGTCAATTTGTTATAGGCTAAACAGTATTTTTACTTGACTAGATAGCATTATTGTCATTAGACGTTTTGTGCAAAGGTAGCCTACTTTTTTAAGGTTTTCAATATAAAGGGTGACTATATTTTTATTTTAAATATATGTTGTTTTATAAGACTTCTAAAATCTGTCCCATGCATCACGTGATGCACGGGACTTAAGTAAAAAGGCTAAAAACTGCAAATACACAAAGTTGATATGGATCTTTTATCATATTTAGGCCTATCTATCCGTAAAATGTAATTAGAATACATAATTCTAATTAAAAACTTAAAATATAAATAAATAAAACATTTTTATTTATTTATTTATACGGGGCGTGCATCACGTCCCGTGCATCGATGTATTAGAATTTTAAAATATTTGTTAACATATCAAAATATTAATGTTTAAAAACTAAAACTAGACTAACCCCATGCAGCGCAAAGCGCCGCAAAAATGATACTTGTACTATCATTTTCAATTATATAGACACTGGCATAATACAACCTCTAAAAAATTAAACAAATTTTATGCTATTTGTTCTGTAATTAGAAACACAATTCTACACAATTAATCACCACTGAACTACTTAATTTAAGTAATTAACAACATGAACCAAGGAAGTTAGCAGTTGTGAACCCAGGGGAGCTCGAGCTGCTCCCAAACATGGAAAATTTGCAAGAATTCGGAAAACACAATTTGTTTTAATTGAGGCCGGAAAATCTCTCAGTTGTGTATTCTTCGGTAGATTTCATGATTATTTCTTAGAGATTCGGCCACCAAATCTCTTTTATCACCGCCAGAAAATCTCAGTGATTTTCTCAGTGATAACGTTTTTCGTGTCCATATAAACAATAGGAAACACTTCTAAATAGACAGTTTCCATCTCCAATAATTGGAGTTATGTCAAAATGTTTATAAATTTTCATAATCGTAGTTAGTTGTAATCAAGTCATGCTAACCAAATAAAAATTTAACTTAATGATAATCTCAAACATGTTGTTTAAAAGTGTTAGTTAAATGACTATTCTTCATTATACCGGGTTTCCAGCCTTAGTTTTCGAATAGCTAACGTTTTAATTTAAGTATGACATTCAACCTCTTATGGGAAACCTTATATTTTTTTGCTGCTTTAAGGTATGTATTAAAATTTCTTAAATTTCCTGTAATTTTCCAATTTGCGGAAAACTTTATTTCTTTAATGTAACGCCCAGTATTTTATGGTGTTTTTGGATTCTACACAGAAACATTTGAATTTGTTAACACTTAAATTCTCATACTTCTGCTTAAATTCTTATACTTAAATTCTCATAATTTTTACATACATGCGGGTGGTGTCATTCTGTTTGGCAGCTTAAGCACTACGAATCATGAAAGTTTTGTCAAAATCGTTAGATTCGTTTATGAAAAATTTGGATTTGTGTAATTTTTTATGGGTTTTTATGGGGTAAATATGTTTAAAAATAAAAGATTCAAAAAATGAAAAGAACACCTGGAGGTATCATGGTGTTATATCTTCCTACCATATTTCATGAAAATCGGACGATTGGTGTCATCTCTAGCTCTGTTTACATACATCCCCACATCTACTCACTCATACCCAGACTCACACACACACGGATGGACAGACACCACTCTGAAAACAACTTTTTTGGATTCGGGGAGCACTAAAAAAAGTATATCCACTAACAACTCAAAATAAAACATTTTGACGAAAACAATAATTTCTCCGAAAACAATATTTTAGGATTCGGGGAACACTACCTACTGTATTTGTTTTTTTGTTTTTTTTTAAAGAGGGTGGCGGCCTTTTTTTACCTTGCATTTGCCCCCCCACATGGGCCTCAGGCCTGTGCGTGGAAGTTATCAAGCTAAAATAACTGTATAACTGTATTGTTATCACTAAAACAAATATTTCCACTAACAACTGAAATTCAAAAATTTTGACAAAAAATACTTTCTCCACATTCTATGGTAAAGGGTGAGAAAGTAAAAATGACAGGAAACTTATAAAATTGAAATACATACAAAAAATCAGCATAAAAAATAAGGAGTTTCCTACTGTCAGATATGAAATGAAAAAGTTAGTTTGGAAAACTTAAGGCTAGACATTCGGTACCAATAATTAATGGTATAACATCTAGAAAGTTGAAATATGTTATTTGAAACACAATTTTTCACTTTCAGTCACCACTAACCAAATTAAATAAAGTAAATCACAATATAAACAAACTATGTCATGACAGTAAAACATGTGCTTTAAAACAAAGCTTTATAATCATCTGTGCTGTTATACTCAGTTGATCAGTAAAAACAAAACTAATGAATAGAAAATATTTTATATTCCATTTCTAAAATATAAAATGAAGGAATATTTAACTTTTCAGGCAAATAGGCAAATAAAGAGTTAATTACCTTTCATTTAACACAACCTCCATGTAAATCGGTCCGATAGAACTCCAGATCTCACTCAAAATAGGCTTAAAGTTTTACCCCATGTTATTGTCTTAAGTGATTTTAATTTCCATTTTTGAAAAATTTAGTGGAGTAAAAGCTGAAATCGAGGCAAAATGGGCGAATATAGGTACAATTTTACCTTTTAATTGGTACCAGCCATGTGTAAATCGGTCCAATAGTATTATGGTCAGGCTCACTGTCATAAGTTTGATTTTTTCCCTATGTTAAATCTCCTTTTGAAGAAAATTTCATTTGAATCCAATTAACATAAATGTGTTCAAACAAATGTAGCATTCATCGTAGGTCTCAAAACTACATTCAATATGAGTGTGAACCATGAAAACCGACCTTTTACAATTTTCCATTGTAATAAACATTATACCATCAACATTATTGAAACCAGCTGTTTCACATAATTAAGTAGTTATAATACTAAACAATTTAGCAATCAAATCTTATTTTTTATTTACACATATAAAACTACAATTTGAATAATATAAAACTTTTTTATTCCATTTAAAGGATAATAAATGATAATGAATGCATTTTTATGTACTGACCATGATAAACCAAATGCTTCTAGAGTGTTTGCTCTTTTCCTGTCGTTAGACAAAGTACCTCGTGTCTTCACAATCAGCTGAATGAATGACTGTCAAATTATATCATTGCAAAGGTTTGAAACGTAGATTTTTTTAATTTAAAAAAGTAAGATAACGTAAAAGTAAATAAAACCTGCAAATATAGAAAATTTGAGCTTTCATTTGACACAAACTGCATGAAAATGGGTCCACTGGAAGTCTCAGACGAGCTGTCCAAAGGAATGGAAAAGTTGATTTTTCCCCCATGTTAAATCTCCATAAAAAAGTTTATTTTTCATTTTTTATACATATCAATTAAATATTTTCAAAATTCAAATAAAACCTGCACATATTAGTCCAGGCTACGAAAGGTTGTAGAGGGAATTGCATAGATCACAATTTTTGACTTTTTAACTTTGTTTGGACTAGTTAGGAGTAAAACATATCAAAAGTCCCCGCCCTTAGCCCTTGAGCCGGCTGGGCTGGAAGGGCCTAAAGGTACAATTTTTTGGTTTTTCCTAAATATCTTGAAAACTATAAACTTTTAGTATTCCCTATTAAATTTGAAAATTAAAGAAAATTAAATTTCCTGTAAGAAAAATATATAATATGTCTACTTTGGTCCAACCGTTTACAAGGTAAGCAATAATTTTATTAATATATTTTTTTAATATCCCTTCCATAGGAAATGCATGTAAATTTGTGGGAAACTTAGATGCCCAATTGGGCAACGCTTTTTTCACCTAAAGGAAAATGAACAGCATTCAGGAAATATGGACAAAATTTCCAGTAATTTGACACCTCAATCATACAATTGGTCGAAAATTAAGGCATTGGCCAGCTCACAAAAAACGTTATTTTTCAAGGAATTAATTCCTTGGCGAGCTCCATAGGCGCCGTTTGATCACAGGTGTCAGACAGGCTCCGGCCGGCGGGGCACACGGGGGACTTGTGGATCGCTATGATGTCCGGCAGGGCACACGGGAGACTTATGGACTGAGCAGCATCAGGTGTGCCAACCGCATCAGAATATTCATGAATAACATAGGCGTAATTCGGGGGGGCAAGGGGGGGCAATTGCCCCCCCAAAAATTTGGAAATTAAAATTAATTTTTAGGTATAAATAACGAAATTGACCAGAATCATGTTTTTTCAAGTTGTAAAATTAAATTATTATTGACATAAATTTTTCATTAATATGAGTCTTGTCGATATGCCATAAAAGTATGCTGGTGGCGTAGTTTTGTTTGAAGTCCGATTACAAATTTGCAAGGATACGTTTAGCGAACTAACACAGACATACACGCTATCCACTATGGCGCGCCGGTTGACGAGAACCCACTCCCACGCCAAACGACACGCGCGCACTAATGAACTGATGCTCCAGGATGGCCAACCTCTAAACTCTGTAATGCTGCTCAGAGCCAGTGTAAGTTGCCTGTTATAAGGCACTGTTCACCATGGGTGCCCAGAAGGTGGGGCATGGAGCAATTTGCGCCATCAAAATTTTTGGGGGGGCATGATTTTTTGGGCGGGATATAGGTTTTGTAAGGAATTTTGAACCAGTGAATAAGGGAAAATTACAAAAAAAAATTATCATAGCCATACGCAACAGTTAAAAGTACTGTTTATTTATCTAACCATTTTATCAGGATTACCATCGTCATATATTCAAGTTTGTTATGTAAACCATCCCTTGAATCTCCAAGTCAATCCATGTGTTAAGTTATTTTGAAGGGCGGTTGACAGTGGGTCGACTGGACTGGCAACCCTGTCTGACATCGGGCCCAAAAGACATAGTGTCAGACAGGGTCTGTGGCCCCGGTCTGACACAGCCGTTAGCAATGTTACCAAAACCAGGTATTTACCCGGTTTTCAGGTATTTTGAAGGCCGTGCGGAGTTTTGGCAGTACTTAAGAAAAAACCGGGTATAACCGGGGATTTCAGACTTGGGTTAAGGAAATTTACTCATCAACCTGAATATAAAAAATGGGTGAAATCGGGGATTTTTGACGAGGTACAAGGATTTTTTGGAACTCTAGATATTTTATTTTTCGAACGAAAGTAGGTATTATGTATTTGGTTTATTTAGTTGTATTGGTTATTTTGATGCAGTGTTACCAGAAACTTGTAATAGCCCGGTTTGTGGGTATTTTGTTGGCCGTTCGGAGAAACATGATTAAAAAAAATGGAGTAAAAATCGGGGATTTTAAACTTGAGCTGCGGGGATTTACCCGGCATCCTAAATACATAAAAAAACGGGTAAAGCCGGGGATTTTTGAATTTTGATTTGCTTTGCAAAATTCAATGTCCATGTAAGGTGAGAAAAAGTCCGGTGTTTTTAAAGTCATTAGGTGGTTTTTCGGCTAACTACCCAGATTTTGGTTCTTGGGGGGGGGGGATTCTGCAGGGATTAGTGCCGATAAACCGGGTAAAAGTGAGAATTGCCAATGGAGTTGGCGGGTAAAATGCCAAATCCTGTGTAATGCAACACTGGACGTTAGAGATTAGAGTATAGCAACAGTCAATCGTCAGTCGTATAAAGCACAGTTGGTGTGCCTTCTTTGCAGTTTTACAATTAGTACAATTACTGAGTGAAGTGAATGGTGATTACAAGTCCACATTGTGTTGTCGTGGTTGGATCGATATTTTTTTAAAGAGGGTGGCGGCCTCTTTTTACCTTGCATTTGTCCCCTCACATGGGCCTCAGGCCTGTGCGTGGAAGTTATCAAGCAAACCCAAGGAGTGAGCCGGTACAGTACAAGGATGAACAGTACTGCTAAAAGTATGCGGCATCATCGGGACTCGATCCTGCGACGCTGCCGCCACAGAACCGGGGCCGAGTGCGCTACCAACTGCGCCACCCGGCGCACCGAAATTGCGCCGCATACCAAACTGTCGAAAAAGGTTCACTAATCCCTAACCGATATTGTGCCGTGAGGGTGGCAGATACCTGTAGACTGCAACACCACGCAATGACTCAGGAATGTTACACTCGCCCTCCCCCACGCCTGACCAGAAGAAGAACCATAAAATATTTGTACTCCACAAATGATTTGTCAGTTTTGCATAAGACACCTAAGCTATATGTATCTCCATTCACGAGCAAGTGAACCATTATAGTTATTTAGAATTAGTTGTTTAAAGTTTGCGATCTTCATTAAAAAAATATAAATCAATGATATCAATACAGAAATTTCAGAAAAACATTTATGAGTTGCTATATTCTAGCACCATATAAAATAAATCGAACGGTATAGTTGATAAATTAATTAGTTACCGGAAATAGAAATCAAACGGTACGGCACGGCGGTTAATCAAGTGAAATCAAGTTAGTACGTTGGGTTAACGTAAAAACCTTGTACTTTTTGATACAGCTTATAGTCACTTGTCGGTGTAAAAAAGATACCAGTATAAGTATTTTTGTCCGAAGAACGAATCTTGAATTCTTGTAGAACACCTCCATATCAGCCATATGTATGAATTTTCAGATTTAGCCTGACTCCGTTGCTCACTCGCTACTTCCCTCCCAAGGGGCGATAATGAAGGGTTTTGAAGGAATTCCTGTGTTCCGACTTCGAAGGTGAGGAGAGGAGTCGGTGCTTGTCTCCCTCATGTGATTCTAGGAAGGGCTGCGGCGCAATATCGGTCTACCCCTGGGACAAGATTTAGAGTCACGGCGCAATTTCGGTGTCTATCGGATTTTGCGGCGCAATTTCGGTGCGCCCGCGCCACCGACTCACACGGTGGCGGTTCTTATTAACTTTAGCTAGTTAGATATAAAGAAACTAATATGCATCGGCAGTGTATATACCCAATAGATACTGTGGTATTATACGGAGGCCACTATGTTTAGAGATTTTTTTATTGGTTACCAAAAATGACTATAATTGGAAAGAACATACTTTGATTGACTTACTGTCCAAATTGGACATAATTATGATAAGTGGTCTTTGTTTTCTGATTCCCAGAAGACAGCGATGTTGGTGAGGATTAAGTTGATCGAGTTGCCGCCGCCACTAGCGACTTCCCCCGATCGCCACCCTTATTCAACGCGCTGCGGCGGTTATGTTAAGTTAGGTTATCATAAATTATTTCCATGTTTCGATATGAAACAAACGAAACCAGGTGAGTCATACTTTCGCCTGCTAAATCCCTTGACAGGTGATGCGTGCGCTCCGATCAACGACCTGACCTTGGCCTATTTTAAGGGTATTTGGCGGTCAAAAGTATGACACATCTGATATCGTTCGATTCGTAACGAAACGAGGAAAGTCCTACTAACATATTTATGAAAACCTAACCTAACATAACCGCCGCAGCGCGCTGTGTAAGGATGGCCTCCATATAATACTAAAGTACCAACCCGTATTCTTCAGTACGAACTGCTAATGCTAGTGGGGGTATATGGTGTGTGCAATCAAATCAGGATGAGGCAGTTACCTAGAAGATCTTGCCCCCTCAATCGAAATGCTGAAATTACGCCCATGATGAATAATAATTATTGTATTTTCTGAATGATAATGTTATGGTTTAAGCGGTTTGATGTTAATATTTAATTTGAAAAAGATACAATTGCAGTAATAAAAAACGATGATCTTATCTGCTTTTTTACTATCGTTATTTAGGACCTAATGATTATTTTAAAATTTTAAGTTGTGTAGACAAAAGGGGAAACAAGGAATTAATGATCACAAAAAAGAAGACAGCGACGGAAAGAGCAAAATATTAAAACCTTTTGCATTCCATATTCATTTTAGCGAATTTCCCCTATAGGGAAGAAGCTATTACCGTAGGTCTCATGGTAAGACCTAAGCCCAAGACCATGATAACTTTTCGTTTTGGGGCCACCAGAAGCAAAAAACACCATTCGTTCGAATTTATATATATATCTATATATCTATCTATCTATATATATATGTGTCTGTCAGCACGATAGCGGCCGTAAATATGGTCCGATCTTAATGAAATTTGGTACAGACATGTAAAGTGGTAATACCTCGGACGAGTTCGTAAACCAGCCCGATCGGACCACTGGGAGGGGGGGTTAAGGGGGATAAACCCCCCCAAAAATGGGTTTTATGAGTTTTTTACATAGAAAAATAAAATTTATCGAATTTTTATTGGCACCATTGAATTCAGCTCAAAAAAAACAAACAATTTAGTATTTTGAATCACCCCTCTATGTCCATTGGTTACCGAGATATTGAAAGTGGTAAACACAGTACGTTGTCCCAATGTTAACCTTATGGGAAATAAGTAAATTTCCATATCTCGGTTATTTCCCAACAAATCTTAATAAAACTTGGTAAATAGCATCTTCTAGTTCAGATCTACTAATTATTAAATTAAAACCACTCAGTTTTAATATACCTGTAGCAGCAAACCTGCATACTCATTCCCCATGTTATACTTATGGAGCTTACCAAAACATGTCAAATCTCGCTATGTTGGATTGAAATATGTTGTTTTGCATTTGAAATTCGCTGAGTATACAGGTCTGCTGCAACGGGGGTATTATTTTATAGAATTATTTATTTTCCATATTTATTTTTATCAAAGGTGGTGAAGTGGCAGATTTGATGTTGTCAGCTGAGGGGCAAAATTTTAGATGTGTTCTTATGGTCAACAGGGCCGGATTTAGGGTGTCTGCCGCCCCTGTGCAAAAGAAACTCTGCCGCCCCCCCCTTGCCATGCCACTGCCAGCACTATATTAATTTCTTTGTTTGATTGTTTTTACTATCGTATATGAATGTAGGCCTAATTACAAATTTATTTGACTTACTAGATTAAAAAATAACTACCACAAATCATTCGTAGGACTAAAAAATAACTATCGTAGGATTAATTCAACTTTGAAGCGGGAGAGGGAGGATAATTTACCTACTTATCATTAATCAGCGATAGGCCAACCCCACGAAGGCAGACGGAACACACGGAGAATTCCGAAATCTCCGAAATTTCAATAATGAAATAAAAGACTGACCAATCAAAATGACTGAAGTAAAATAAGAAATTTCAACTACCTTTTTTACAGTCACTTTCTAGCGGAGAATTAATTAACTTTTAGAACAATATAAGAAAACAACAAACCAAATTAGGCCTATTCATCCTATAGAAAACGACGTCGTAAAAACCAAAATACTCTAGAAATGATATACTTTACAGGATATTACGAACTGTACTCGTTGGTTTTCGTTTGATTACGTGGAGACATGCCTGTCGCTGGCAAGAGATAAGTGAAATTTCCCTCCCTCTCACCGCTTCATATAGCTGCATTAATTCTAGTATAGGCCTAATCCTACTAATATTAATAACAATGCAAGGTTATTGTTGTTGTTATTACTAATATTAGTAACAACAAGGTTTTCTGCTTTTGTTGCAAAAATACAAAGTTAGCCACCGTACTACTATATTATTGTGTTGTAACTGCAAAGGTCCTATTTAGAGTAATTGGTATTACATTTATTATGACCTAATTGTTTTGTTTAAACGCCGTGATAGGCTTATACAACTTTGAACTTTCAATGTAGGTATGTGCTTTTTATACTAAGGAAAATAAGGCAAACCAAGCAAAAAGTACAGTCGACAATACCCGTAAATATTTTAGTGAAACTTTATTTTAACATAATATTTTGTTAACTTACAAGATAATTTAAGACTGTAGTAGGGCCTAAGTTGATTCACATCAGAGCTTTCCTTCTTGATCGATCTTTAGCAAAAGTGTTAATAATATCTTCATAATCCAACTTTACGGTGATGTCCGATTCTGTACATAACACAGCACTGTTCACAAGCCTATCTTGCCCCTGACTAGATCGCAGGTAATTTTTAATCCTGCGTAGTACTGAAAACGATCGCTCAGCGGAACAACTTGTAGCAGGCGTGCAGTAGTATATTTTTAGGGCAATACAAATGTTCGGGTAAATGTCTTGCAAGTCTTTTTTCACGATCATCTTATATAAGTTGGTCAAAGTCCACGGCACTACAACTTTTTCCCCTTTTTTGTTGATGATTTCATTTTTCATATGCTTCAAACATTCTTTCAAGTGTTTGCACTCTTCTACAATATTCATTTCAATGTCGTTACTGTACATTTCGCACAGATTTTCAGCTGATTTCAACAAATTTTGTTGGTCCAGGGTTTCTAATTTTGTTAAAAAGTCAAACCTTATTGCGAATTCTTTGTAGACTGTGGCACGTTTTTCAATGTCTTCAACTAATGCACTTGTTATTAAGTTGAAACTTGAC
Organism: Flexamia atlantica; assembly: GCA_035578135.1. Taxonomy (NCBI): domain Eukaryota; kingdom Metazoa; phylum Arthropoda; class Insecta; order Hemiptera; family Cicadellidae; genus Flexamia; species Flexamia atlantica. Next base: position 114,460,031 of record JAQJVK010000001.1, read on the forward strand.
TGCATTTTTCGTTCGTTGGTCTGACCTCGCTCCTCTGATGATTTCTTCCTCTTGCTAGGAACTGTTGTCTCTTCCAATGTTTCTTCTTCTGAAGAAGAAGATTCGTCCAAAAATTTCTTTCTTTTTTGTTTTCTTTCTAAAGACGGTCCACTATGTTCTGCCAAAAACGTCCTCTGAGTTTTTAATGTTTCTTCATTCAACCTTTTGGCCTTGAATGATTTAGGAACTGCTGTTGTCTCTTCTAACGTTTCGTCGCCTTCTGAAGAAGATTCATCAAAAAATTTCTTCCTTTTTCGCTTCCTTACTGAAGATGGCCCGCTACTTTCTGCCAAAATCACCTTTTGCGTTTTCAACGTTTCATCGTTTAACTTTTTGGCTTCCTCGAGGGACTCCTTAAATGATTTAGGAACTTCTAATGTTTCTCCGCCTTCTGAAGAGGATTCATCAAAAAATTTCTTCCTTTTTCGTTTTCTTACTGAAGACGGTTCACTATTTTCTGCCAGAAACACCCTTTGAGTTTTCAAAGTTTCTTCATTCAACTTTTTGGCTTCCTCATGGTAATCTTTGAATGATTTTTTCAATTCTTCGATGTAGCTAACTAAGGAATCACATAGTAACACAGCTTGAGAGACATCCATATCTTCTTTTTGCAGCTTTGTCATTGTCTTGCCGTATTGTTTATAAATAACATTCCATACTATCGTCATAAAAGCTGTATCATATTTCATAAGCTGCTTCAAAATAGCTTTTGCTTGGTTCCTATATGCATCCTTCTGGCTTTCATCGTTAATAAAATGTTCCAAAGCCATGCAGATTGGTTGCCAATTCACCCCCAGGCTTTTACAAGCATCCTCTCGAGCACTCCAACGAGTTTGGCTCAGTGTTTTCAAAGTCAAATTTTCCTTGTTAAAAAATGTTAACAGAAGGTTCCATCTTTCATTTGAACAAGAGAAAAAGTTGTACAAACTTTGAAGAAATTCAAAAAATCTGCAAGATTCATCAGAACTTGTTGCTGCTTTAGAGCCGCTCAAGTTGACTGAGTGAGCAGCACAGGGTACAAAATATACAAGTGGGTTTGCACTTATTACCCTAGCTTGTAAACCATTGTATTTGCCGGCCATGTTTGACGCATTGTCATACGACTGACCCCTACAATTTCCAATGTCTAAGCCAAACTTTTCCAGCGTTTTGAAAACAGCATCTGCTAGGTTTTCTCCAGTATGTCCTGTGTTTGCTATAAAGCACAGAAACCTCTCCTCAGCAGCACAATTTTCGTTAACGTAACGTAAAATAAAACTAAGTTGGTCAGTATGCGTTATATCTGGTGAGGAATCAATGATCAAAGAGTAATACTTAGATGTTTTGACCTGTTCAACAATGTTTGATACAACAGACTCTCCCATAACTTTAATTAACTCCTCGCACACTGTTGATGACAAGTATGAGGTTAAGCCACTACCAGGATTACCATGACGAGCTATGTGTTCAGACAGAAACGGGTCATATTCTGCTATTAGCTCCAGACACATCATAAAATTACCATTATGAACTGACCCGAACACTTCGTTTTCACCTCTAAATGGTAAACCTCTTGAGGATAACTTTTTGATTACAGAGACTACTCGTTGAAGTACATTCCTCCAGTACTTTACTTCTTGTTCATGTTGGGATACAATTTGATGGTCAATCTTGTTTTCAACTGCTCTCCCTTTAAACTTCAACAAACAGTCCATATGCGATTTAGAACGTTCATGTTCAGAAATTCTCTGCCCAGCGTGAACCCAATCATTAAATCCCAGTTTACTGGCGAATGCAGATGTACCACCAAACAATCTGCAAGGTGCACAGAATATGGAGCCTTGAGATGGCGAATAAACTAAATACTTTCGCTTTACTGCCTTTCCATTCAACAACTGCCTGGAAAACATGCTTTTAGTGCAAGCTCGTTTAGAACCATCTGGGTACAATCGAAGGGACTTGGAAAAATCTCCTTCAATATTTTGTTCAATATCATTTTTTACCAAATAATCGATGGTTTCGTTATTAATTTCCCAATCATATGGGTCATTTCTTGGCATGAATAGTGAATCAATTGGGTGGGTGCTGGTTGATGATGGAAGTTGGGGCCTATCGAGAAGTGCAGTGGGAGTAATTGTTAGGCCTGTTATTTTGAGAGAATCGTCTTTCTTTGACGACGGAGAAACAATATCAATACAGCTCGTAGAGGCAGTCAAATTGTTACGATCACTGTTAGACTTAGACTCATTTGTTTCATTTGTAACAACGCTGCTGTTACCATCGCCGATCGACTCATTATTCTTTTCATCAATACTGTCAATACTAATGTGTTCTCTAACACTGTCGTCGCCGTTAGTAGGCCTATTGTCTTTGTTATTATCTTCCCTACTTTCGTTGGTAAAAAAATTGAAAAGTTTCGGTACTTTTTTGATTAATTCTTCCTCTTTTTTCCTTTTTACTTCTGCTGCTTTACGGTAACCCGCTCCACTAAGTCTTTTCCTTCCATCCATTTTGGCTTAGGCCATAACATTATTCAACTCACTAAATACTGTGAAACTGATTTTAAAAACCTAGCAGTCACAGAATGTTATTCGACAATAACAGTATCACAATACGACATAAGCTAGACAAGTAACTCTCAGCGAGTGGAACAGGAACAGTGGACTCGGACTGGAGGAATGAGGCAGGTGCCCGCGCATGCGCAGTGACTCATCGCATCGCACAGCTGGGTTGCCGATGTTGCCATACTGTACATGAGAACTGCTTACGTGTACGTCGTTGTTTATGCCAGGAGTAGGGATTTTTACCAGACGGGAAATTTTCGTTTTCCGTTGTAATAATCCAATAATTGTGTAAATTATTTAACGAAGCGGTAGATGAGCGGCGCGGCGATAGGAATGCTTACCTTGACTTGGACATTCGTAATTTTTTTTTAATTTGCCGCCCCCCAAAATTTGCCGCCCTGTGCAGATGCACATGTTGCACGTGCGTAAATCCGGCCCTGATGGTCAAGGAACAAATTTGATTGCAATATTTCACTGGAAACAGTTATTGTTTTTGGTTAAAGGGAAAATTTAATGAACAAAAGGTTACTCTACCAAGAAATACTATAAACAACATCCTATGATATGCTTTTATATTCAATATGAATTGAATTGACTACTTTTTCTTATTTACATGATAACAGGCATAAATAACACTTAACAATAAATTAAACCTTATAAAGAAAGGTATTACCTGTTCATGACTTAGTTTTACTTAGAAAAAATTCACAAGATAAAAAACCAAACCATTTTGGGAAGGCAGGTTGTAATCACTGGCTGCTTAAACTGCCTAAAACGACATTAAGATTTTTATTATTAATAAAACTTCATCACATGGGGAACTAACTGTTTGAAATTAGCTCTCAAAATTAAATAGGGTATTTTCTTATTAGTGCCTGGAGTGGAATATTCCCATAATTTACTTACTTACCCTTGCGAATGTATACCAATGCAGTACTTTTTAGCAGGGCAAGCACAAAAGTCACAAATGGAATCAAGCTAAACACTGAAGTATGTACACAAAATGTTAACCTTGAGTATTTTTTTAACCGCGCAACCTTTTAGTATTTAGTTGAATAGAACCAGTTGGTTGAGACCAATCACTCATGGACCCTGGCCAGCATTGTTTTTTTCACAAGGGTACATGCCGGCATCGGAGTCGGAAAGACCACAGGGACAACAATTTACAAACAAATAAAAAGTTTTTGTGAAAAATATAAAAAAAATACAAGATTGTTTTTGTAAATATTTTCTAAGATCCACTCAACTTCAATGGTTATTTGTTTCCTGTGATTGTACGATATGATAATAAGTTACAGGTTTGTTAAAATGGTGCATACTGATGGAAAATACGTGCTTCGAATCTAAACAAATAATATAAACTCCGTATTTGGTTGTACAAAATCAGTAGTGAAACGTTGGTTAGGTACTAGCAAAAGTACTAACCAACAGTATATCAACTTATGATCACAGAAGGCCTAGTTATAAAAATACAGTGACCAGACCTCAGTAACTTTTCGATAATTTTAATACAAAATACATTTTTTCTATGGGTAGATTCACCATACGGTAACAAATTGAGCTGTGAAGATTCAAAAATCTTGTTCCCGCACTAAGGTTGAAATCTGTGCTAAGACTAATGGAAACGCGGTGGCTCGGTGGTCAACGCATAAGGCCACTCGTTTCGAGGTCCCAGATTCCCGCCTTACTACGAATGTTTTTACATAGTAATCGGCACAAAGAATTTTTTGGGTGTAAGTAAATGACTCCAAAATAAATTAAATTGAACTTAAATTTCAACCTTATTTAGATTTGTTGAAGCCTCTATAATTTTTACTTTCCTTCTTTCAATTAATTTATCAACTAATTATTACATTAAAATTCCATAAATGAATTTCAAACCTACATTACTGAAGTCGTACGATTTGAGTAAGTGAACGCTGAAAAGCCGGTAGGCCTACTTAAGAATTTAAAATATCCATTAACTTCAGGCATCAAGAAAAACTGTAGGCCTTATATTATTAATTCAGTAAACCCTTGTACATAAAACAACTAAATCTAAGTAATATTTTGGTAATTTTACTAACAAAGAAATATTTTTCAAGAGAATATATTGATTAAGTAACCGTTAACTTAACTGAATAAAGATTCCTTATTGCCTTCGAAAATCTCAATTACCCTAATTCAAAACATTTATCTATTGATTATAACGTTAATAATCTATTGATTATAACGTTAATAATTATAGGCCTAAGTCAAAATTTTGTTATTTATTGCCAAAAACCCGGTGAGCATAACTTAAATGGATTGACAGTATTAAGGCATTCATTAAGATCATTCCTCAAAACCAAAGTCTACATGGCTTATTATGGTTCAGAGTGCCTACAAATGTTTTAAGACCGAGACGTAGCTCGGGGATGCGTATTTTAACAGAACTACTAACGCAAGATACAAAATACCAGAATTATAAGTTTATAGATACGCCAACTATTTGAATAGTTAGCTATCTTTTCTAACGCTTCTCCCAATTTTAACACATTTTACTAAACAAAAACTTGGATTACGAAACATAACATTTTATTACAAATAAACTTGGATTTATATAAGCCGAATCGAAGGTTTCCATCGTGTCAATTCTATTCGGCTACAGCAACGTCGTGAGTGAGTTCGTTTATCGTCTGGATGGTGATGATGAATGAATTATACAACAACCAATAGCGTTCGACGTTCGATGATAGTGTCGAGCGGTGTGCTCAGATTGGTCAAGCGCTGCGTCACAGTGATGGAGAGAGCCTGTTGGCCAAACGCCTGTGTACTAGCATCTAAAGGCGAGAGATCACGCCGTTATGGGGAACCCAAGTCGGCCCAGTTGGTCAAATGCCGAATCGGTCAAATGCATGGATCCCGACATATTTATTTATTAAAATAATATATTATAGCTTGTTTTACAAAGACTTTGTAAGAAATTATTGGTAAATGACTTAGATGAAAAAACACAAAGATTTCATATAATGCAGTAGGAAAGAATGTTGATTTTTAAAATTATATTATCATATAATTGTCTAAAAACCAAAATTCTATTAAATACATTGTTAAACTGAGAAATTACTCAAAGCGATTCCTTGAAAACCTCAGTAGAGAGTAAATAGTAAATTGGGTAAGCCAGCATACTGCTGCCCTGATACTAAAAACAAAGGGGAAAAAATGAGAAGTGGCAATACCTCGGAGACCAATGGACTTAGAGGAATGATTCCAAATACCAAATTGTTTGTTTTTTTAGCTAAATCCACTGGTGAAAACAATAATTGGATAAATTTAATTTTTCAATTTGAAAAACTCAAAAAGCCACTTTTGGGGGGTAAAATACCCCACCTTGGGGCCTTTACCCCACTTTGGATATGTCGATCTGGCTGGTTTACGAACTCGTCCAAGAGAATCTAGTTTAACATGTCTGTACCAAATTTTGTTACGATAGGAGGATATTTACGAGAGTTATCGTGCTATCAAAATTCAAAAAATGAAAATTCTATTTCCATATAAGCCCATGTTAAATTTTGAAACAAATCGTGATTTTTGCAAGTAAAAATTCGTTTTCACAATAAACTCACTTCATATCCAGAAAGTACACATAATGATTACTGAGGTTACCCTGAACGGGTATTTTTTTGTCCATTCTGTTCTGTTAAAACGACGGTAATAGCTTATTTCTAAGGAAATTCGCTAAAAATATATACCACAGTAGGTAGTGGAGGTTTTCTTTTCACCGTCATAACTCGAAAACGGCCGGACCGATTAAAAAATCAAACTTGTCGATTTTAAGGTACTCCTTTGTAGATTTACCATTACGTCTCTGAATTGTCTAGTAGGGCGCGCATCAATTAAGTACAGTAAAGGGCTGAATGTACGGGGCAGTTATGGTGCTATCCGTCAGCAGTGTTTCAAACTTGATTCACTTAGTTTTAGCGAATTTCCTTAGAAATAAGCTATTACCATCGTTTTAACAGAACAGAATGGACAAAAAATATTCGTTTTGGTAACCTCAGCAATCATATTAATATTTATATTAATTGACAGCTTTTTTTGTGTACTTTCTGGATATGAAGTGAGTTTATTGTGAAAACGCATTTTTACCTGCAAAAATGACGATTTGTTTCAAAATTTAACATGGGCTTATATGGGAAATCGAATTTTCATTTTTTGAGTTTTGTAAGCATGATAACTCTCGTAAATATCCTCCGATCGTAACAAAATTTGGTACAGACATGTAAAACTAGACTCTCTTGGACGAGTTTGTAAACCAGCCAGATCGACATATCCAAAGTGGGGTAAAGGCACCATTTTACCTCCCAAAAATGGTTTTTTTGAGTTCTTCAAATTGAAAAATTATATTTATCCTATTATTGTTTGCACCATAGGATTTAGCTCGAAAAAACAAACAATTTGGTATTTAGAATCATTTCTTTAAGTCCATTGGTCTCCGAGATATAAGCGAAAATACCTCTGCAAGGCCCCTTTTTGCCAGCCAAAAAATGGGTTTTTTGAGATTTTCAAATTGAAAAATCAAAGTTATCAAATTGTAGCTTTCACTTTTGGATTCAGCTCGAAAAAACAAACAATTTGTTAGCTTCAATCATTGCTCTAGGTCCATTGGTCTCTAAGTTATTAGTGAATTTCCTTAGAAATAAGCTATTACCGTCGTTTTAACAGAACAGAATGGACAAAAAATATTCGTTTTGGTAACCTCAGCAATCATATTAATATTTATATTAATTGACAGCTTTTTATGTGTACTTTCTGGATATGAAGTGAGTTTATTGTGAAAACGCATTTTTACCTGCCAAAATCATGATTTTTTTCAAAATTTAACATGGGCTTATATAGGAAATCTAATTTTCATTTTTTGAGTTTTGTAAGCACGATAACTCTCGTAAATATCCTCCGATCGTAACAAAATTTGGTACAGACATGTAAAACTAGATTCTCTTGGACGAGTTCGTAAACCAGCCAGATCGACATATCCAAAGTGGGGTAAAGGCCCCATTTTACCCCCCAAAAATGTTTTTTTTTTAGTTTTTCCAATTGAAAAATTATATTTATCCTATTATTGTTTGCACCAAAGGATTTAGCTCGAAAAAACAAACACTTTAGTATTTTGAATCATTTCTGTAAGTCCATTGGTCTCCGAGATATTGCCACTTTTTTTCCCTGTATTTTTAGAATCCGGGCAGCAGCATGTTGGCTTACCCAATTTCCTATTTACTCTCTACTGTGGTTTTCAAGGAATTGCTTTGAGTAATTTCTCAGTTTATCAATGTATTTAATATAATTTTGGTTTTTAAACAATAGTATGTTACTATAATTTAAAAAATAAACATTATTGCCTACTTCATTATATGAAATCTTTGTGTTTTTTCATCTAAGTCATTTACCAATATTTTTTTACAAAATCTTTGTAAAACAAGCTATAATATATTATTTTAATATTTAAATGTATCACTTGTTTATTTTTATTTTTTTCATAATAATGGATTAATAACTGGATATTTTGTAATTGGAAATTCGCTGAGTACGCAGGTTTGCTGCGACGGGGGTATTTAACTTAACATATGGGCGGTTAGTAATAGTTTTAAAGATCAACTACTGATTACCCATTTATTTTTCCATGAAAAGCCGCGACACCGTCGAATCAGATGAAAAAGGAATTTGCCAAATTATTGTAACTGGCATGATTTTAATTAAAAACATCAGGGCCACTCTAAGGAAATAACTATAGCTCTCACTGCCTAAATAGATGGTACCACATAATGAGCTTTAAGGTACGAAAATAAACCAAATTTAACTTTTATATACAGTAGAGCGCCGATTATCCGAACGTCGGTCATCCGAACCGTCGGTTAACCGAACGCCGTAATAATTCATATTTTGAACATTATTCTCAAGCAATTCAAATTCGCGCACCAACCGAAACTCCCGTTGCTCCGGGATATCAATGTATTCTGATACATTTCATAATAAAATTAAGTGAATAATGTTTGTTTGATCATTTTTTAACCTTTTTACTATTAAGATTTACGTTACTGTATATATATAATTTTAAAATGTTGTCTTTTAATGTTCGATTTTCCGAATATTCAGTTATCCGAACACCCTTTGTCACCAATTAGTTCGGATAATCGGCGCTCTACTGTAGTATGAATTACCTAACAAAATCATCAAAACAACCATAAAACCATGATGAAAGGAATAAAATTATAAATCAGCTGTAACAACGTATCCGTTTGTGATGCTAATTACCATATGCTTGATTGAATAAAATTAGAAATTTAAACAAAAGATCATCCATTACATTGGAAATTTTTAAAGCTTCAACCCTACCAAAAACCTTTTAAACACTCAAATTTTGAAAAATCCGTTCTTGGTGAATGCCAACACTCTGTAAGGAACGTCCATGCGAATTTTCAAGGTTCTAGGTCAAGTAGTTTGGGCTGTACAATGATAGGTCAGTGGCATTTGACAAAAATATAGTAGAGAAGATAGTATAATTATAACTTACAATCAGGGATTTGAATAAGTTATAAATTTTTACATAAATAGATCAAAGAATGATGTAATTAAAGCACATTCTGTTTGTTACTAAAAAATACACTGTACTTTGCTCTTTCAAACTTGCCGGGATTTAGTCCCAAGAATCAGCCGCAATAGGCAGTACGCTCTTAATAATAATAATTTTTTTTTTTTTTTTTTTTTGGGTAGGAGGTGGAATGCGTTTACGCACACTGAGGGGCTCGTTGTCCCCTCAGTAGTGTCGGACTCCCACGAGCTCGATGTCCCATGAACTACCGACTAAACCACCTCCCTCGGCACCGAGGACACTAGCCTGGAACTGTTTCACACATTACTTCGGGCTAGGCCTTTGATATTACGCCGCTAGGGCAACCTCCGTGGGGAAATGCTGAGGATTAAGGCCGATCGAGGTCGACCTTTTTCGCCCGAAGAATGGCCTGGACGTAGTGCTGGACACAGTTCCAGTTGCCCTCTCCCTGGAGCATAGCTCCGACGATGTTGTTTGGGCTGACGACCACGCCGATCTCAGATGAAAGTGAGGCTCGGCGGACGTGCCAACGGTCGCACTGAAAAAAGGTGTGCTCGGACGTGTCTGGGATGCCGGGGCAATACAGACAGTCCGGGCTGGCGATTTTGCCCATCCGGTGCAGATAGGCTCGGAAGTACCCGTGTCCAGAAAGAAACTGGGTCACGTAGTAATCGACCTCGCCGTGCTGCCGTTCCACCCATGGTCGGACGGATGGTATGAGCTGGAAGGTCCAACGTCCCCTCGGCTCGGCTTCCCAGTCGCGCTGCCAGGAGTCGAAGCTGCGATCGCGCTCTTCCCTGGCAGCTGTTTCCCGGCCCACTTCAGGCCTCCTCCGGTAAATCGCCTGCCTCTCCCTCGCGAGGAAGAGGACGGGGATGACTCCGGCGATCACCATCACAGCAGGCTCGGAGACTGTGCGGTAGGCCGAAGCGACCCGCAGAGCTCCTCGACGCTGGACTCGGGCAAGCCGGTCTCGGAAGACTCGCTTCTTGAGTGCGTGAGCCCATGCCTCCGCCCCGTACAGCAAGACTGACTGGACGGCAGTCATGAGCAGACGGCGCTTGCAGGAACGAGGACCGCCGACATTGGGCATAAGCCTACCAAGGGCAGCGACACCCTTAGCGGCTTTGTCGGCGGCGCGCTGGATCTGCTCGCCGAAAGACAGTCTGCTGTCGACCATGACTCCCAGGTACTTTGCAGCAGGCTTAGTCTCGAGTGTGACGTCACCTATCTGCACCGGGAACACGGTGTTTATCCTCTTTTTGGTGAGGACGACGATCTCCGTCTTACTGGTAGCCAGGGACAAGCCGTGATCTCGCATCCACCCGTTGACCTTGGCCATTACTACGCTGAGCCTCAGTTTTGCCTGCTCGACGTTCCTCGCAGCGATCAAGGCAGCGACGTCGTCAGCATAGCCAACGAGGCGGGTCTCATCGGGCATGTCTAGCCTCAGCAAGCTATCGTAGGACACGTTCCAGAGATCTGGTCCGAGAATGGACCCCTGCGCAGCCCCGGAAGTGATGGGAATGCGCCGCTGACCTTCGGTCGTGTCGTACAACAGAACGCGGTCTGACAAATACGCTTCTATCATACGCAGGAGGTAGGAGGGAACTTGGAACGTATGCTCAAGCGCCCACAGCATATCGCTCCACCTGGCGGAGTTAAAAGCGTTCTTCACGTCGAGCGTGACAAGAAGGACCACGCGGCGCGACCAGTGGTTGTGGTCCTCCGCCCTCCGCACTGCCTCAACTACCTCCTGAATAGCGTCGATGGTAGAGCGACCGGATCTGAAGCCGTACTGCTGCGGGGACAAGTCCCCCGCAGAGACGATGGCCTCGGTCAGCCTGACGCGCAGGAGCTTCTCAAGCACTTTCCCGGCCGTGTCGAGCATACACAGGGGTCGGAAAGAAGAAGGGGTCCCCGGTGTGCTCTTCGCCTTCGGGATAAGGACAAGGCGGGCAACCTTCCACGACGAAAAGAAAACGCCTTCCGCCAGACACGCGTTGAACATGTCGAGCAGAAGCCTTGGATTCACCTCCGCAGCGAGCTTGAGCACCTCCGCCGGAATGCCATCGGGACCGGGCGCTCTTCTGGGTCGTAGGGATCGGACGGCGGCGGTGAGTTCCTCTTCCCGGAAAGCTGGGAAGGACGGCGCCTACCTCTCCGAATTCCCTGACTGGCCGAACTGGGTGGCTGGGAAACAGTGTGTCGACGACGGCGGCCATGGCTTGTGGTTCCATGACCGCAGGTGGTGAGCGAGCCCCTAGCTTCTGGGTTACAAGTTTGTAGCCCGTCCCCCAGGGGTCGTTGTCGATATCCTGACACAGCTGTTTCCAGCACCTGACTTTACTCCGGTTGATGGCACCGCGGAGCTCTCGGCGGGCCGCTCTGTGCTCAGCCGATCTGGCATTTGCATCAGGGCGGTTCCTGGCTCGCTGCGCAGCTCGTCGGAGACCAAGGCATCTCCTCCGGAGTTCCGCGATTTCAGGCGTCCACCAGTAAACCGGCTTCTTCCTGTGGCGGCGGGAAACTCCGGGCATCGACTGCTCACATGCGGTCGCGATGAGTCGCATCGTCGATGCTGCCAGATCTTCGGCACTTGTGAAATTCACAATGCTCTGGTCCTTAATTACTTCTTTAAAAGTGTCTTTGCTCAGACGACTGGTGTTCCAGCGTCGAGCCAGAGGAGCAGGTTCAGCGCGCAAGCGCGCGCCCTCGGGGAGGACCTTGAAAAGGATCGCCTGATGGTCGCTGGAGGAGTAGTCCTCGCAGACACGCCAGTCGGAGATCCGCTGGGCAATCCCTTCAGAGGCAAGAGATATGTCAGGGATCGTCTCTCTGCACCCCAGACGGCGAAAGGTGGAAATGCCGCCCGTGTTGAGGATACAGAGGCCCGACCTGGCAGCCGACTCGAGGACGTAACGTCCTCGAGTGTCGGTCCGCGGGGAACCCCATTCCACGGCTTTGGCGTTAAAATCGCCACCGACTATGACCCCGCCAGAGGTGTTCATGATCTTATCCTCGATGGAATCGACCATGTGGCGGTAGTCTGCGATCGGTTGGTTAGGCGTGAGGTAACAGGAGAAGACGGTGAAACCCCTGCTCCTCACCCAAACGAAGCCGTTGCCCGATCCGGAATCGAGAACAGGCACCTTTCCGAGGTCCAAGATCCAAATCGCCGCAGTGCCGGAGGGGTCCGAGAACCACTGCGCAGAGCGTCGGTTCTGGTACTGCTCACTGAGAAGCAGTAGGTCAGCACCCTGCTCCGTGGCGAATTGGAACAGCAAGTCATTTGCTGTCCTGCTCCTCTGCATATTAAGTTGCAGAACACTGATCATTTCTGTTGGTTCTGGCGAAGCTCCTGGATGGCCCGCCTGTACTGCCCGCAACGACCAGACCCAGCGGAATGCTTGACCTGGTCGCCCTTCAAGCCGGCTTCTGTACACAGGACACAGGACAACGCTGCGTTGCACGCGCTGGCCCTGTGGTCCTGGCCGCCGCACTTGAAGCAGAGCTTGCTTCTATCGGGTCCAGAGCAGCGATTAGCGACGTGACCGAACCCCAGACATTTAAAACATCTGGAGGCCACGAGCTTCTCGCGTACCCGACAGCTCACGTACCAGATCTTCAGGTGGCCCTTCTCCAGGAGCTTCGCAGCTGCTCTGGCTCCCAGCGTAAGGATCGCCACCTTCTGGCCTCGAGCATTCGCCTTCGAGACGAAAGTCTTCACCTCGACGTTTTCGCCGATAGCGGATTTGACAGCTGCAGTCACCTCCGCCTCGGTCGTCAGCTCGTCGAGGTCCCTCACCTCCAGCGTCGACTTGGGCTCGAGAACGCTGACAGTCGCGTTCGCCCCCAAGATGTTCTTCAGGTCTTCGCTGAAGGCGGACTTGCTTTCGGAGGCGTCCCCGAGTTCGACCAGAAGATCGCCGGCTCGGGTCTTCCTCATGGCCTTGATAACGGCGCCCTTCTCATCGGGCTTCGCTTTGCTGCGAATCTCGCCCAGCACGTCGGCGTAGGATTTCCCCTCCGACGGCTTGATGAGAAGGGCGTCTGGCCGCGTCCTACGTGACCTCTTCTTCGGCGCCTTTTTGTTGTCCTGAGGGCCGGGCTGGCTTCCAGGCTGCTGGGGTGGGACTTTCTTCTTCTTCCCCTTCCTCTTAACGACGTCGGTCCATTTCTCGGGGTCCGATGTCTCCCCTGGACCGTCACCTCTGGGTTTCTTCTCAGCCTCCGGTTGGGCGGGGCTGGAAGCAGCCCGTTTCCCACCGGCCGGCTGAGCCTTAACGCGCAGTGATGGGGTCGTCTGCGTCGAAGCAGTCACCGACTCGCACGACTGCCAAGATTTCCTCAGCTGAAGGATGTGATTAAGGCTAGTCTCCAACTGGACTATGCCTTCCTGCACATCCCTGCTGATGTTCTTCTGCCTGCCTGTCGCGGCCTTCATGACAGCGAGGGTGGCGAAGCACTTTTGAAGGTGCTCCTCCTCCTGCTGCCTGGCAAGTGCAATCACCGCCTGGAAGGGGGACGGGTCGGTGTGCATCGACTCAACGCCGCCTGAGGATGCTTGCTCGGTGAGCACCGGTGTTCTTGTCACCGAGGCAGTTGGTGTCGCTCGGCCTTGTGGCGACCTCGCGACACGAGGCTTCCGGCCAAAGGGGTCTTCTACCTCGACGTCCCCACTTTGAGAGGGTAGGCGAGGAAATTGATCCCTCTGGTTCGTTTTTGGGGTTAGGGTACCCCGGGAAGGTTCTTGCACCTTTTGAATAGTTTTTTCTTGTGAACCGCTCATAATGTCTGGATTAGCCCCCAAGACTGGGCGTTTGTTACCCCCCAAAACAGTGCCCCAATGTGAATGTCAAAACCGACCCGTCGCCAGAGCAACTATATCCGTGTTCGACCGCCTCCAAAACACCGGCGGTCCCAGACGAGCAGTGGCCTCGGCAGAGCCCCCCCGTGACCGCAGCAGGGCCCTATCCGGTCGCCAACCGGCACCACCACGGCCAAGGGGATTTTCGCCGGCTGATAGGGCAGCCAGGTCAGCTGGCTGGGCTGACCCGGGCCCCTGTACTATCCGGCAGCCTGGGAGGTGCAGAACCCAGTTTTTAAGCTGTACCCTCTGCTCGTCCTAGACCCCCAGCGCAGTGGAGGCTGAAGAACCCAGAGTCACCCCGGCAAGTAGGCCGGAATGATTTAGAAAAAACAACCGGGCTATTGAAATGAAACGGAGAATGCAGTTGTGAAAAGGAGACGCGAAAAAGGACCATTGCGTCCCCCTCCCCTTTTAGTCGGCTCTTAAGACAAGCAGGGGATACTGTTGGACATTCTGTCCCGGCCCAACACGGGAATAATAATAATAATAATAATAATAATAATAATAATAATGCCTTTATTAAACAAGCGTTTCTCTGGTACACCAGCTTTTCAGAACAACTTGACAAATCAATTGAAAAATCTCACCAAAAATTTACAAAACACATTTATAAAAAATAGGTTATACTTAACTATGCTCTATTAACAATTCTTTTATTTTTCTTTTGAAATAAGCATAGCTTAAGCTTTTTAGGCTCATTGTATAACCGGGGGCCAAAGTATGAAAAACTTTTCCTCCCAAATTCAAGATTTACTTTGGGGAAGTGGAGTCTCCCACCATGGCGAGTTCTGCGTTGAGAGACCTCGTTGCGGAAGGAGAGCCTCTCGCAAAGGTAGTCGGGCTCGCTTGTCATCAAAACCCTGTGTGTCATACAACATGTCATCATGCTGCATACAGCTTCCAAAGGCAGCAGCTTGACCGCTTCGCGGTATGGGGATATATGGTCATATCGGTTTAAGCAAAAAAACAAAGCGAACAGCAGAGTTTTGGAGCTTTTGGATCCGAACTAAATCCTCTTTTGAAAGGCTGTTGCCATATGAGGGAAAGCAGTAATAAAATACTGATAAAATCAGTGACTGCACAATATGTAATTTTGCGGTTTCTGGCAGCAGACTCCTAAACCTATACAGACCTCTTAGTCTTCCCAGGGCTCGCTGGGAGGCATGCGTTACATGATTTGAGAAGAAGAGATTTTTGTCAAGCACCACACCAAGTGTCTTGATCTTGTCACAAATTGCTAGGCTTTCGCCGTCAAGTGAGATGCTCTCTCCACTATTTTTGAGAGTCTGTACTAGGTTGAATGGTGCAGTGTGCAAAACAGTACACTTATTAGAATTGAGCTTAAGACCATTGTCAGCAGCCCATCTAGAAATGTTCTGCAGATCAGCGTTGATTTGATTGAAGGCCTCCCTCATAAGCTCAGGAACATATGATAAAAAGTAGCTGGGTGTCATCAGCGTACAAATGAGCTGTGCAGTGTTTTACACAATTAGGAAAATCAGCTGTATATAGCGTGTACAGGATAGGCCCCAGGCAACTGCCTTGAGGAACACCTCGCCGCTTGGCAATTGGTTCCGATGTTTCACTCCCTAGTCTGGTGACCTGAAGTCTGTCTTTGAGATACGATTGAACCCACTTAGTCATTTCTTCACCAAATCCAAAGTAAAGCATTTTTGCAATCAACATATTGTGGTCTATAGAGTCAAATGCCTTGGAATAGTCTAGCATTACCAGGGTACTGTGTCTACCCTTGTCTTTATTGTCGATCATATCACTGAATAGGTTCGTAAGGGAGGTACATGTGCTGTGGTTTTTTCTAAAGCCTGACTGAAGTTTTGGGAGCAATTTTTGGACATTTACAAATTCATTTATCTGCTTGATAACCACTTTTTCTAGGATCTTGGATATTGCTGGTAATATCGAAATAGGTCTTAATTGTTCAACACAAGTTGGGGCTGTTGTTTTAGGTAAGCGACGAATGATACTTTTTTTCCAAGCTTTTGGAAATATGCCTTGTTTTAACGTTCATTTATCAGATGCGTAATGGATTTAATGGCAAATGGGCTCACAGCTTTGATCATTTCAATTGATATTTCATCAGTACCTACAGCCCTTGATTTAATTCTATTCATTTCTGCTTTGATGGCCTGTTCAGTGACAGCAACAAATCTAAATTCATCATTAGCTTCATTTTGTCTATTATTCATGAAAAAATTCAGAACATCTCTGTTTATGTCAACGTCAGACCCCATATTTGCAAAGTATCTATTGATTTCACCAGCATCAAAATCATGCACAATTTGTGATTCACTGTTAGTATGTATATCACATTGCTTCAAGCATGTGCAAGTCTTTACTATTCTTTGTCGAAGATATTCTATCAGTAAAATACATTTTTTTTTGCTCTCCAGACCATTTCATGCAGATTATTTCTCATGGACTTGTACATTTCCCAATCTCTGGCATTTCGTGTATTCCAATATTTATTTCTAAGTTTGTTTTTCTTTTTTGTCAGAGCTTTGATTTCATTATTTCTCCATGGGGCACTTTTCTTTGTTACCTTTTTGCATGTAATTGGCGCGTGAGTATTAAAAACTTTCAATATATTCGAAGTTATGGCCTTTTCAATCCCTTTCATTTGCACAATACTCTCCCAGTCCATGTTAGTTAAGTCTTTCACTGCCTCTTCAACATTGAAATTAGAGAAATTTCTGTAATGAATAATCTTTGGTTCCAATTTTTCTTTCTTTAAAATCAGGTCGCAGTAAACTAACTTGTGGTCTGTAATCGCCTTCCCTCTGTGATCTAAGATACTAGCTGCATCAATAACGCCGTTCCTCTTGATCTCGGTCGACTTGTCCACAATAATGTGGTCTATTAAAGTGGCCGAAGTTGCTGTCACTCTTGTCGATTCATTTATCAGTTGTACTGTATTTGTTTCTTACAAGAGTCGGTGTAAGTATTTTGACTTATGACACGTTTTGGAGTTCAGATCAATGTTTGTATCACCAATACAGATCACAGAGTTGACTTGGACTGCCAGATCAACAAACAGAGAGTGAAACAAAGAAGCAAGGTAAGTGTACCTGACATTGGGCGGCCTGTAAACTACGCACAGACCAAGTCTCCGCTTCTTAACTTTAAGGACAACACAAAGAGCTTCAATGCCAGAACTTCGGTCTAGTTCTGAAATGATCAATTGCTCATGGTACATTAACTCTTGCTTAATGTACAAGGCAACACCCCCACCAACTTCTTCCTCATCATCATCATCATCATCATCATCATCATCATTTGAATTAAATTCAAAATTGCGGTCACTCCGCAACATATTGTAGCCTGATATGTTGTAATTGTCTGATGGTGTGCCAGGAAGAAGCCATGTTTCAGACACTCCAAAGACATCAAAATCAAAATCATGCACAAGGGCACACATTTCTGTGAAACCCGTTTTCAGTGAGCGCACGTTGAGATGTACAATTCTGAGATTCCGGCTACATCTACCCCTCACGGCTAGTTTTCCGGCACCGCAGCCACAGCCACGCCACAGCTAGAGTCATTTAAGACAAAACTATGGGTAGCTACGTCCACCGCGCCCGAACTCAGTCCAGGAGCAGGAGAAGGTGCCGAAATACTAACTTCAACCTGGTCACACCGAGGGGAGACTTTTGGTAAGTCCAGAAACCGCAACACAGACGTAGTGACGTTAGCGAACAAATGCCCAAGACGAGAGACACCTCGGCGGCTAAAGTGCACACCATCCCGGACGAGATCCTTTCTACCAACACAACAGTTTGTTTCCACAAAAGTGACACCAAAATTGTCACACATTGATTCCAGCTGAGAATTAAAATTGTGGAGAGCTTTATAGCCAATATCTCGCCTTATCAGAACACTGTTGAGGATTAATTTTGAATTTGGGAACTGTGATCTGGCAGTGAACAGCAGGTTCGCCATGGCATGGAGGGTCTCCCGCTTCCCGTGCCCCCCATTGTACCCTGGGCCACCACGATAGCCACGTCTTAGATTGTTGCAACCAACATGAAAGTAAATCACACATAAGTTTACATCTGCATAGCTAAGTAACATATTTTTTATGTCCAATATTTTTCCCCCAGGATAACATTCAACGAAAGCTCCTTGATCTTCGCACTTCTTAGCAGAGTATCTCAAATGTGAGTCACCAATGAGAAGCACATGTTGGAACATCTTTTCCGTTTGAAAAGGATGCAATGGTTTTCGTTCCACTTGGAGAGGAAGGTTTTTCGGTGAGGTTTGAGACGAGAATGGCGGCAATATAGACGTTTCTGGATCAGATAAAACATTAAGGGTTTCAGGGGATTTCTGTAGATTATGTTGTGGCTGTTTCTGTTGGCAGATAACATTCTTTAAGGACAGCCCTGTCAGTAAATCTACTCTTGTAGAAATTTTCCTATGTCTTTTTTTTTCTTTCAACCTGCTTCAGCTCCCTCCTTCGACACTTCACATCAGTTTCCAAATCATCAATGGAAGTCAATAGGCGTTGACGATCCGCAGTCATTTGACTGATCTTCGAATTTGCCGGTGGTATTTGGTTCCCTTTCATTTTTGAGGGATTTTTTATTTTTATCTTTTATTTTTCTCTCTTGGTACGTTCAAAAGTGAGTACGCCAAATTATACGAAACGCCAAATCATCGGACAGGCATAGATGTAATAAAAAAATTATTATGAACGCCTCCAAGAAGAACGATAACTCCCGCTACCGAAATAAAGATGGTGCCACTTAAATAATGAATGGTGGATTTTATATATACTAAATGTAACTTTTATATAGTACATAATTATGTCCTTGAAATAAATCAACAAAAACAATGAAGCCATGGTGAAAGAAATCAATTCATTATCATCTGCATCAACGTATACATTTCCGAAGCTAACTCCCAGCTGCTTGACTGAATGAACATTGAAAATGTAAACAATACCCCCGTTGCAGCAGACCTGCACACTCAGCGAATTTCAAATGTAAAACAACATATTTCAATCCAACATAGCAATATTTGACATGTTTTTGTAAGCTCCATAAGAATAACATGGGGAATGAGTATGCAAGTTTGCTGCTACAGGTATATTAAAACTGGGTGGTTTTGATTCAATATTTAGTAGATCTGAACTAGAAGAAGCCATTTGCCAAGATATGTTGAGAAATAAGCGAGATATAGAATTTTACTTATTTCCCATAAGGTTAACATTGTACGTACTGTGTTTACCACTTTCAATATCTCGGTAACCAATGGACATAGAGCAGTGATTCAAAATACTAAATTGTTTGTTTTTTGAGCTGAATTCAATGGTGCCAACAAAAATTCGATAAATTTTATTTTTCTATGAAAAAACTCAAAAAACCCAATTTTGGGGGGGTTTATCCCCCTTTTCCCCCCCCTTACGGTGGTCTGAACGGGCTGTTTCACGAACTCGTCCGAGTGATTACCACTTTACACGTATGTACCAATTTTCATCGACATTGGGCCGCTATCGTGCTAACAGACAAATATATATAGATATATATATATAAAAATTCAAACGAATAGTGTTTTTTTTGCTTCTGATGGCCCCAAAACGAAAAGTTATCATAGTCTCGGGCTTAGGTCTTACCATGAGACCTACGGTAATAGCTTCTTCCCTATAGGGGAAATTCGCTAAAAGGATCGTCCATAACACTTTTATATGAGAAAATTTGAAAACTTCGACCACGCCAAAAACCCATTTATACTACAAATCATGTGAAATCCTTTCTTAGCGGATGCCTACGCCCTAAGAGGAACATCCACGCAAAGTTTCAAGCCTCTAGGTCATATAGTTTGGGCTGTGCGATGATTATACGTGAGTGGTATTTGACAAATAAATAGTAGATTTTCTATTGAACACACTTTAAATAATAAAATTAAAATTTTTAAATCAATGATTTATTAAATAAATCAAAGAAAAAAATTGCATTTGCCTCACTTAAGAAGCTCAACACTTTGTCAGAGTCCCGTGCATCACGGTCACATTTCTAGTGATAACTCATGTATATTACACGAAAATTAATCTGTACTTAAATGTATAGAATCTGTAGGAATAAATACACTACACCTGCATGAAGACAAAAATTTAATTCATATTTTGTACTATTTACAAGTGTATAAAGTGTCTGAATGTTCTGTGCATCATGTAGAGAATCGCCCATTTAAGATATGCCTGGAGAAATGAAAAAAAACATTTTACATTTTACCTCATCAATAATGTGGTTAGCCTACTCAAATTGTTGGGGGGATCCAGCTAAACAAAAATGTGTGTGAAGATCTGATTCAACAAAAATATGGCCGGATATACGAAAGAAATATTTTTTCTGAAATATTTCATAACGGTAAGCCTACTCAAATAGTCAAGGAAAGCGAACTGAAGAACAATTAATTGTCAACAATTTTAAGATTCAACCCATATTAACGAAGATATAGCCGAAAGAAAATGACTGAGACTGTAGTGTGTATGCGCTACGGACCTCGGATACCGGTCATGATGGTCACTTGATGTCGTACATTCGGAAATGTGGTCACTAAGCGATCTCCAGGTCGGCGGCAATTTGATGGATCGCCTGGGAAAATCGAGCAATCACACCATCGCCATGCGACTTCGAGATCGCTGGCAGTCTGACCGAAATGGTCCCATACATTGGATCCACAAAATTATGATTATTTCTAGCATTTGGTTTTAATTAAACAAAGCAGACCTTTTTATATCCTAATGGTTTTTAAATGACAGCTATTTTACGTTATTTCTCATTTTATAGTAAGCTTAATGCAATTTCAGTATTTTCCCCGAGTCCCTTAGATGGAGACCTTCAGTTTCAGCCCCCCCCCCCCCCCCATCATCCTGCAACCTTCCAAACGCCCACAATTTCTTCGCAAAACTTTCGCTTATATAATTATATACATATGTATAGATCATTTGGTATTAAATCTGCATCGTTATAACATAAACTAAACAAACGTACTTAACTTTTTATGATTTTAAATTATGAAAAAACTCAAACCCTTAATTATTATAAAACCAGAAATCTTAAATTAAAAAAAAAAATTTTTGTTATAGGTACATTGAACGTGCATAGTTAGCTGCATTTTGAAACAAATCCCACATGTCAACATCTACCATATGGCTTTGAATCAAGCATTAGCACCACATGTTTAATGTAAACAAAACAGACGTTTTTCAATCTTTTCAATCCCAATGCATATTAAATGGAAGATATTTTTCGTTACTTCTCATTTTCTGGTATATTTGGACATAATCTGCTATTTTTCCTGACCCCCTGGGGCCGAGACCTTTTATTTGAGCCATCTCCTGTCATCCTGCGAGCTGGCAAACTCTCACAATTTTGATTTACAAAAATCGCAAACAGAATTAATAATTATAGATTTCATAGTCACAGTAACACATTTTACTGAAAAAAGCTCATTTATCCTTTAAGGATTAAGCAATATTAGTTAAAAACATTACTTAATGAGAATACCGATTGTAATATTAATCAAAAGACAACTATGTCAATGCTGCAATAAGTGACCGGGGCAGCACCAGTGAATGACCGATCATGCACCAATGAATAACCGGTCTCTTTTGGCTGAATAACTGTCAAAAAACTGAAAAATTAGCCGACAACAATGAATAAGAATAATTTAGCTGAGAGTATGGATCATAGTTAGTTAATGACCGATCTTGTTCCAGTGAATGACCGTGTAGTTTTCCCCCGATCATTCTCTGGTTTTCGCCCTAGTTACGTTCCAATTTATGACCGCGCTGAGTAATAATTAATTATGACATATAGAGCAATAAAATTGATTTAAATTGTAGGATGTTATGTTCAATATGAATTAATTGCAACACATTTCTGAAATATTCATTAAGTACAGAACTAATTTTAATACAAGTAAGCCTTGCAGGGATAGTCACTACAGCAGGAACAATCAAAATCAAAGATAGTGGGAGACTCAATATTAAATATGTGAGGTGGAAAGCGAAAAGGGACCTCTTGTGGGCGAGGAAAAATTTTCAGTATGGCCGATATAACCGATTAGGGTCAAAAATATCGAAATTCGTGTCTCTATCGATTGTTATACCTCATTTATCATAGAACAGGCCTGTATCGGTTAAAATATCAAATCGAAGTTATAAAAGGTCAAAATAAATCATTTTGTTAGCCTCTGCATGGCTTGAGAAAAGGGACCTCTTGTCGCTCAATGTTATTTCGCCATAACGACAAGAGGTCCCATTTCCAACATGCACTTTGTAAGCAGACTTTGGTCCAAAAAATGAACTCTCCTGAATTCTAGCGGAATTTTAGAGAACTAGCACGAAGTTTGGTATAAAGCAGAACCAAATTTATCACCAATTTCATACGGTCCCGACAAGAGGTCCCTTTTTATAAACAATATTTTGGCTACTAAAGAGACTATCTATACGTATGGTAATAATAGTTACGTATTTTTATTGTAGGCCTAATAAACTAGCAATTAATTATATGTTATTGCTCCTTGAATGCCTCAATGGTGAGCAAAATTAAACAGGGTAATTTGATTACAAAAGATAGTGTTGGGAATTTTTGTTTTTGTGGCTGCAGCACTGATAGCGATGCAGCCTGTCAGGTGAACCAGTGTTATCGCCAGTGTTTTCATTTTGTATATTTCAAATTACAGTTTAGTTTCAGTTGTTTGATAATAAAAAACATTATAAAACAATGAGATAGCAGTAATATTCAGTTTTAAAAAGGGACCTTTTGTCGTTATGGAGAATAACATAGGGCCGACAAGAGTTCCCTTTTTTAGAATAAGACTTTTTACGACATGCTTCGATAAAAATATTATTTTCCTGAGAACTACTGTGAGTCAAGACAAAAATTGGTAGGGTATTCCCTCAAAAGAAGTCATTATAAGCTTTCATTTGATACCAAAATCATTTCTTAAATACGAAAAATATAGGTTTTATGTTTATTTGAAATTTTCAAATTGATTTTTCTCAAAATGACCCGTTTCCCTCACGAAATTTAAAAATCCTATAACTTTACCAAAAAAATTTTAGACTCATGGGACTTGCGCAAAATTGTTAGGAATTAAATGAGGAATTCAAAAATATTGATAACTAAAAATTGAAAATTCTCGACCAGAGGTCCCTTTTCGCTTTCCACCTCACATATGTTAAAAAAGTAGCCTACTTTCGACTCCAAATTTTAACCAATGAAAGATTATTGTTGAATAATAATCCAAGGCTGGTTTTATGCTTTTTTAATTAGCTAGCCTAAATAAAATGTTTAATATAGGACTTTTTTAAGCAAAACAGTCATTCACTATGGGGGGTGGTCATTCACTGGTGTACCCACCCTACCATTTGGAATTTTAATGTGTAATGTTTGGTTTGGTTTGAGTCTCAATGCGGGTAACTTAATAACTTAAAAGTAACTGAAAAGTGATCAACTAATAATTTAATACAGTAGGCCTAATAATTTTACTTCCTATACCACATTAACCAACTTAACTAAAACCAAACAATACATTATATAGAGATTACCATTTTTCATCGGTGCCATATCCGTGTGTGAACGTCATAAGCTTAAACCAAAAACAAATACAAAATGGGAAACGATATGAAATAAAGTATGTGTTTTATATTTTGTTGGGGTAAATGTTCCGTACACGGGAACCTCATGGATTTTGATGAAAACTGTCTTAATGTGTTCCTTTCACTATTTTATTACATAATCAACACAGATTTTGCCGCGGAAACACCGGGAAAAGTGGTAAAATCGGGAAAAACTGGGAAAATGGGAGAAATTTTTTTCCTTCAAATATTACATTGTGGGTAGGCCTACTCAAATTGTGCGGATCTTTGTCCTGAACACGAATATGAGTTTATTTTCAGATTGAACCATTTTGAAACGAGATTTCCTTAAAAAACTAAAAATAATAAACAATGAAATAACTTGCTCATCAAAACCTTGATTATCTAGGGGACCAGGTGGGATTCCGGGGTATTGGGTGGGGAACTATTTAAAAATTTCCCTATAAAAAAGTAAATTTGCCCAGACTGGGAAATTTTCCCATTGTGGGAAAATTTCCCAATTTAGGAAAATTAAAAAAATGGGGATTTTTAAAAGGGAAACAATCAGTCTAAACTATACAAATGTATTCAGTTATGAAGGAGGTCGAAGGAACGGCAGGTTAGGTTATGTTAGGTTAGGTTAGGATAGGTTGGGTTAGGTTAGGTTTGTTAGGTTAGGTTAGGTTTAAGTAAAGTTAGGTTAACTTAGATTAATTTCTTAATTGGTCATGCCAGAGGCTGGAGGCCGTAGGCCATGGGCCGGAGGCAAATGGGTTAAGTTAGATCTGGTTAGGTTAGGTTAGGTTAGGTTAGTTTAGTTTAGTTTATTTTAGTTTAGATATTCAGTCTATTTAGTTGAATCAGTGGGAGTTTTTGAGTTATCGGGTATTTAGAATCACCGCATAAATCAAATAATTTTCCCATGAGGGGCTAATTGGGGGCTTCATAAATAACCGCCTCTGCACCTCATAAATAACCGATGACTCACACAAAAATTGTGTCATGTCCTCCTCCAGAAAATAAATAGATTTAATTTAATTTCAACCACAGCAGGCTTTAAAAAAATCATCTATCATTTCTTCATTTGGTATAACTATGAACAAATTGTGTCATTGTATCACTGTCAGTTCTAATTCATGTCATTCAATACCTATATCAATATTTTCGATTGGGAAAAATCGGAACAATTTAAATAAAATCAACAAAATAGATTCTTTATATTTTCCTAAGTTGGCACACCTGTACAAACCGTTCCTTATTTTTACAAGGGTTTGCAAGTAGTGTTCTTTCAGATTTTTTGTTTAGGTTTTACAATTGCTATCGTATTTGTGAATTTATCCTATTTATTATAATAATCATAATTTAAAATGTAGAATCTAAGTTATTGAGGAAAAATGTGAACACAAAGTTTTCGAAGTAACAAACTAATCGCGCAATATACACTGAAGTCATTTCGCCGACTTACAGACGACAGCGACAGTCGAAAGAAGTTGGTCGTTTTGGCATTTACTTTTCGACTGCACGGAACATATGATTCAAACTGCTGTTACTCCCCTGCAATCTTTAGTCGCCGTTAGACAATGGAACCATCCAGCCGTCCGACAGTAAGTAGTTTTCCCACCTTTGAAGTGCGTTTTAAGACTTTTAATTTCTCGATTTGAGGTACTTAAAGGGTTTTCCGCGGCAAAATTTGAGTTGATTCTGTAATAAAATAGTTAAAGGAACACATTAAGACAGTTTTCATCAAAATCCATGAGGTTACCGTATACGGAACATTTTCATTGTGGGTAGGTAATGTAGGCCTTTGTTAGTAATGTTTTAATATAGCCTACGAGATTTAATTTTCTTAAATTAATTTAAATATTTAGATTATACAGTTAGCTGGATAAGATACTGATGTTTTGTTGTATTTTGTTTTGTTCTTGATGGCATCGAATAACCTTGATTTTGGTTCCTGTACTGGTGTAAGTTATGGAAGTTTCAGTTTGATATTTCCAATTGTCAAAATGAAGACTACATAAATGGAACTGCGGCCGTATTTCACACTGCTGATTCGGCACTAAGCCTATTGTGTCTGTCACTTTCATATAACGGCACTTGATATTGAATAAAATAAAACTAGAGATCGCCAGTGGTCGAAAATTCGACCAATTTTAAAATCAAGAAATAGGGATAGCTAATTTTGATCTTTGCATACACCAATGCGTTTCACAATACATTTCATATAGTACACATTTTCCACGTAAACACATAATGGAACCAAATGGGAACCAAAAGCAAAAGAGAAAGACTCAATCTTTGACTAATTATTTTGCCTCACCACTAGCACATATTTATGACATGGTTTTTAGTAATTAGTATTGTACAATATTAAGATTCCATGTTTATTTCTTTAACACTGAGCTGGTTATTGATACAGAGGACGGTAAAAATTCAGTCATCAAATCAGTTTATCCCATACACCCCTTACTACAGTTCTCTCCCCCACTCCCTCCATTAATTCCTTCCCTTACTCTCTATGTACTTCCTTCCTTTCGACCTTCTTTCTACTTTTCAGCCCTTTTCTCCTTCATCCTCTTCTTCCCATCTCTCGTCCCTTCTTTCCTACCTTTTAGGTCTGAAATAATAACACCTAACATTTATGTGCCTAGTTATTATTTGAGACCTGAAACTCCCCTTCAAAACTTTTTCTCTCCTTCCATACCCTTAGGACATTTTCCCCTCCTTCCCTCTCTCCCTATCATTATCACTAAAATGTTACACATATTTTACGCATTTTCTACCAATAAAACTCACAATTTGAATGTAATGTCCATCTGTACTGCAGTTGCACGACAGTACATCGGATGGTAGAGACTCAACTTCATGTTCTTTTTCTTCCCTTTTTATCAGCTAATTTTTATCTCTAATCTTATTGAAGTGAGCAACTTTATTTGAAACAAATTCAATCTTCTCTAAATAGCCCTGGATTTCAATCAAATACTATATTTTTACTTCATACCCCAATAAAACATGTGGCTTGAAATTGTTTAAAAATATTAATTTGTTTGGATTTTTTACTGGACAAATACTAACTCGTGTCATTAATGAATTCCTTACATTTGTTTATTGCTTGACAAAAACTTATTGTTTGGGTTTTATATCTCATCAGATGACAGAAAAAAACAGCGTAAATTTTTGCCCACTTTTCGCCCTCACATATTATTTCTACATCTAATCTTTACTCTACGAAAAATAGCATGTGATAACAGCTACATATGATGACAAAAGCACAGTTCTGTTTTGTTTTTCTATCATCAAAACAGCAACTCATAAGACCAATGTTAATTTTTTTGAAATTTTAAATTCAATTTTCTACTTGTCTAAAAGACTGACATAAATTTCAAAGGGATTCTGCACATCTACAGGAAAATACAATTCTATCGGTGTGCTTAGATTTTCGCTACGATGCACACAGGCTGAGAAAAAAGGAGTACAAAAACCTTATGGAAAAAATGCTTGCCTATTAATATAAAGATTTGCTCCCCTTTTAACTCTTGAGTTAAAGGGCAGTAAAACATATCTTGCTCCACCGATATCAAGAGTGAAGGGGAATGTTAAAAATCTTCAGCTATGAGAACCTTAAGTATATGCCTGAAGCAATTGGAGCGGAATTATGAAAGTAAACTGAACACTAAAGCTGATTCTGATTCTTATGTACCAAGTGTACTAACACTAACTTAGGCCTATGTAACTTATGTGTTCTTATGTAACTATTTGACATGTGTTGACATGTTTACATTTTCCAACAGTTGCTTATTTATATCTTTGTTGTAATTTGTAAACAGAGTTGGCGCTTGTTTTGTCCAAGATAACTGAGAATGAATATTGTCTGACAGCTCCGAAACTGGAGTCGGCCATAGCTCAAGATATAGGCCTAAATCACCAAGTGCAAGTTAGGTCTAGGCTATCAATTTATTTTGCTCAAAAAACTAAGGCTTACTATCCTAGTTAAAATTATTTCATAATTCAAATAGTTTACTGCTCTAAATTTTAATTTTCAAACATTAATGGGATAATTTAGCCAAAATATTTTTATTTCAAAAACTAGAAATTAATAGCGGATGAGATAATTGTAAATGGAGCCTAAATTTAAAATTCATTTTTTATTAGAAAAAATATAATATTATTACTCAATCCCTCCCCCAGAACTCTTCATTTTTAGACATGTTGGCACAAAAAAATCTCACGGCAAAGGTGACAAAGGTCACCACTGGAGGGAGCTCTAAACAAAGAAAATGTTTTTAGAGTTAGATTTGAGTAGGGACTTACCTGTTCCCTTGAGATTTCTTTGTCTTTGGCCTTTTACTAATGTTCCTGAGATCATCGGGTGGAAGAGTTGAAGCATATCCATGCTCAGCTTCTGAAATGTAACAAAACGAAGGCAAAATGTTAAAATCAGCTGATTAGAGGGAGAACTGACATTATAGGAGCCATGTTGACAACTTCCTATTAGCTTTAACATAAACAAAGGAAATATTACCTCTTTCTCTTCTTTCCAAATACTCCGCGGCTTGTAGCAACGCTGCAATGCTCATGGTTCAGTTTAAAATTAAAATACTAAAGATAAATTACGATACAATTGTTAACACTTAAAAATCAACAGGACTCTCACCCACCGATCTCACTCTTGCATTTATTGATGTCAAACGCGTAGAGAGCTCACAGAGTGACGGCTGCAGAGAGCGAGCTGATGATTGGACGAAATGTTGTAAACGGTCGCCATTCTAGCCAATCAGATTTCGATTTGAATCGCCTTGACTGCCTGGGCAGTCACGTGAATCTCATGCCTTGTACGAAACAAAACAAACAGCTGTGACTGGGACGCGATTACAGAGTACATCAACACTACAGGTCAACACTTGCGGACAGGGACAGCTTTCACAAGTTGACTCTCCTGACTCTAAACATATTTGAATTAATGTAAAGCTTACTGATTACGCTGCGTATTCCATTAACCTCTTCAATATAAACAATTAATTATTAACTATCGCAAACTCCAACAAGTAAATCACTACAGCTAATTATGAGTTTATGCCCCATGCGGATAATAGAATCTATTATTTAATTACTCCGTTCTCTAAAAACTATTAGGCTAAAGTCTAATAGGAGATCTCAAATATAAAATACTCCGTTGCAGCAGACCTGCATACTCAGCGAATTTTAACTGTAAGGAACATATTTCAATCCATCATAGCGAGATATGACATGTTTTTTGTATAAGCTCCATAAGAAAGGATAACATATATGGGGCATGAGTAAGCAGGTTTGCTGTCATAAAAATGGAAATATCAGGGATTTTAGAGTAATATATTAATTATATCTCATCTAGATGAAGCCACAAACCAAGTTTTATTGAGATATTTTGGGAAATAGCAAGATAAAACTTTACTTACTTCCCCTAATGTTAGCATTGGGGCAATAACGTACTGTGTTTACCACATACGATAACTCGGGAACCAATGGACAAAGAACAATGATTCAAAATAATAAATTGTTTGTTTTTCGAGCAGAATTCAATGGTGAACAAAAAGTAGGTCATTTAATTTTTCCATATAAAAACTAAAAAAAACATTTTACACAAAGAGTTCAGCTCAGATGATATGTAAAAACTTAAAACTGCGGTTTACATGCTGTTAGTAGAATAAGATGTATTTTTTGATTGAACATAGTAAGACCATGTTTAAGAATATTACAGAACAATAACAATAAGATTTTCTACCACTAAATTCCACCGCTTTTACACATTTGAAGGGGTCCCTCCAGTAACGTTGTAAGCGACATAAAGTAAATTTTTCAGGAAATGGAAAAAACAAATAATTGGGAATGTAATGATTTAAATATGTTTTATTTGTTATATATAATTATAATATTATAAAACTAGCCGAACTATGAAGTATTACAATATTATCGCACGTAATAAAAAGTTATTACAAAAAAAGTGGTTTTAAAATTGCAATAACGTTGTAAATGACAGTCGTTTGCAACGTTGTTGCTGGCTTGGTCTATGCAACAATGTTTTTTTTGTTTCTTCTTTCCATTTATATATGGTTCCCCAGCATTTCTTCTCTGCTTACGTACATTTCTGGTCCAACTTTCGAACTTAACAGGGCGTTGTTTACTACGATTTAGCCGATTAACATCGGGACGGCGACAGAACGGTGCGCCGTGATATTGCAATTTTTGGCGGTTACAAAGTTGCTGCAACTGTGGGACCAACAGCACTTGGTTTTCAACCTGTGATAGTGCTGCCAACACAAGAGATATGAACGAAAAAATACCCTGCACTGATGCAGGATGTCGTTTACAACCTTACTGCATAGAAATCTCAATTTTGAAAAAGTTGTCGTTTACAACGTTACTGGAGGGACCCCTTCATTTTCAAAGACATAGTAACTAGCGCTAACCTTTTATCCTCTTATGCTTTAATTGATTAATCAATTAAAATTAAAAAAAAAAGATTCACAGAGTCAACAAATTACACTGACTTTAATCCGAATGAAAATTTTATAAATATTATTTGGAGATTAGTTTATGTCGATCTGTGGTTTGTATATCTGCTTACCAATTGTTGTTAAGACCTAATTGATTAATAGACTGATGTGTCGATGTGTAGAAATAACATAAAATATTCATTACTTTTGAACATTCCTTCAAAAGAGAGGCAGGAAGATGCGCTATGGAGTTAAGCTCCTTGTAAACTAACCCCCAAATAACGTAAAAAACGTATATACGTAAAGCTTTTTTACATATATAAAACGTTAAATTCATGGACACTTTTAAGGAGGTGAAATAAATGAACTCATAAAATTCTATGAGGAATTTTTTATCCATATTGAAGTTTCAAATCTTAAGCAATATGTTAATTTTAAAAGTTTTCTTTGATGAAAAGTTCAGCCACGGGTAATTTTATTTAAGCAACGCAATGAATTTCTCTAGAAAAAAACACCACAATCCACACACTTCCTCATTGAACGGTTTTTTACGCTACGGAACCCCGTAAATAACCAAAATGAAACAAAAACTTATTTTACTATGTTATTTTAAAGTCACGAAGTGACGCAGGCTGCTAGTAGTGGATTAATTATATAACTAGTGTACCTGGCGCACGAAATCGTGCGCTGTCAAGGAGAAAATCTGTCCACCAATGCGTGTAGGTAGTTAATCTTAAGTGTTGCTATTTTAAAAAATTAACTTAATTTACTAATGATAATTGCAAATGACGCGTTGAACGATCTTATGTTCTCAATATAATTCACAGACATCCGCTTTTGGGAGAGGTCCGTGGACGCACGATTTTCAAGTAGTCTTTGAATTATAGGTGAAACACGTAAAGGCGGTAGAATAACTTTTCCTTTATGACAACAAAGGCTGAATGTTCGGCGATCACCACTTGTTTGTTCGGCTTTGAAATTATATGCGGAACAGCTTATGCAGTGATTATCCAACAGTCCTAAATTGAATGTGAAATCTTCAGGCGGCTGTTGAAGAGCACACTTAAACCCAACACGGAAGGGTGCTTGCTGTATTCGGCTATTAACGACAATAGTATTATGCAGTGCTTGATTTGCGGCGGAACGCGGCGGAACGGCGTTCCGGGACCTCTTTCTGCCGCAAGAGTCGATCGTATGTAATCGACTGGAGTATGTTTTGCAAGAGATGATCGCGTGTAATTGGACGGATAATTTGCCGCTAAATACAATCGCGTACAATCGCCGGAGATTTGCCACGAGATAGGATCGTGTGTAATCGGCCGGAGTATTTGTCGTAAGAGACGATCGCGTGTAATCGGCCGGAGAATTTTCCGCACAAGAAAATCGCGTGTAATCGGCCGGAGAATTTGCCGCAAAAGACGATCGCGTATGATCGGCCAGAGCAGAATCTGCTGTTAAAGGCGATCGCGTATGACTGGCCGGAGAATTTGCCGCAAAAGACGATCGCGTATGATCGGCTGGAGATTTTGCCATAAGAGAGGATAATGTGTAAAAGGCTGGAGTATTTGTCGGAAGAGACGATAGCGTGTACTCGGCCGGATTAATCTTACCGAAAATAACAAATGCTTTAAATGTACGGAAATTACGCGCGGAGTTTCGGCCTGAAATTAGCGCTCTTTTGTCTAATCTTGAGTTAAGCCAAATATTGAAATCGCTAAAAACACCTGAATACTCGCACAAGGCGTCATAAAAAATCTAGAATTTTTTAGAAAAATAACGCTTTATTAGTTTTAAATTTACTTATCAAAAATTTTAGTTAAATCAAATTTGACTTTTTAAATCGACCTAATTATTCACATAGACAATAATACTTTGTTGAGGGGAAGAATGATAAAGGTGGGGGGGGGGGGGGTTATGTACAAACTGGCAAATTACAGTTCCGGTACATCAATTTTTACAAATCAAGCACTGGTATTATGTGTATTTCGTTCGCGTCTATCAGTTAAAGTTCGTCGGCCTCCTCCTCTTGGCCGTCCTGGTCGACGTCTTGTAGTCTCCATTATGTCGACGGCTTAAAAGTTGTAAGCCGTATAGTATTCATTATTACATCTGGTATTTACAAAAATGTGTAGGCCTATAATGCTAAACAAAACGTTATTTACATGAATATAACCCATATAATACTCATTTGGAAAACGTACTTATGGTGTTGTATTTCAAGCAACCCTTGGTTATGTTTTGATTTTGTACAAATAAAAACTGGTGTTTTGTTGCCAGCTGTACGATCAATAACCATTTTTCAGAGTCAGATTTTATTTGTTTAACCACTTCCTTAAATAAACAGCTGATTTCTCGATCGTTGGTTTGTTACTGCATATTATGTCTATGGGGAAAATCGCGACTTTGACCACATATTTTCCCATGTCCACGGTGACTTTTCAAAATTTTTTTAATTGGTGGCAAAACTACATGCTAAGAGTTTTATAAAAGTGATTGTAAAGTGTAAAAGTAACTGTAAAAAGTAAAAGTAATTATAAAGTGAATTTGTGTTCAGTATGAGAGTTAAGAGAAGAGACAAAGACTATAAGCGTATTGCCAACCTAAACAGACGGTCATATGACCATTGTTTTACATTGCATTTTTTGTTATTTTCTGTCTTACTTGTACTGTATACAAAAAATACGTCGATAAAGCAATTTCTTCTTCTTCTTCTTCTTCTTACATGCTAAGACCTTTCTAATGACACCTTGGACATGGTGATCGGTAGCACCACCGCTCCAAAACAATTATGTCTCGTCCGCCTCCCTACGGGCATGCCAATCATTGTAATTCATAAAGCAATAATTTACAATAATTAAAAAATCTGTTCACAATAACTTTGAGTTAACAATCATTGTATAATGTTTACTGAACTATTTTACAACAGTTTTTTAGTAGTGAGAGGATTTTAAAACAAAACAATTTAATAACAGTTTACAAATCATTTACAACAGTTGTACAATCATTACCAAAATTATTATCATTCTTAAGATTCTATCAGTTGAAAAATAATTAAAAAACAATTTTATAACAATTTGTGAGATGATTTAAAATTACAGCTTTTCATTAACAAAACAACAGTTTAAAAATTATTTCCTGCGTTAAAACGGCCTGATTGTCAACTCCACCACTAGGCAGCGCTGGCGTAGCTTACAGCTTGCATCTGTCGCCGCCATTCGCCATTTTAAGTGTTTGTCTCTGTCCTCTGTGTTTCTTTTTCAGTGAATAAATTGTTTTAGTTCTCTCTATTGTGGTTTCAAATTAAGGTAAGTCCGTTATTGAAATACAATTATTTACTCTAGTTAGATTTTGTGGCTCTTCGCGATATGTGCATAAATTATTTCCATCGTGTTTATAGGAGGTAGGTATATATAACCTAAAGTATTAACCCAGCCTTTCTTTGAATTCAGCAGGGCTAACGGCTTGGAAACCTATATTTACATTTTATGTATATTTAACTAAAGACAGATCTAGTTACTTGATGTGTCATTGACAATAAATTATTTGGTTATTCAAAACTAATTGGTATGGTATCTAGGCCTATGTTCTAATGACAGTTTTTGGATGACTGATGTTGCAAATATTGTGTTTGCTTGAGTGGGGTTTGAGACCACTCGTGTTTACACACCCAGGTTAAACATTATTCCATACATGAGCCAGTCCAGAAAAGCTGGTTTTCACTCAGTATGAACTAATGTCCTCTCCCTTTGAGCAAACCAAGGAAAGAGTTTTTTTATTAAATAGTCATAGCCCCACCACCGCCATGACCTGTGAAGGCCTTCCAAAAATAAGCTAGTTGCCTCCTCCATGTTTTTTACACTATAATTAATTTACCCCACCGGGCTGTTTGATTGAATGACCCAGGAGCCAGACTATCAACTTTGCCCTATCATACAGGTTTACGGGCTTTTACACCGCGCCAGGGACCTTCATTCAGGTTTACGGGCTTTTACACCGCGCCAGGGACCTTTATTCACTCTGGGCTGTTCAAAGGTGTAACCTAGAATTTTCTAAGTTCTAGGCTCCACAGTCTACTAGACCCTTGATCCACATTCACACCGGACGTCAAGTCCTTGTCTGTGGCAGACGCAAGAAATCATTTTCTAAGGCAATTAAGCCAACTTGCCATCCACATATGGACTTACCAGGGGTTAGCCCTGCCAAAATGTGGGTGTCTGTCCACAGAACAGAAGCTTTCAAGACTCAGCCTTACTAACTTCTCACATACACACTCACATTCACACAGTGGGGTACTTTAATTATGTTTCATGATAAGTTCAATTACATTTACAAAGTTGTATGGCGTTAATAAATTATTAAAGGCAGTCTCATAGTACATGCCATTGTTGTACATGAATTCCTTTGCTTTATTTAAAATGTTAATACCATTAGGGACAGGGGATCTGATAAAACAAGGCACAAAGCCTTCATTTTTTGCCTTTTTTAGAGCCGTTTGGAAACTTCTCTTTTCTGTGCGGATGCACTTGTACTCACACATACCATGAGTTTTTTGAAGGGTGTCTCTAATTAAAACACAAAGAACATGAGCTAGATTATCATCAGCAGGGAACACAGCCACCTTTGGTGTCTGTTCTTTTAGAGTTTTATTTAGAGTTTGGTTTTCTTTACAAATCATATCATTAGCAGCTTTCATCTCAGAGTGCATTTGATTGAGTTGATAGTTTGTTTGAAGAGACTTTGAAAGAGATTGTAACAGTTCAGTATTTTCCTGTCTTAGTTTATATTCTCCACGTTTTCTAATAGAAGGTAGGACCTCTTCAAATACCCAGTCTTGAAATTTTTCAGCAATTTGAAGTTTGGATGAAAAGATCAACTGATATAAACCGGGTTCATTAATAAATACTGTATGAGGATGAATATTTAAAGAGAACACCGAATCGGTGCTCTTTAATTCCGGTGTTGTCTTACAGTACTTTGATTTGACATGATCATTTATTGCTTTTCTAGGTCTAGCATAGCCAAGAATTTCAGCTACATCTTTCCCTTTGAACCAGGGGTTATTTTCCCTATCAAATATCACCATTACTGGTTGGTTGTTAAATACAAACGCAGTAAGGCTAGACATTTTCAACTATGAAATTGAGGTTATGTTAAAGGAGCAGAGATGTCTTACCTCAGCGAGAGCAGCAGCCAAAATGGCCAGAGTAATGCAGTTATAGAGGTAGCTTAAATTTTTCAATGTCACTAACTAGGTAAAATCAGTATGAGTCAATAATACAATCATACATGGCCTTTAGAAAATCCTCATAAGAGTTATAAGACTCGGGGTGAACACATAAACACCATAGTTCCTTGAACGGCATTTTAATTTGACCTGTCTCCATTAGCCAGTCCATTTTTACAAAATATTCAAATAATTCTTTAGGTAAATTCAAATAAGCCAATTCTTTTATATAATTAATACTATTCCAAATATTCAAAGTAAATTCATCAAATTGAGTCTTGGGAAGCCATGTTTGCAACTATTTCACTTACTGTAGTCTTTGAACTTTATACCCAAAGGGAAGAGTGTCACACTCACCCTCGAGCTTCCTCTTTGGACCTGTAATTTTGAAAACTTTTGTCTCATTAATTGTTACAATATTTCTATCTTTAGTTCTTCGAATCCTAGACTCATTAATTTCTAAGGTCTGTCTGGTTTCACTTAACACCATTTCTTTTAATTTTTCAAAGTTCAGAGTCTGAGTTGTTTTAAAGTTGAGTGTTAGTCCTTTGATCTTACAAACAGGAACCAGAGCTTGCTTTTTGGTTGACCAGACAAGGTATGCATAGGTCTTTGGCCCCCCGGATACAAATTCAACAATGAAAGATCCAGGCCCGTATTCGACCAGCTCGTCAGTCATCTCCCCGAGGTAATCTCCCGTGGGTACCCGGTACAACCCTCCCTTCAAAATGTACAAGACCGAGTCTGTGTCGTAGTAAAGGACCTGACATCAGAGAGCATCCAAGTGCTCATACAATTTAAGTCTGGCCTGAGCTGTGGTGTAGGCTGCTATGACAACATTTACATTTCTCAAAGGCTCACCAACTTCTTCCAAGTACTCCCAGCTTACAACTAGTACCTCATCATTTATAATCTGTAATCTGTTAACTTGAATCTCCGGTGTAGTTAGCATTCCAAATAGTGTTGTTGAGTCTCTGACAATAGTAGCTTTGGTCTGGTTTTCACGCTGTCCAAATTTCCCCCAAAATGAATTTAGCATGAGCTTTGCAAGTAATCTGAGCCCTCCATTTTTTACAATTTTCTCCTTTTCCAATTGAATGCCCTCATGCGCAAAATAGTCTGCTATATACTTGTTCTTATCCTCTTCTGTCTGACACCAACTGGGGTAGCCTGATGCCTCTTGTTTCATTTTCAAAAACTTGTTAATAAAATCAGTAAAAAGTCCGCCTTTCTCATAAGTGGCTACCTCATACTCCCACAGCTCGTACATGTCAAGGATAACATATCCCTTCTCTACAGCCTTTCTGATTTCATCCATGGTCCAAGTTCCTACTAAGGCTCTGTCTTGGCTCTCATGGTCACTGTCTTCTTGGTTCATCTCCTCTCCACAAGTGCGGCATAGTACAAACATCAACTTATTGTTCATCTTAGCCGGGAGTACTGGGTGGTAGAGTTCCCTAGGGGGAAGACTTTACACTTTAGCAAACCATCTACTTCAAGCCCCCTCTGTCTACACTCATTATCCCCAACATAGATGGTTGGATGACCTAGGGGGTATTTGCCATACTTACACACATACGGATAGAGAGAGCACACATCTACATACTGTATGGTTTCTCCCTCCTCACATTTGTGGTAAGTCTTTGCATTGCCAGTTCTGCCTCCAAAGAACGCCTGCCTTGGGTCAAGGGGGAGGTTGTTAAGAATGGGGAGGGAATCCAAGTGTTTAAGTTTTTGCTGTTTCTTTATTTTACGAAATTCACACTCCCACATCTCGACTACCTCGTAGTCTTGGAACTTTGCAATTTTAGACTTGGTTCTTTCAAACCTCAGGTGGAGTGAGTCAGAGGGATCCTCCTTCAGAGGAGCCTCTCTGTTGTAAGGAAAACATTTTGGGCATCCATGCCAGTAGCACCCGTGGAACTCATAGATTCGCTCTCCGTCAAATCCATCGACTTTTGAGCCAGAAATCCTAACTTCTTTTCCTCGCCCAGCATGTTCGATTCTCACTCCACGCTTTTATTCTTCCCAGCTTAGCCACTGTATGGCAGGTTATACAGCCATCCTTTGGAATGATACCAATAGTGTGAGGCTTTAGAAAGTTTCGGCGGAAGGCCAAATTGCAAGCACTAGCAATGGTAACAGCCTCAAGGAAAGGATCAACATTACACTCTTGGAGGAATATTGATCTAAATTTAAGACAGGCTTGGGCTAGGATTTCCACATCAGAGATGCAGTACTCCAACAGTTCTTTTTGAAAGTCTAAGACATAGTTTTCTGATACTTTTTCATTGTACCAGTTTTCAAAGTCCTTATGGGACTTGTCAAACATCGTCTCAGGGCAATAGTACTGCTTGTCAGGCATAGGGCCCACATAGTTCTGGTTTGCAAGAGCGTTGAACAAATGGGGGAAATAGCCCTTCTTTCTTTCGGGAGGCAGATCAAAAGCTTTGGGGAGTGCAGAGAGGGCCATGGGGAAATAGCTCAGTGAGTCCACAAACCTCACATTGTCCAATTCCATTAAAATGATTTTAGATCCCCTCATGATCAATTCTGGTGTAAATTTTGTTTCCTCTAGCACATACTTGAGCAAAAACTGGAAATAAAAGCCTTGACCATTGTGGGCGATTACACAAACATGTTTGAATTGTTTACGTACTTGCAAGACATAGTCCATGAACTGCTGAACCGGATTAGAGTTGAAGACTCTCATACGGTTCTTACAAGCCATGCAAAATTTTCCGTCAATGCACTGATAGCAAAACTGTTGGGAAACACATAGATTTACTTTATGAATTTTTTGTTCTGGGTCAGAGGGGAGGGACTCGTCCTGGCGAGTCTCCAGATCAAAGAAAATAAAAAGAAAGTCTTTAGATTTTGGTTTGCCATCATTACGCCTCATGTAACATTTATGGTTAGGATCCATATATGTTCCACAAGGCTTGCAGAATACTTCTCCACACTTGTGGGGTGTGGACCTTTCTCTGTAAAAAATTAGTTTCCCACAGTCAAGGCACTTTTTCACAGCTTTGCACCTATCAGCCTGATGGGCGATAAAGCAGTGCTGGTTTCTCAAGGTCAGGTTACATTTTGGGCAAGTTATTCCCCCATGCTCCTCCTTACAGGGAGGCGAGATGGTTTGACAGTATGGGCAAAGATTAGATTACCTATGTCTATCTTTGTGATCATAGGGGACATGGCATGCCTCGCAAAAGTACTTACATACAAAAGCAGCAGTTAGACTGGTGATTACATTGTAGTGACCATTGTGAAAGATCAAGTTGATTTTGAATTTTGGGTTGTCAACCCTACCTTCAAAGTAGACATCACGGCCTTTATTGTCGTAATTATACACAGTAATTTTGTAGTCTTTCAACAAGTCCTGAAATTTTTCAATTCGGGGATACCTGCACCATCCTCAGAGATCTCTACCCTCGCCCTACGAATGAGTTCTTGAGCCATTATAGTCTGCCTTTTTCTATCATCTTGACGGATAGCTTTGAATAGAGGGTCTTTGTTTGCATGGGCAATTGCTACCACCAAGGCACGAGGGAGACACAGGTTATCTTTGTTTTGTATCACTACAATTCCTCGTCTTGCTCTACACTCTTCCTCAAAGGTATTGTAGAGGCCAGGCCGGGTCCTACCAGAACCTATAGGGAGATTCACTCGGGTGCATTCGACTTTAAAAGTGTCTGTAGACTTAATTGATTCCGAATTGGATTGGACAATACCCCCAAAAATTTGCCAAAGGATATCCTCATCAACTTCCCCAGCAGGGCGAAAAGCAACATAACCCGGATCTTTACTTTTTAAATTTAGACTCTGCAAAGTAAACCCAAGCTGATCATTTTCATGGGCTTGATCTTTAATTTGTTTTACTATTTTTGCAAAACCTTGTCTTAGCCAATCAAACTCACTAGTCTCAGGAGGAGGGTTAGAAAATTTAAAAATGGTTTTAGTACCATAAAGCCTAAACTTTTTGACATGAGTCTCCTCCTCACTAATTATTTCAACAGGCTCAACAACATGAGTCTCCTCCTCCATACTAATTGAAGAACTAGACTCTCCCATCTCAGAATCAATCTCATTCTCAATAATTGAGGGATTAGGCTCCAAACTATCAGCCATTTTTACAGGGACTTAAAAATTTAGGTTAGAAAAGCCAATAGTTATTAAAAGTACTTTAAAGATTAATCAAACAGAAATTTAAGTTTAAATTTTCTAAGTTTTTTGAGCAAATATCTGAATTAATTATTTAAGTTAAAATTTTCTAAGTTCTTTAAACAAAAAATCCGAATTAATTATTTAAGTTAAAATTTTCTAAGTTCTTTAAGAAAATCTGAATTAATTATAAATACTCACAGCAGTATTGCACAATATAACACGCTAGAACAACGCAGCGCAGACACCTCTGAACAACTCGAAAGCCAGGAACAGAGTGATCGAGGCAAGATGCCAACCGATGGAGGTA
Source organism: Flexamia atlantica (assembly GCA_035578135.1). NCBI lineage: Eukaryota > Metazoa > Arthropoda > Insecta > Hemiptera > Cicadellidae > Flexamia > Flexamia atlantica. Next base: position 114,499,835 of record JAQJVK010000001.1, read on the forward strand.
AACCAATCAGCCAATCAGAGCGCGGGACACCTATTTACAGCCAATAGGAAGCCCGCTTATTCCGACCAATCACAGCACAGCATTTTACCTTCCCACCGTAGAGCAACAGGCAAAGATTATGATGATTCATAGAGTAACCAACATAGAGTAAGATAATCTATATAAAAAGAAATAACATAAATCCCGGATGTTGTACTGATAACACTTTTCCTCCGGAGTCATGTGGTTTTCCTCCGGATGTCATGTTGATAGCCCGTTCCATTACCCGGAAACCACATACCACCTTATCTCACCATGTTGATTCCAAATGCGTACAGTAATGTATAGCATTTCTCTAGTGAACTCGATAAAATCACTTTTAGCCATGATATAATTTTTTAATTTCTCGGATGGACCGGTCCGGATAATCCGGGGTGTACTGTAATTGAGGTTAAAAATTCAAAAAATTACGTCATCTTTTGATTGACGGATCACGTGACAGATGCAGATCACGGGACTGATGACGTCACGGTCTCATGACCGCTGGCGCAGCTGATGACGTCATTTCTGCTATATCTCCGCGATCCATATATCTTATAATGTATAATTCCATAGAGTAATATAATCTATATAAAAAAGAAATAATATAATTCACAAAATAAGAAAATTAATATAACTCCAAAGAGTAAAGAAATATATATAGCTCCATAGAGTAAGACATTCATATAATTCATAGGGTAAGATCGAACCACGCCACAGGGCAAGGAACAGGTCGGCAATGCAGTGCAAACACCACCTAGTAGCGAACGAACGAACTACACCGCCGCATCGGCGGGAAACGTGAGTCAAATTCGGTTCACCCTCTCATACACCACAAAATCACTAAGACAAGACAACAGCGTCTTGGCCTAGTGGTTAGCGCGGAAGCACGCCAACTCAGAGACCCGGGTTCGAAACCCCGCCACGGCAGTGTGAATTTGTTCACCACCTAGTAGCGAACGATCGAACGACACCGTCCCATCGGCGGAAATACGTCCACGGGGGACGGGGGCGGGGGCGGGGGGCGCCTTCGAGGGCCGTCCAACACTGTCACCCTCTTCGCATTAACGCACCCCTCCTCCTTGTACGTCACTCTCCACAAAAAACACCCCAAAAAAAGTGCGCCAAGCGCGCGCGCGCCAACAATGGCGGCTGCGCGGGAAAAAAAGCGCGCCAACCCCATGGGCGCCGCCATCTTTGGGCGGGGCTTAGGAGGGGGAGGGGACCAATCAGAACAAAGGGGCGGGTCACGTGACCCGTCACGTGACCAAAGGGGGCGGGGCCTGCTCAAGTGGGGCCCAGACTACTGCTGTTGTCCAAATATTCTACTTTCAAATCGCTTTCATCTTCCTCCGTGTCTGATAATGGAAACAAACGATGACGAACAAGAGCATGTATATGTTGTTCTGGATCATAGTCAATTGTTACATGTGTTAACGGTGTTTCTTCGCCTATTGCTACTGGTTTTTCCAAAATATTTTCCTCATCAGTTGTAGCATCAGATGTAGCATCGGATGTATGTCCGAAGTGCAACAGATTTTCGTACCGTCTGCTTTAACAGCTTCAAGTACTCCACTGATACAATTCAGATTGCTATGAAACGTTCATATGTACCATAGTACTCATTTGGCTTCAACAACGTTGTGCACAGCACCAAAGATCATGATGGATTCCATGGCAAATATAACCACAAGACTGCAGCACACCTTATATATACTGTGAGCCCAAGGCTATACTCTCTATTTTTGACAACCTAGTTGACCTTGAAAAGGGAATTTTTTAGTTTTTGCGTTATAAGTTTTATACCGTTGGTTTTATTAAAAAATGTTACTGGGCCTTTTTAGTTTGTCTTTTTATTCCGCGTAATTTGAGTACACGCACAATAGGTTTTGAGCAATTTTTAACCCCACCCCCCGGCAAAATGGGGTGCCCCCCGGCAAAATGGGGTGCCCCCCCCCCGGCAAAATGGGGTGCCCCCCCAGCAAAATGGGGAGCCCCCCACTTGATCTCGTCGCCGTTCGACTTTGGAGCTGCGTCGACGCACACGGTGGCAGTGGATATAACAAAAATGCTCTAAATCTATCGTGCGGGTACTCAATTACGCGGAATTAAAAGACAAACAAAAAAGGTCCAGTAACATTTTTCGATAAAACCAACGGTGTAAAAGTTATAGCGCAAAAACTTATAAAAAAATCTACATTTTCTATTATTTTTTTTTTACTTAATATATTTCTAAACTACATCATGTGGGTACTAAAATTATGCAGAATAATCAAACTAACAATAAAGTCCAGTATCATTTTTCAATAAAACCAACGGTATAAAAGTTATAACGCGAAAACTAAAGTTTCAAGGTCATTTAAAACTTTTACAAAATATCTAAGTTTGAAAGTAGGTTATTTAAAAATTTTAAAGTCCAAAAGTAGGTCAACCGAAAGTAGGTCAAGGTCATTTAAAAGTTATAAAAAAAGGGGTGGGGAAGCGTGGGGTCCCAACCTTATTTTATACTACTTTATTATATCTTATGCTACCCCTTAAATGCTACCATGCAACGGTTACGGTGTGTGCTAGACATAAGCCATCCCACACACCTCACCGCCCTATCATATCTTAACCCCTACCTAACGGTTCCCCCTATTCTATCTTAAACTATGTAATATTACAGTTACGATGTGTGCTAGACATAAGCCATCCCACACACCTCACCATAATATCACCCCTGTCTTATTCTACGTAATATTACAGTTATGGTGTGTGCTAGACATAAGCCATCCCACACACCTCACCATAATATACCCCTGATAGCTAAACCACGCAGGAAATGGAAAGGTAGTTGGATTGCCATTGCGGTCGACTATTAATAGAAGGGCGCCTCTTCTACAATAATCGAACGCGATGTGAGCTAGACATAAGCCATCCCTCACACCATGGCGAACATTACGTTACAGCATAACCCTACTCATAAGAGCACGAGTTACACCTTCACCGTAATGCTAAAGAGAAAGGTTGCGCGCTCGGTTATATCAACGAGCTCAAGGCGGGCGGCCTTGACTACAAGGTTGGCGGCGGGCCGGCGTCAGTGGCCGGGTCAACAGCCTCCGCTTCACTACGGCCCCTTGCACACGCTCCGATTCGTGTCGGACCGGTAAATATCGGTCCGATTTGTACCGGACAAGCGTTGTTTGCACACTATCCGGATTTAATCGGGCCGGTTGCTCGATTGCCGTGTGCCTACCGTGTGAATGCTTTTTAAATGGTAGATACTTTTGGTTATTTTTCGTTTCCTGACGAATTTTAAAACATTCCAGTATTTTTTCCGAGTCCCTGGGATAAAGACCTTTAATTTAAGCCCTCCCCCATCATCCTTCGACCTTCCAAACGCTCACAATTGCTATGTAAAAATTTCGTTTACATAGATAGATAGTAGATAAATTGTTTGGGACAAAACTAATGAAGCTGTGTGTGAATATTCCTTTGTTATCAGAATATGGCGTGACTCATCTAACTACTACTTAAAAATTCAGTCGTTTTTTTACCATGCGAATGGTCAAATCCTTTTAAATTATATGCTTCTAAGTCATTTATCTTAAAAAATAAATACAAATCAGAGTTAAACAAATTAATACATTTATTTTAAATTTATATTTATTAGTTTATGATAGGTAACAATGTTTCCCTTAACTTAGTTTGTTATTTCAAGAGTTCTTTAGATTAGTATATTTTATAATTAGTCAAAATCCATACTTACTCATCACCAATCCAGTTAAATTAAGGAAACAGACCAATATTTTACTCACTTAAGCTGTTTATCTTACTAATATTATAAATGTGAGAGTATGGTTGTTTGTGTGAATTACCGGTATATGTCTCTCAACCACTAAGACAGTTATTCACTGGGCACCTGCTAGTTAGTCTATAATTCAAAATAATATATTAAGAGTTTTGAGAGAAATGTGTAAAAATCGTGCCCTCTATTACCTTGGAGCAGTAAATCTAAAAAAACATGACCTGGAAATTAATGTCGAACTTGACTATCTTTTAACTTATAACCAAATTAAGTTATTAAACAATGTATGTCTATTCAAAGGCGGTTAAAGAAACTATTTACAAGTTAAACGTGGAATATAAAACTTCAAAAAAACTTAAACACTCTTCAATCAATTAATTATAACGAAATTATATGTTGAATTTTAACTGACGCCGGAACAGAGATTACCGGAAGGTGTGCAAGCCTCCGTCTAGTCACATGCGCCACTGTCTTTCCGGTGCCGGCCCGGCGCCGGATGTCTGCAGTGGCGCGTCCGGCCGCTATCCGGCGACCGTACCGGATCGGATGGCGGACGGACCGTGTGCAAGCTCCCATTCTCCACCGGCCGCCACTGTTGGAACGTCAAGTTCTGATATTTTCCGGACCGATAAAAATCGGAGCGTGTGCAAGGGGCCTACCTTGACGACAAGATTGCCGGCGTCAGTGGCCGGGTCAACAGCCTCCGCTTACACTACCTTGACTACACGGTTGCCGTGTCAGCTGCCTATAATAACCCCACTTGACCACCTCTTGTCATTCTGCCACTTGCCACTTGCCACTTGCCACTTGCCATTATCGCTTTTAAATTTTACATTTTCTTACATTCTCATTTTTTACATTTTTCTTTTATATTTTTATATTTTTCATTATGAACTCCACATCCTCATCATCCGGCCATGATGCTTCTATCCTCCGAGGTTTGCTTGAACAAGAAATTGAAAAAACATAAAATATCAACTTGAAGAAAAAACAATGCTTGAAAACGAAGATTTCCTGTCAGATTTTCTTTTGTTTCATCAGACTCAACCCGCTCAACTAACTCAACCGACTCAACCCGCTCATTCATCTAACCATCAAGAAACTCCGCGCCCTTCATTGATCGTAAAAATACCCTACCCAATTCAACCCGCACCACGTAAAAAACTGCCAACAAAAAAATGGAAAATCAACAGGCTGAAAAAAATATCGTCTACAAAATTTTGAAAAACAAAAGAAACCTTGTTCACATCCTCAACGAAGAAGAAAATACAATTTTAATTATTAACCTCCCTAAAAACACGATTGTTCCCCCAAAGCCTAAACATCTAAAAATAACAAAGGACAGTGGCAAATTAAAAATAATTCTTTTTAACTAAAAAGTACGGGTTTCTCCATACCACAGGTTTATTTGGTCTAGGCCTGTGGGAACCCCTTTACCCAAAAAAGAGTGACCTCTAGCGTGGTGGTGAGGTTGACGTTCCTCTAGAGGCTTTAAAACTAACGAACCACCGACCAATAAATGTCTATACTTTTTAACTAAGAGATATTCTCATTAACAATTAACTATTTTTATTTCTAAACCTTATGTGGTTCAAAGTGGAATTCGAAAGGCTATTTCAATTCCATCAGATTTGAAGGCCACCCTAAGACTTTTAAATTTAGGCTTTCACTAAAGCCTTAACACTTGGTAACGAACAAGGGGGTCCACGTACCTCTTAAGTCCCAAAGTGTTGCCATAATTACTTCAAACCTATTGTGCGGGTACTCAAATTACACGGAATGAAATAACAAACAAAAAAGGTCCAGTAACATTTTTAATAAAACCAACGGTATCAAAGTTATAACGCAAAAACTACAAGAAATAATATTTTTACTTAATATATTTCTAAACTTTACTATGTGGGTATTAATATTACACACACACACACACACACAAAACACACACACACACACACACACACACACACACACACACACACACACACACACACACACACACACACACACACAATAATAAAACTAACAAAAAGTCCGGTAATATTTTATAATAAAACTATCGGTATAAATTTTACTACGCAAAACTGACAAACTTTATTTTACATTATCACTGAGCCAAATTTCTATTCTTGGTGACCTTGCACTCTTCCGTTAGTAACCAGGTGGCAATACAAGTGGTCGACCTTGTTGCGTCAGCTGTGACACACCAGGTGGTCACGTCCTTGATTGCTTCACACACACTCTACACTCAACAGCTTATTCTTTGCTTCGCCACCAACCTGACAACTCGTACTTCGATATGAACCGCTCCGAGTACTTTACCATTTGGTACAACTATTTTTCCTATCTACAACTGCTGGGGGTACGAATTATTCAATCTAATAACAATCGTGATTGGTATGATGTGACATCCACTATTGCTCGAAATCCTTTTCAGCAAGTTGGAAAGAACATTCTTACCGGCACCAAAATTACCACCGAACCACCTCTTTCACCTCTTTTACCAAAATTACCCCAGCAGAAACAATTACTTAAAAGACTAAGACCTAACACCAAATATTTAATCTTCAAACAAAAGTCTAATACCTTTTACTTATACAATGAAGAAAAACAAAAATTTATATTATTACTCTTCCTAGACAACTTTCAATTCCTTTACATCCCAAATACCTAGAAATTATAAAACAAAATGGCAAAATCAAAATATATTTGACAGAATAAAAAACCCTTTTTTCTTCCCCTCCTCCGAAGTCCACCCTGGTGGCAAAATAGGTCCTTATAAGGGCCAACATAAGACTTTCAAATTTGGGCTTTCGCTAAAGCCTCAACCCTTGGACTAACAAGGGGCCCACGTACGGTTCTGTAAAACCGTACACCCCCATTTTCTTTTTAATTATTGAATGACCTAGATCTACTTATTTTCAAGGTCAACAAAAGAGTTAGCAAAAATTTCTAAGTCTCAAGTTCATTTTCATTCCACGTATTTTGAGTATTCATATGATAGGTATTGTAAAAGCTTAAATGACCTTGAAACTTTAGTTTTTGCGTTATAACTTTTATGCCGTTAAATTTATCGAAAAATGTTACTGGACCTTTTTTTGTCTTTTCATTCCGTGTAATTTGAGTACACGCACAATAGGTTTAGAGTAATTTTGCAACCCCCCCTCCGGCAAAATGGGGAGCCCCCCCGGCAAAATGGGGAGCCCCCCCCGGAAAAATGGGGAGCTCCCCCCGGCAAAATGGGGAGCCCCCCCCCGGCAAAGTGGGGAGCCCCCCATTTGATCTCGTCGCCGTTCGACTTTGGAGCTGCGTCGACGTACACGGTGGCAGTGGATATAACAAAAATGCTCTAAATCTATCATGTGGGTACTCAAATTACGCGGAATAAAAAGGCAAACAAAAAAGGTCCAGTAACATTTTTTGATAAAACAAAAGGTATAAAAGTTATAGCGCAAAAACTGAAAAAAAATTCTTTTTACATCATATTTTTCTTCATATGTTTCCAAACCCTATCATGTAGGTACTCAAAATACGCTGAATTAAAAGACGAACAAAAAAGGTCCAGTAACATTTTTTTATTAAACCTACGGAATAGAAGTTATAACACAAAAACTAAAAAATTATCTTTCTTTACATTATATTTTACTTTATATCTTTCAAACCCTATCATGTAGGTACTCAAAATACGTAAAATTAAAAGACAAACAAAAAAAGGATCAGTAAAATTATTTACAAAACCAACGGTATAAAAGTTATAACGCAAAAAAGTTAAAAAAATATTTTTCTACATCTTATATTTTACTTTATATGTTTCCAAACCCTACCATGTGGTACTTCAATAACGCAGAATAATGAGGCAAACAAAAAACTTTGGTAACATTTGTTATTTAACCAACAATGTAAAAGTTATAACACAGAAACCAATTTTATATCTTTAACCAAATTTATATTTAATCGCAACTGTAGTTTATTTTGCATTTCTGCAACTAAATATTTGTAGAAGTTCAAGGTAATAGAATAAATTAGCATCTTTAAAATATTTTAACTTGTACAAAGTTAAATAAGTGTTAAAACGATATTTTATTGCAAATATTTTAAAACCAAAAGTTAAGAACGATTGTTTAATACTGACATGTTCACTCATCAAGAGCAACAGTACGACTAACACTACATATCCAAATATTGCTAGGAGTCTCTCATGGTGGTGGGGGGAGGCAGGTGCGTGGCAGATGTTCCGTGCTGCACATGTTATTTCAAGGGAGGTCACAGCACCGACACATCAGTTTGCTGGTAGGACTCGCAGAGTAAACATCTAAATAAACATGAGTTCTGTTTTATATGTTTCTTTTATTAAAGATGGACCTTGCATTGAAACGCAAAGTTTCACTATTGATGCAGATCCTGTACAACAAATTGTAGTACATCCTCCAGAACATTATGATTCCATCTACATTTCGGTGCAAGAACCTAACGACCCCCCACCACCAACAACTGCCGACACGGAGTAGGACAGCGGCTACCACACGTCATTAAAGCTTCAGCTCTTCACCCGAGTACACATGGACTCTGAGCTTCAAGATAATACTGTTTCTTCTACATCTACACCAACTTCCGAACAATTACCTACTACTAATGAAACTACTACAAGTGTACAAGTAAATGAAATTTAATCAACTGTTAGTTCTGATGCGCAAGCAATAATGTTATCATTAATTGGTTTCGACTAAAAATTCAACAATGGAGGAAGAAAGAAATTCACAACTTTATAACTTGGTGAACCCGTCGAAATTTGTTATTTTCCTACTTTCATTTTTATGTGGTTACAATTTTGGTTACCTTGTTCAGGAAATGCTAACAGATAAAGAGGAAGAACATTCGCTATATTTTAAAGTTTATGTTTATGTAATTGCATCTTTATTTGGATACTTTGTAGCAGGATATTTTCTTGTTAACTTGTCGATTCCATTTTTTACATGGTATTTTAACAGAAATGAAAATCAACCGACCAACAATTAAGAAACAGTTTGTAAAAAGAAACAAATAAAATATCTTGCATTTTCGGATTTTCCAAAAATGCAAGATATTTTAAAAAAAATCCACAGCTGACCTTGACCCATTTCTTGTCATTTAAACTTTAAACTAACCACCATTTAAACTTTAAATGCCCACCTACACGTCACAGCTACGTCACAGCCTGTGACGTCACCAGACCGGATGTAGCCGTCAAAATTTGATTAATGCGTTTTGGCCCAGAAACGCCACTTTGCCACTACTGTAATGCGTAATAAATACCCCCGTAGTAGGGGGGTTTGGTCACCGCTGGGTCCGAGATGACTCAGCGGTTTTTAAAATGCTGAATTGCAGATTTAGAATTGGTAAAAACTGATTTGAATTGAGGAAAAATCTTTCAAGGTACTTTATTTGTCCGTAAGTTTCGAAAGATTAGTTTGGTATTATTTAATAAACAGACAATACAAAGTAAACAAATTATAAACCAAATTTTGTAATAAACTATTATATTGATCCGTAAGACCCGGCCGCGGCGTCGGAGCAGCGCGGCGCGGCGGCCGGACGGCTACTGCGGCCGACATGTGACACCGCGCGGCTGGTCAGCGCTTCTCACGCCGCGGCCGCGGAGTTCATTCACGGCGCTCGGTCGTTCACATAGATCTCGGATGACCAGCTGGTAATCATTGATGAAGATTGAACATCAGTTGCTCGCTTTGCATCGAAGAGGAAACATTGCTGCTCTAGTCAAGCTAACAAAGTTTATAAACAGTTTTAATAATTGGCATCGTTTCTTCCACAAGCAAAGAAGTAAGACATTCTATCAAAGATTTATTTACAAAAGTAATATTGTTTCAAAGACTTCAAATCATAAAATATCGACTAGTTAAATATTTTCAAATAATGTTTCACTAAATTTTCTTTTAGGGATTATTGTAAAGTCCCACCGTTAGAGTTATTTGTTACATGATTGTAAACTTTTGTATTATGGACATTTAAATTTTATCAGAATGTCTATACTTTGAGATTTACACATTTATTACCTATTTAGGATTAATAGTTTAAAACTTAGGGAGTAACTGGAATATTAAAAATTAATTATATGTCCACTGTAATCAATGGAAATAATTTTATAAATACATGGCTTCTGATTGGTCGGGCGTGAGCCAATCAGGAGGCGAACCGCGGGGATAAAAGAGGGGTCGTCACAATGAACAGCGCAGTTAACAGCATGCCTTACTAACGGTAGCATTGGGGGTGCTTGGGTACTAACAATTATGAATTAAGTTAGAATTAAGAATTGTCACTAAGTTAGTTATCCAATGAAATGTTTCTATTAAATTAGTTAAAATAATGTATACGTAGAAATAATCTTTAGATTAGTATTAAGTAAACTGTGAACTTAGAATTCTTGTCAATAGTCCAGAGGAACGAAGCCCTAAAGGCGGGTATTGACCAGAGGCTTGCAACAAGATTCTAAGACAAGTATTTAACAATTTGTAAAAGCTTATTATTAAGTGAAGTATTGAACACTTAGAAATCTTGCCAATAGTCCAGAGGAACGAAGCCCTCGAGGCGGGTGTTGACCAGAGGCTTGCAGCAAGATTCTAAGACTAACTATTTTGAAACAATTACTTTCAAAATTAATGTTAAAAATTATTTGATGACTAAATTTTTATAACATAGAATTTTTGCTAACAGTCCAGAGGAATGAAGCCCTAGAGGCGGGTTTTGACCAGAGACTTGTAGCAAGATTATTAGACATTTATTTAAAATAATGTTAAACAATTTGTAAAAGATTATTATTAAGTGAAGTATAAACACTTAAAATCTTGCCTATAGTCCACAGGAACGAAGCCCTAGAGGCGGGTTTTGACCAGAGGCTTGCAGCAAGATTATTTTATAATTATTTAAATTTCAAGTTAAACAATGTGTAAAAGGTTATTATAAACTGGATTGTATTAACACTTAGAAATCTTGCTAATAGTCCAGAGGAACGAAGCCCTCGAGGTGGGTGTTGACCAGAGGCTTGCAGCAAGATTATTTTACAATTATTTAAATTTCAAGTTAAACAATGTGTAAAAGATTATTATAAACTGGATTGTATTAACACTTAGAAATCTTGCTAATAGTCCAGAGGAACGAAGCCCTAGAGGCGGGTGTTGACCAGAGGCTTGCTGCAAGATTCTAAGACTAACTATTTTGAAACAATTACTTTCAAGATTAAATGTTAAAAATAAAAATTATTTAATAACTAAATTTATATGACATAGAATTCTTGCTAACAGTCCAGAGGAACGAAGCCCTAGAGGCGGGTGTTGACCAGAGGCTTGCAGCAGAATTCTAAGACAAACTACTTTGAAAAATATTACTTTAAAATTAATGTTTTAAGAAATCAAAAACTATTTAATAACTAAATCATCATGATTGAAAAAATTCTTCCCAATAGTCCAGAGGAACGAAGCCCTAGAGGCGGGTTTTGACCAGAGGCTTGCAGCAAGATTGTTATATAATTATTTAAAATTCATGTTAAACAATGTGTAAAAGATTATTATACAGTGGATTATTAACACTTAGAAATCTTGCCAATAGTCCAGAGGAACGAAGCCCTCGAGGCGGGTGTTGACCAGAGGCTTGCAGCAAGATTCTAAGACTATTTTGAAACAATTACTATCAAAATTAATGTTAAAAATTATTTGATAGCTAAATTTTCATGACACAATTTTTGCTAGCAGTCCAGAGGAACGAAGCCCTGGAGGCGGGTTTTGACCAGAGGCTTGCAGCAATATTATTTTATAACTATTTAAAATTCATGTTAAATAATGTGTATGAGATTATTTGGAATGTGGATTATTAACACTTAGAAATCTTGCCAATAGTCCAGAGGAACGAAGCCCTCGAGGCGGGTGTTGACCAGAGGCTTGCAGCAAGATTGTTTTATAATTATTCAAAATTCATGTTAAACATTGTGTAAAAAATTATTATAAAGTGGATTATTAACACTTAGAAATCTTGCCAATAGTCCAGAGGAACGAAGCCCTCGAGGCGGGTGTTGACCAGAGGCTTGCAGCAAGATTCTAAGACTATTTTGAAACAATTACTATCAAAATTAATGTTAAAAATTATTTGATAGCTAAATTTTCATGACACAAGTTTTGCTAGCAGTCCAGAGGAACGAAGCCCTGGAGGCGGGTTTTGACCAGAGGCTTGCAGCAATATTATTTTATAACTATTTAAAATTCATGTTAAATAATGTGTATGAGATTATTTGGAAAGTGGATTATTAACACTTAGAAATCTTGCCAATAGTCCAGAGGAACAAAGCCCTAGAGGCGGGTGTTGACCAGAGGCTTGCTGCAAGATTCTAAGACTAACTATTTTGAAACAATTACTTTCAAGATTAAATGTTAAAAATAAAAATTATTTAATAACTAAATTTATATGACATAGAATTCTTGCTAACAGTCCAGAGGAACGAAGCCCTAGAGGCGGGTGTTGACCAGAGGCTTGCTGCAAGATTCTAAGACTAACTATTTTGAAACAATTACTTTCAAGATTAAATGTTAAAAATAAAAATTATTTAATAACTAAATTTATATGACATAGAATTCTTGCTAACAGTCCAGAGGAACGAAGCCCTAGAGGCGGGTGTTGACCAGAGGCTTGCAGCAGAATTCTAAGACAAATTACTTTGAAAAATATTACTTTAAAATTAATGTTTTAAGAAATCAAAAACTATTTAATAACTAAATCATCATGATTGAAAAAATTCTTCCCAATAGTCCAGAGGAACGAAGCCCTAGAGGCGGGTTTTGACCAGAGGCTTGCAGCAAGATTGTTATATAATTATTTAAAATTCATGTTAAACAATGTGTAAAAGATTATTATACAGTGGATTATTAACACTTAGAAATCTTGCCAATAGTCCAGAGGAACGAAGCCCTAGAGGCGGGCTTTGACCAGAGGGTTGCAGCAAGATTATTATATAATTATTTAAAATTCATGTTTAACAATGTGTAAAAGATTATTATACAGTGGATTATTAACACTTAGAAATCTTGCCAATTGTCCAGAGGAACGAAGCCCTCGAGGCGGGTGTTGACCAGAGGCTTGCAGCAAGATTCTAAGACTAACTATTTTGAAACAATTACTTTCAAAATTAATGTTAAAAATTATTTGATGACTAAATTTTTATAACATAGAATTTTTGCTAACAGTCCAGAGGAACAAAGCCCTTGAGGCGGGTTTTGACCAGAGGCTTGCAGCAAGATTGTTTTATAATTATTCAAAATTCATGTTAAACAATGTTTAAAAAATTATTATAAAGTGGATTATTAACACTTAGAAATCTTGCCAATAGTCCAGAGGAACGAAGCCCTCGAGGCGGGTGTTGACCAGAGGCTTGCAGCAAGATTCTAAGACTATTTTGAAACAATTACTATCAAAATTAATGTTAAAAATTATTTGATAGCTAAATTTTCATGACACAATTTTTGCTAGCAGTCCAGAGGAACGAAGCCCTGGAGGCGGGTTTTGACCAGAGGCTTGCAGCAATATTATTTTATAACTATTTAAAATTCATGTTAAATAATGTGTATGAGATTATTTGGAAAGTGGATTATTAACACTTAGAAATCTTGCCAATAGTCCAGAGGAACGAAGCCCTCGAGGCGGGTGTTGACCAGAGGCTTGCAGCAAGATTTTAAGACTAACTATTTTGAAACAATTACTTTAAAAATTAATGTTAAAAACTATTTTATAACTAAACTTTATGACATAGAATTTTTGCTAGCAGTCCAGAGGAACGAAGCCCTAGAGGCGGGTTTTGACCAGAGGCTTGTAGCAAGATTATCAGACATTTATTTAAAATAATGTTAAACAATTTGTAAAAGATTTTTATTAATTGAAGTATGAACCCTTAAACATCTTGCCAATAGTCCAGAGGAACGAAGCCCTCGAGGCGGGTTTTGACCAGAGGCTTGCAGCAAGATTCTAAGACTAACTATTTTGAAACAATTACTTTCAAAATTAATGTAAAAATTATTTGATGACTAAATTTTTATAACATAGAATTTTTATGAAATTGAGTTCTTACCAAAGTCCAGAGGAACGAAACCCTAGAGGCGGGTGTTGACCAGAGACTTGCAGCAGGATTCTAAGAAAAAATACTTTAAAAGATTGACTTATGAAATTAATATTTGAAAGATTGTAACTTTTATTTTTATTACTAATGCAAAAGAAAATAAAAAAATTCAATAATTGATTAATAACTGAAAAACAAAATGTTCATGACAATTAAGCAAGATATAAATTTTATCCTTGTTAAAATCCCAACGTAATGAAGCCTTTTGATCTGATTTATTGTTTAAAGTAAAAAGAAAATCAGCCTAACTAATTGCTTGTTTCATAACAATGGTTTACACTCACATACCAATATGAGATTTTCTTAAAATTACAAATAATAATATTACAAACCAAACTTTCAAATTTAAATAATGACACTCAACATTTTCAAACAAATATTATCATTTTAATTTTGTCATTACCGATCGAATAACGACGTCTGTTGTAAAAATTTTAAGTTGAAAAATAAACATGGTTCTACGACTTTAATGAACATTTGTTAAAATAAATAAGTAATTAATTCATTATTAGATTGTTTGGTAATGATAATGAACTTATTTCCATTCCTTCAATTCCTTCCATTCCTAATTTGTGAGCTTGGTCATGTCTGTTTGCAAATAGATTTTCCTTTATGGTGCACCTTTTTGCTTAATGCAATAATAAAAAATTATCATTAATATCGGACATGGTTAAGCACACTTTAAGCCCCGAATGAGGAAGCTGTTGCTTACAGATCCACCTCATTCGGGGCTCTATTTTTTTAATAATCGAGTGACCTTGATATACATTTTATAAAATAGAAAGATATATTAATTTTAAATTTTGATGATCTAGCATAAAAGTGGGGATGCTAAAGGGTATAAAGGGAGAGATTGTCAGCTGTAGTAGTACTATGCTGTTGTCTGTTGCAGCATGATGGAGGATCCTTGTCTGAGGAAATCGACAATGCCACGGCCTGTGCTTGCCCCTAGTAAAAATTCGATAGAAATAAACATGGAAAATAAATTAGAAAAAGATTTAGAAATAAGTGACAGTGAGATAAACGAGGCAACAACATCAGTTCAAGATTTACTTTCCCTGATGGTGGAGGAAGCAGTAGGAGAAAGCCTGGAGAAGAAGAAAATTGAAGAAAAGTTGGAAAGAGATGAATCGGAAAAGATGAAAAAAGAAAATCAGTTGGAGAAAAAACATTTAGAAGGAAAACCAGAGAAAAAATGACAAAGAAACGGATTTTGAGCAAAGAATTTTTATCGGATGAAGAAGAAAACGTGGACGAGCCTCCAAGGAAAACCATTTTGATTTCACCTAGAGGCAAAAACCAATGCCGTCACATTTATGTGAACAAACCCAGAAAAGGTGAGAGATGTACAAACCTCACGGACCATCACTTTTGCTCATCACACTTGAAAAAAGAAGAGAAAAAAGAAGGTTTGAAAGATAAAATCAAATTGGCTCACAACCAAAAGGAACTTAGAGATGTGAAAATAGCCAATCAGGAAATAACAACGAAGCTTGATTACATACTCAAACAATTGCCTGAAAACGAGAAAAAAATGAAAACAAAAATTGAACAATTGGAAAAAACGATTGAAAAATTACAAAACAGTGAACAAACCACCACAAGTCGAGAAGTCGTTGTCAAAAAAAAAGATTCATAAACTGAATAAAAAATTGTCCTACAAAGTCATGGATTATGATGGGAAAAGAGAAATGAAATTGGCTGCAAATCAAAAGATAATTATTTTATTATTGCCGAAGAAAATGCAAGTTCCGGAAAATCCAATTGGAAAAACATTGAAATTCATTACTCCCAAAAACCAATTTGATTTTTTTTGTGAAAATCTGAGCAAAAAAAGCTGTATATAGATGTGATACGTAGTCAAACTTAGTAAAAAACATAAAAAATAAAAAGAATAAAAATCGAAGAAAAAAAACAAAAAACTGTCGTGTAGTGGCTTTAGCCTACCTCACACCTGATGAGACCCAATAAGGTCGAAACAGCTTTTTTAAACCATATCAAATGTTGATAGCAGGTTAAATTATTATGATAATGTGGAGGGGATGGTGGCTGTAAAAAGGGTGGGGATTTATTATATATATAGGGGGATTAAAGTTAAATGAAGTCACTTAGTTGAAGACTGTTAATGGTAAACGATGCATCTATGTCCTGAGTGTAATGATGAATTTGATGACGAATGGTTACTTATCGCACATATAGATTTATTTCATCAAAGTACAAATTATCATGAAGAAGAGACAGTATTTGATTGTTTTAATGAAGAAGAACCGAGGAATTCAAGCTACCTTTGCCACTTCTGTGGGGAATTATTTGAAGATAGTATTTCATTTGATATTCACAATGAATGCTATCATAAAAATGAGAACTCGTTTGAGCCCATGCAAGTTGATGAAGTTTCAAACGGAGAGACAGCATGTCCGGCTACAACCTCCAATAATAAACAAATAAGACCAAGAGATGATGCGAGTAGTAATTACCAGGGAAGGAAGACAGGTGGTGGAATTAAAACCAATGATAGTGGAGGCTTACGTAAAGGTCAGTCTGGACAAGACAAAACAGGTTTTATCGAGACATATGCTGAATCACTTGATGGAGTTGTTGTTAGACATTACAGAATCAGAAACGTAAACAATAACAAGGTAGAAACATTTTTAACAAATAGTGAAACGGTAATTAATAACACACTGAAAACTGAATTGAAACGACTTAACTGTGTAAAATTTAACATCGTATTAGATGCAAAATTTACAAACACTGATGGTGAGACATCTCAAAGAGGATTTATTGCAAGTTCTATAATCAAAACATCAAACCTAGAAGAAATTGTACAAGAATGCTTCCAAGAACTTATAATCAAGTTAACAGAACACGAATCGAGAGGATCCGGGTGGTCTTTACTGCAAATCAACTCAATGGATGTTAGAGTTCATAAACAGGGATATGGAGATAGAGGAAGTAGTTATATCCCCCTTCCAAAAAAAATCTCGAACACTAAATCCTGTATAAATGTGCAAAATCAAAACAATGAATGTTTTAAGTATGCAATGCTAACAAAATTTGTCCTCAATGAACCAAATTTTCATCGTAAATGTATAACCAAGTTCACACCTTTTTTTAACAAATACAATTTCAAAGGAGTTGACTATCCAGTTGGCTTTAAGGATATTGTCAACTTTGAAAAAAACAATATTGGTGTGTCAGTAAACGTTTTTGGTCTAGACGACAGGCACAATGTTTATCCTTTAAAAATTATAACTACAGAACTTAGAGATCATACTGATCTCCTGTTGCTTAAAGATGGAGATGTATCTCATTATGTTTACATCAAAGACTTCAACCGCCTTGTTGCTCGTCAGCTTCGAAAAAAAACAAACACGCTTTGATCGTATGCAAACGATGCCTCTGCTTTGTAAATAAATCAAACAAAAGACATGGAGTAAATTGGTTAGCTGAACATATAAGAATATGTGGTAAACATTCACAGGTGAGAATTGATTTACCTTCCCAAGATAAATCTAATTTGGTTTTTAATAAAGTGAGTCATCAATATAGAATACCAATAGTTATCTATGCTGATTTTGAAGCAACATTATTACCCGTAGATGATGTAAATGATACAGGTTCTCGATGCAAGTATCAAAAATATGAACCTAACAGTTATGCAATTTTATTAAAGTCGACACTTACTGATAACCACTTGGAACACTATGGTCTATCATCAAAGCCAAAGGTATACAGGGGGGAAAATGCAGGTAAACACTTTATTGATGATTTATATGATATTGCTGCAAAAGTAGAAATATTATATAGCTACATCGTTCCGATGGAAGACTTGAACGGTGATCAACAAGCGATACACAATGCAGCAACACATTGCTATATTTGCAATAACATTTTCACAGAATTAAATCCAAAAGTAAGGGACCATTGCCATTTATCGGGCCGATATAGAGGCCCTGCATGTAATTCATGCAATATCAATTACAAAGTACCAAAATTCATTCCAGTAATACTTCATAATTTACAAAAATATGACTCCCATATGATTATTCCAGAGCTCGGAAGGGATAATGGATCTATTGACGTTTTGGCGACAACAAATGAAAATTTTATAAGCTTCAGCAAGAAGGTTGGAAAGATGAAGCTCAAATTCATTGATTCGTTCTAATTTATGTCCTGCAGTTTACAGAAACTAACTGAAAATCTTCAAAGAAGTAACTTAGTTGAGACAAAAAAACTGGTGCCTGAAGATAAGCTGGACTTAGTTATGAGGAAAGGAGTTTTTTGTTATGACTACATTGACTCTCTTGAAAGATTTAAAGAGACATCCCTACCTCCAATTGAAAAGTTTTATAGTAAGCTTTCTGAGGAAGAAATCGATCCCAATGATTATCAACACGCATGTCGTGTTTGGGAAGAGATGAAGTTTAAAACTTTAGGTGAATACAATGATTTCTATGTCTCGTTAGATGTGACTTTATTATGTGACATAATGGAGGAATTCCGTAATACATGCTTTAAAGCATATGGTCTTGACCCTCTTTATTACTGCACAGCACCCGGTCTGGCCTGGCAAGCCATGTTAAAGGAGACTAAATGCAACCTAGAGTTGTTAACTGATATTGATATGATTCTAATGATTGAATCTGGAATTCGAGGTGGTATAACCCAGAGTGTTACCAGAAGAATGAAGGCCAATAACAAGTATCTTTCTGATTATGATAAAAATAAAGAGTCTATATTCTTAGCCTACTTTGATGCTAATAATTTATATGGTTGGGCCATGTCGAAACCGCTACCGTACGGTGAGTTTAAATGGGTTGACCCTTGTGATGTAGGTGATATCCTTCAAATAAAACCTTATGGAGAGGTTGGATATATTTTAGAATGTGATATTGAATATGATAAGAACTTACATGACCATCACTATGATTTACCTTTGTTGCCAAGATCTGAAATTCCTCCTGGGAAGAAACATCCAAAACTTATGACAACCCTATTTCACAAAACTAAATATGTAGCTCATTATTGGGTCATACAACAAGCGATTAAATTAGGACTGAAGGTTACAAAAATTCATAGAGCCATTCAGTTTAAGCAATCTTGTTGGTTAAAGCCTTACATCGATTCAAACACTTCGAGAAGGACAAAAGCAAATTCCGCATTTGAAAAGGACTTTTACAAATTAATGAATAATGCTATATTTGGAAAACGCTTGAAAACAAAAGGAAGCATAAAAATGTCAAATTTATATGTGACTCTAAAAAACTGGAAAAACTGGTAGCAAAACCTAACTTTAACACGTCTATTATTATCAATGAAAATTTAGTTGCAGTCTGCATGAACAAAACTTGCGTAAAAATGGACAGACCGTTGTATGTAGGAATGAGTATTTTGGATATCTCGAAGACCCACATGTATGACTTTCACTACAACAAAATGGTTAAACACTTTGGAAGGGAAAACATCGGAATTTGCTACATGGACACGGACTCGTTCGTTTACTGGATAAAAACAGAAGATATGTACTATAATTTGAAAGTATTTCCTTATAATAATGACTTTGATTTTTCTGATTACCCCACGAATCATTCACTGTACCATGATAAAAACAAAAAGGTATTAGGGAAATTCAAGGATGAAGCAAATGGCGAATTGATCAAAGAAATAATAGCTTTAGCTTCAAAAATGTATGTCATTGACTTTGTGGAATCTCACTGCATTAAGAAAGCAAAAGGAATAAAGAACATGTATGTAAGGAAAAGAATTACTTTTGATCATTATAAAAAATGCCTGGAAGAACATATCACATACACTGCAACGTTTAATAGTATTCGAAGCTTTAACCATCAATTATTTACTGTCAGAGAAAGTAAGAAGTCCCTCTCTCCTTATGATGATAAACGTGTTATTTTAGAAGATGGTGTCCATAGCTTGCCATACGGGCACTACTCTCTTCATTGATTTCATGAATACGGTTATATTTACGATCGAAACATTAATTATATTGCAGTGTGGTTCAGGTTTCTGAGCAGTAAAGGTTGTATTACTTCAAATATGAGTTTTACAAAACAGGATATCGTTAATGAGCTACACAAACCTGCAAGAAGGCATTTCCCTAGACGAAACACTGTATTGAAAGGTTTAAATGACTTATATCAATCAGATCTCGTTGAAATGAAACCGTACAGAAGTATAAACCAAAACTATGAATATATATTGACGTTAATTAACTGTTTCACAAAAGTTGCATTTGCAGCTCCGCTTAAGGATAATACACCCGTTGCAGCAGACCTGCATACTAAGCGAATTTCAAGTGCAAAAGAACATAATTCAATCCAACATAGCGAAATTTGTCATGTTTTGTAATCTCCATAAGAATAACATGGGGGATGAGTATGCAGGTTAGCTGCAACAGGTATGTTAAAACTGGTTGGTTTTAATTCATTATTTAGTAGATCTTGACTAGAAGAAGCCATGTACCAAGTTTTATCAAGAAATTTTAAAAAATAAGGAAGATATAGAATATTTTTATTTCCCATAAGGATAACATGGGGAATGATTATGCAGGTTTGCTGCCTCATAAATGGAAATGTCGGGGGTTTTAGACTAAAATACATTAGATCTCATCTAGATGAAACCACAAACCAAGTTTTATTAAAAGATATGTTGAGAAATAAGCGAGATATAGAATTTTACTTATTCCCCATAAGGTTAACATTGGGACAACGTACTGTGTTTACCACTTTCAATATCTCGGTAACCAATGGAGATAGAGCAATGATTCAAGATACTAAATTGTTTGTTTTTTTTAGCTAAATTCAATGATGCCAACAAAAATTTGATTACTTTAATTTTTCTAAGTAAAAAACTCAAAAAACCCATTTTTGGGGGGTTTATCCCCCATAACCCCCCCTTCCGATGGTCCGATCGGGCTGGTTCACGAACTCGTCCAATCGATTACCACTTTACATCTCTGTACCAAATTTCATTAAGATCGGACCTTATTTACGGCCGCTATCGTGCTTACAGACACATTTATATAGATATATATATATATATATATATATATTCGAACGAATGGTGTTTTTTGCTTCTGGTGACCCCAAAACGAAAAGTTATCATGGTCTCGGGCTTAGGTCTTACCATGAGACCTACGGTAATAGCTTCTTCCCTATAGGGGAAATTCGCTAAAATTCGAACGAATGGTGTTTTTTGCTTCTGGTGGCCCCAAAACGAACAGTTATCATGGTCTCGGGCTTAGGTCTTACCATGAGACCTACGGTAATAGCTTCTTCCCTATAGGGGAAATTCGCTAAAAAAGGAGAAACAGTATCAAATGCAATGGAAAAAATCATCAAAATAAATAACATAAAGATGAATCACCTGCAAACCGATGATGGAAAGGAGTTCTTCAATAAAATATTTTCAAACCTCATGAAACGGCACAACATAAACCATTATTCTACAAAAAGTGAGAAAAAGGCAACCATTATAGAAAGATTTAATAGAACGCTAAAAACTTTGATGTTCAAGCAGTTTTCTTTAAGAGGAAATCACGTTTGGTATGACATTCTTTCCGAGCTCATCAAAACCTACAACAATAAATTCCATAGGACTATTGGAATGAGGCTAGTTGAAGTAAACAAAAGTAATGAAGATTTAGTTAGGAAGAGAATAAAGAAAGAAAACTGCACCTGCTGAAGAAAAGTCTCCACCTAAGAAGTTTTTCCCAGGAGATAAAGTTAGAATTAGCAAGTACAAAAACCTATTTAGCAAAGGATATTTACCGAATTGGACCAATGAAGTATTTGAGGTCTATAGAGTACAGCCTACAAATCCCGAGACATACATCCTTAAAGATAATAGAGGGGAAATACTTCAAGGCAGTTTCTATGGTCATGAAATGTTAAAATCAAAGATTGGTGACATATATCTCGTTGAAAAATATTAAAAAGAAAAAAAGATAAAGTGTACGTTCGGTGGTTAGGATTTAACAAATCACATGACTCTTGGGTGTCTAAAAAGGACTTGATATAAGAGTCTAAATTATTCCATCTCCAGTGTTCTTTGAATGTACATTGTTGGGTAAAAAAATGAGTTTTAGGATAATGCAACAAGAAAAAAAATTGAACGTCCTTAACATTGATGATTTAACAGTTGATAATATAAGATCGAGAAATAGTAGTGAGCATGGGAGTTTATTTCCAGATTCGATTAGATGTATTATATCAGGTCCATCGAACTCCGGAAAAACAAATGTTGTTTTTAATCTTTTAACACAATCAAATGGTCTGCATTTCAACAATGTATACATCTTTTCAAAGTCGTTGGACCAGCCAAAAAATCAGTTGTTGGAAAAAATTTTAAAGGATGCTGGTGAAATTGGATACTACAAATTTAGTTCGAGTGAAAATGTCATTGCACCAAACAAAACTAAACAGTATTCAGTTTTTATATTTGATGATGTCTCGTCAGAGAACCAAAAGTCAATATCAAATTACTTTGCAATGGGAAGGCACAACAACATAGACTCAATATATATTGGTCAGACGTACAGCAAAATTCCAAAACAATTAATCCGGGATAATGTAAACTTGATTGTGATTTTCAAACAAGATGATTTAAATTTAAAACACATTTACAATGATCATGTTGGATGTGACATGACGTTTTCGAAATTTAAAGAGTGTTGTTGTCAAGCATGGAGCCAAATGTACGGGTTCTTAGTTATAAGCAAAGACCATCCACTTCTAGAGGGTCGGTACAGAATTGGGTTTAATCAATATATTATGTTATAATATCTAACCCAAACCATTTACATATATACCATTACTGAATGAACATGGCTGATCAAGAAGATTTGATTGGGAAAATAAAATTCCTCAGTGATTCAATACGAAAAAAGACACGTGATTTAAAAGAAGGAATTCAGGAAAGGGAACGGTATTTGGAAACTACATTTAAACCTGTAATCAATCCTATAAAAGAAATCTCAAGAAAAATGGAAATGCAAACCAAAAAGAATGATGATTTAGACAATATTTTGCCAGTTGATAAAAAAAATGTATCAGAAGGGGAACTTTCGCCTACAGATGATAACTATTCTACTACTTCTAATAGTTCAGCTGATAAAGATATAACCGAAGAAAATGATATCGAAAGTGAAAGAAAAGAAGGGATTGAAGTTAGTGAAAATGAAGATGATGCGGATGAACAACCAACAACTGAGGTTACAGATAAGTCTATTACTAATGTCAGTAACATAGCTATAGATATCGGTAAAAAAGGACTTTTAACAAGAAAATATATATTGAAAATGCTAGAAGGAAACATACCGAAGAGGAAATGTCACGTCTATGGTGCTAGAGCGGAAAATGATAAAATTATGATTGGTAATAGTGTTATTTCCACGGATGATATGGATAACATAACAATTAAAGGAAAAACATATTCTGGTACACCAGGTCTTTTTGAGCTGATCTTTAAAACCAATCCCGCAAGATACACACCTAAGGATCTTATTAATTTTAAACAAATTATCAAACTTACAAATGCACACAGAAAGGGTTACTCATCTACTGCTCCAATATATCGCAATAAATCTAAGAAATATGAAAAGATTATTGTAAACTTATTTTCCCCAAGAAATGCTAAGTCTGGTCATGGAATGCTAATGAAAAATGCCTACGAAACAAACATTATATACTACAATAATGTCAATAAACTCGTTGACAGGATGCGTTTACTTTATGAAGCTAAGCAGGCAGGACATACTGGGCTTGATAGTGAAATTATAGCTCTAACTCAAGAACTTCGGAATCAGGGATATATAATTTAGTAAACCTTTTCAGAACATACAGTTGTGTTTCAGCTCAATACATGATATCACATATAAGAAAAATCAGTGCTTTGTAATGGTCAGTTGTAGGCAGGAGCTTCACAAGAAAGGAGGTGGTATAACTTCTGCTCTTGTATCAGCAGGTGAAACTATTCTTCGCAAAATTCCAATTGGAAAACTTGTTAACACAGCGATTGATGTGTTACCTACTGAGCTTCATTTGCCTGGTGGCTGCCAATATTGTGGTCCTGGAACAAGACTGAAAGAAAGGTTGAGCCGTGGAGACCCTGGAATAAATAAACTAGATCGAGCCTGCAAAGACCACGATATAGCTTATTCAAAATATTCTGACACCTTTAATAGGACTGTGGCTGATAGGATTTTGGCTGAGAAAGCCTGGGAGAGAGTGAAGGCTGAAGATTCAAGTTTTGGTGAACGAGCTGCAGCTTTAGCAGTATCAGCCGCAATGAAAGCGAAAACTGCTATAGGAGGAGGAAGAAAAAAATCCAAAGCAAAACGAAGAGTGGCTGGAAAGCGAGGAGGAAACATCAAAAGAAAGAAATTTAATAAGAAAAAAAACAAACCCAAAAGTACATCGGTGTGGACCATGATAAAATCAGGAAAAGGTCTATACCTAAGACCCTACAACAGTGTGTAAAAAGTAAGCAAAACAAACTTATTATTCCAAATATAGCTTTATCCAATGAAGAACTAATGGCTTATGCAACATGTTTGAAAATTCCCTTCTTCCGAGGTGTTTTCATGAGAGACACATTGCCAGAAAAAAATTTGGGAAAATGAAACTGGCATTGTTAATTTAGATAACGCAAGTGGTCCTGGAACTCATTGGGTTTGTTACAAGAAGTTAAAAAATAAAGTATATTATTTTGATAGTTTTGGGAACCTACCTCCACCTCTAGAACTTCAAGAATATTTTTCTGGTGTAGATGAAGTATTTTATAACTATGACAGGTTTCAAAGCTATAATACATCAGTATGTGGTCATTTATGTTTGGAGTTTTTAGCGACAAGCGTTAGTATGCTTTAAGATGTCATCATATACGGTATCCATCAGTGGAGAAACATCAAATTTGCGGACAACTCTTTTCCCTCCATTACATCTTCAAAGAGATAAAAACTGGGAAGCCAGTCTTTTGGATTTCACAACATACAATTCTATTCCAAACATAACTGAAGATGTCAATAACAAATTTTACTATTACAAGGAGAGAGATTCTAATGGGAAATTAAAATTTATGGAAACAATCAAGTTGGATACTGGTTCTTATGACGTTGAATCTATCACTGAAGAACTACAAAAGCAAATGGGCAAAGATAATATTGAAATTAAAGCTAATAACAGTTCACTTCGGACTGAGATTAAATCAAGATTTTACATTGATTTCAAACAACCTCATTCAATTGGAATGTTATTAGGTTTCCCTCCTTCAACAGATATACTTGAACCAAACAAAACACACATAAGAGCAGATACAGTTAATATAATAAAAGTTAATACTATCAACATAATGTGTAACATTGTTCATGGATCATATAAAAATGGAGCAAACCATCATATTTTACATACACTCTACCCAACAGTTGCACCTGGATTTAAAATAATTGAGAAGCCTCATAACCTTGTATACCTACCATTAAATACCACTTCCATCTCGGACATTGAGGTGAACATACTAGATCAAGACGATAATCCTGTGGACTTCAGAGGCGAAGAAATATCATTAAGGTTGCACATTAGAGCTGCAAAGTAACAAAACTTTTATGGGGCTAAGCTTTATAAGAAGGGGCTCTCCAAAGGAAGCTCTCATTTCTCCTGGAACTAGCAGCCAGTTAACAAGAGAAAACATAAGGTTCCTGGAAGAAATTGGTTTGACTGTAAATGATCATGGATATATTGGACATCCGTCAAGGACCGCTGTTCGACGAGACCCTTTGGGAAAAGGAATACCACACCCATCATCCCTACGCTTCATCAAAATTAGGAAATAACGATGAAATTCGTATACCTATCCAACAACAGGATGCTTATACTTTACCTTGTGAAAGTTATCTATATATAGAAGGAAAAGTAACTAAAAAAGACGGGAAAACAACAGGATCAACTGTACCATTCATAAACAACGCTATGGCATATCTATTTGAAGAAATTATGTATGAACTATCAGGGATCACAGTAGATTCTACTAAACGAGTGGAAATTTCCAGTACCCTAAAGAATCTTGTTTCTTTGTCACCTAAAGAAACCAATAGCCTGCAAACTTCTGGTTGGGTGTTACCTACTAATAACTCTTTCACGCCATCTGATAATGGTTATTTCGATTTTTGTGTACCACTTTGGATGCTTCTAGGACTTACAGAAGACTACAAAAGGATAATAATTAATGTCAAACATGAACTGGTTTTGCTTCGTTCATCTACAAACAATGATTTAATTGTTGCACCTGATGGAACTACTTCAGATAAGTTAGAGTGGAATGTTTTTCTAGACAAGATTGTTTGGAGGGTACCTCATTTGAAAATCGCTGATGAACATCGTTTACCTCTTTTGAAACAATTGAATTCAGATCGGGAAATAGTGCTACCCTTTCGGAGTTGGGAAATGCATGAATATCCTTCACTACCAACTACACAAAGACACACATGGAGCATAAAAACTTCTACTCAACTTGAAAAACCAAGATATGTAATATTTGCAATGCAGACTGGAAGAAAAAATGAAATAACTAAAAATGCAGGAATATTTTATCACTGCAATCTAACAAATATCAAGTTGTTTTTGAATTCACAATTTTTTCCATATGACAATTTGAACGTTGCGTTCACGAAGAAAAGATACACCCTACTGTGTGATATGTATGCAAGATTTCAATCATCATACTATGGTAAAACAAACACACCCCTACTTGACCCTGAAAAGTTTGCTTCTGATGCACCGTTAGTTGTAATCGACTGTTCAAAGCAAAACGAGTCACTGAAATCATCAACGGTCGATATTTGTTTAGAACTTGAATTTGAAGATAATATCCCTCCAAATACTACAGCATACTGTTTGATCTTACACGATTCTATCGTTACATACACACCACTTACAGGGATCGTTAAAAAGGTGCTGTAATGTGACACCCATCCCCTCCTAATACGCCTTCGGTATATAAAAGAGAGCACACATTGAAACGACCAGTTTCTAGATAACATTCATTGTGGAAACATTAATTTGAAAACCATGGAGCCCATTGACAACGAGTGTGGGGGATTAGAAGAATCAGCTTTTTCTTTGAAAGGGAATCATTTCCTTGAAGATTCAGAAAGTTTAAAAAGAAAAATATGTAAAGACAATTTGGAAGATGCCATAAATGTAAGTGAAGGATCCCAAAATAATGAAGAAATCAACAAAAAAGCTATGAAAACCTTAACTAAACGAAGGAAAAAACAAGAAGTGTTCATGCCTTTGTACATGTTAAACCAGATATTTTTACGAATCGTGTATCCTCTGTCAGTATGTGCAAACAAAAATGTTACTGTTGGATTCTGAAGTTCTTGAACTACAGCCCAGGTGTATTACTTAATCATGGAGAGAAACAAATCGTAATTTACGAAAATGCGTGGATGTCTTTCAGTAAATCCATGCAGCTGATTCATTGTTACCTAATTAATCAAGTTTATGGGAAGAAAACAAATATCTCCATTGAAAACTCCGATATTGAAGTTAGCAATATGAAAGTTCGAGGTGAATTATTTGTACGAGTTAGAAACCTTTCTTCACACGATGACAAAGTGTTACTGAACAGAAATGAATTAGAAATATTCCTGAGTGCTGTACCTGCTATTGAAAGGTACATGCAGCAACTGGAGTCTTCTAAAACCACCATTAAAGATTATTTGGTGAGCACAATTGAAAACGAACAAGATTCTCCTTTGATCTAAAGCCCATTAGATACTTCAATATACAACAGATTGCCTCAAGAAGTTTATTTGTTTCGAAATATGAAATTTACTTTCCCTCAGAACGAGAAACGTGATATGACTGAAATTGACGAGTTTATGACGTTCAAAGTTGAAAAGGAAAGTGATGAACCCCTTGATTTAAGTAATCGAGAAGCTTTAACACAAAACGTTTAGTAAGTGGTGGGGGTAAAACATATAATTAAGATGAGTTGTATGAAATTTCAGATCTCTGCGATTCTTCATGATGGACACACAAAAGTATAGGTGGGAACAATTTCCTAGTTTATCTAATAACTCATGTGTTATCGAGTTTCAAGCATTCAGAGGAAACAATAATGAATTTATTGTAAAAGAACTCGTCATTTTAGATCTAAAATCTAATGTAACAAACTATTTTCTTTTTAAGCCTCCATTTCCATTCCATCATCTTAATGAAAAGAATGCAAGAACCAACAAATGGCTTTCAAATCACTTTCATCATCTATCTTGGCATGAAGGGTTCACAAATTACAGCGAACTTGAAAACATTTTGATGCAATACTGTAATAAGTACAAACATATTTTTACCTCAGGGCTAGAAAAATGTGAATTTTTCTCATTGTATGCCAGTTCAAAAGTAACGATCTATAACATTAACAGAAAAGAACAAAAAGTCCCTGGGATATGCATTGGAGTTATATGTAACAAACATAAGTTTTCTAACTGTGCCGTATCTAATGCTTATGGGTTAAAAGCTGTACTAAACAGTCAAGTTAAATCAGTTTTAGTGCAGGGGATGAGTGGTGGGGGTAAGGAGCATAAATAGAGGTAAAGAACCAGGAGTTCACCATTACCAACCCCAACATCAACAGTAAACCCAGCAGCAATGAGTGACTCGAAATTACAGACCCTAGTGGACATATTCAACCAACATTCAAAATCAAGCGTACTACAAACTAAAAAATGTTCTGAACTGAAGGAAAAGAAGCAGTACATAGTTCACTATTTGAAAAAAGTGGATACATCTGTTGGAGACGGAATCATTGCAGCACTGACTGAAGCACCTTACAAAGGAGGAGACACACCGAGATTTCAAGTTTATCTTCCAAAACGACTTGTAACATTACTTCAAAACGAAGATGTAGAATCAATTGAAGCTGGAAAGCTTTGTCTTGTCTCTCATGGTCAGACAGGAAATAACTCTACAGAATTAACACTTCATTTGCTCTAGTCATGTATATTATTGTAAATTGTATATGGTTGAAAGTTTTATATGTGGTAGTAATTGTAGTCCTTGTAGATTTTAGAATGATTTTGTATTATGTAATAAAAAAAAATAAAAAAACAAAAAAATAAAAAAAAACAAAAAATAAACATATTGACCGGACTGAGTAGGTCAATATGTTTATTTTTTTTAAACTGCTACAGATGACCTTGACCTAATTTCAATATTGAACATATTTATTTTACTAATAGTTGAGGATTCAGTATTAAAATGAACGTTGACAAGTTCGGACGTCATGAAGACTATGTTCTTCGGAAAAGAAAAATCATTAGATCCCATGAAAGTTTTCAAGTGAACCACACAGGTAATTATGATATGAAGAATCGAGTTTTACAAAACGTTGGTGAACCGACCTTAGAAAATGATGCTGTTAATCTAGGATACTTGAGAAATAACTGTTTGATAAAATATCGGAATGGGTCATCAAATGAACTTTACAGAGATGAGAGCTTTGATGCTTCTAATTGTAAAATTAAAAATGTAAGAGATGGGG
Source organism: Flexamia atlantica (assembly GCA_035578135.1). Taxonomy (NCBI): domain Eukaryota; kingdom Metazoa; phylum Arthropoda; class Insecta; order Hemiptera; family Cicadellidae; genus Flexamia; species Flexamia atlantica. Next base: position 114,529,351 of record JAQJVK010000001.1, read on the forward strand.
TGAACGACACTGATGCTGTAAATCTTCGAACTCTCAAACGAGAATTAAATAAAATGGTGCAGGAGCAAAACAGATTACTGAAGGAAAACCAGCAACAATATGAAAGATTAAGTATTCTATTATTTCAACATGTACATAGATCAACTGGAAAAAACATCAACTAACAATTGATGAAGTGTTAAATTTCATAAAACTGCTGACACCTAAAAATTAATACAAAAATATTTATGATTGGAACCAAATAATTCACTCTCTTACACAACGTCCGAGAATACACATCAGGGAGACGTGTTGCTTAACAGCGAACAATTTTAAATAATTTTTATTAATATTAACCATATATAAACATTTCTGAAAAGGAAAACTTACGGTTATTTACATCAAAATTGTCTAAATAAATTTCAACCTCATGTCTCAAAGAGAAGAAAGACCGATCCAAGTTCCAGACATAACATCGACTTCAGAAAGCTATTCTTCATCAACAACAACTCAACATCAGCGGTCTCATATTCGAAGAAATAGTCCTATACAAGACCAGCAAGTCACATCAACCACCAAAACTCCTCCTGTTTTTGATCGAGCAGTTGTTGAAGCACTTGAGCGTTTAATAGGAGTATAACTAATAATAAACATAATTTTACTTTGTTGTAAACATTATTAAAATTAAATTAAAGCCACATTACATATCAAGACATTTTTCGTCTTGATATGTAAAATATTTTTTAAAAACTCAACAGATTGACCTTGAACTGTAACCAGTTTTTACCAATTCCAAATCTGCAATTCAGCATTTTAAAAACCGCTGAGTCAGCTCGGACCCAGCGGTGACCAAACCCCCCTACTCCCCGTTGCAGCAGACCTGCATACTCAGCGAATTTCCAGTGCAAAACAACATATTTCAATCCAACGTAGCGAAATTTGACATGTTTTTGTAAGCTCCATAAGAATAACATGGGGAATGAGTATGCAGGTTTGCTGCTACGGGTATATTAAAACTAGGTGGTTTTAATTCAATATTTAGTAGGTCTGAACTAGGAGAAGCCATTTACCAAGTTTTATCAGGATATGTTGAGAAATAAGCGAGATAAAGAATTTTACTTATTTCCCATAAGGTTAACATTGGGACAACGTACTGTGTTTACCACTTTCAATATCTCGGTAATTAATGGACATAGAGCGGTGATTCAAAATACTAAATTGTTTGTTTTTTTGAGCTGAATTCAATGGTGCCAACAAAAATTGGATTATTTTTATTTTTTTATGTAAAAAACTCAAAAAAAACCATTTTTGGGGGGGTTTTACCCCATTTACCCCCCCCTTCCGGTAGTCCGATTGGGCTGGATTACGAACTCCTCCGAATAATTACTACTTTACACATCCATGCCAAATTTCATTAAGATTGGATCATTTTTACGCAAGTTATCGTGCTTAAAGACACACACACACACATATATATATATATATATATATATATATATATATATATATATATATTTATGAAAATAAACGAATAGTGTTTTTTGCTTCTGGGGGCCCCAAAACGAAAAGTTATCATGGTCTTGGGCTTAGGTCTTACCATGAGTACTACGGTAACAGCTTCTTCCCTATAGGGGAAATTCGCTAAAAGGCAAATAAAATGGTGGTGAGCAATTCAAAATTTTCGACCAAACTCGTTCGCTACGCTCAAAAAACTATTTTTTCCCCAAAACTAAAATTGCCCATAATTCCCTTATTTTTTAAGGTACGAGACTCTAAATGGGGTCAAATTTACACGAAATTTTACGTAGAATCTAAATATTTAGTCAGAAATGTGATACAATTTATAGTTTTCTGAGAATAATGCTTAAATTTAGAATTTTAAACACCAACATGTAAAATTTAATTTTTCATTGGAAAGATATTTTTCTCCTGAGTACAAAAATACCACACATGTGATATTTTTCTCCTCAAATGTGTTTTTTATCAGAGAAAATATTTTTTTGTAAATGAAAATGAATTATAATGCACTGGATTTATCATAAAAATGATAACTATGAAATCAGCTGATTTGTATCAAACAGCTGATTGACTCGAAACAGCTGCTTAGCAGCAAAAAGCTGTTTCACGGACAAATAAGCATCTTCATTTAAGACAACTGATTTATTTGTATTTGTAAACTATCCTTTTACTGTTAACCAGCTGTTTCTAGTCAACCAGCTGTTGACTATTCATCAGCTGTTCCCTTTTTCTTATTGTTATTATGAATTTAATACGTTAAAAGCCATTAAATATTTTAAATTAATGGTACGTTAAAGTTAATTCATTATTGTACATGATGATGCGCTATGATGAACTGGATTCATAAAAAAATAAGGAAAAGGGGAACATCTGATTAATATTTAACAGCTGATTGACTAGAAACAGCTGATTAACAGTGAAAAGATAATTTACAAATAAATCAGTTGTTTTAAATGAAGATGTTTATTTGTCAGTAAAACAGCATTTTGCTGCCAATCAGGTGTTCCGAGTCAATCAGCTGTTTGATACAAATCAGCTGATTTCATAGTTATCATTTTTATGATAAATCCAGTGCATTAACCCATTTTCATTTACAAAAAATATTTCTCTGATAAAAAACACATTTGAAGAGAAAAATATAACATGTGTGGTATTTTTGTAATCAGGGAAAAAATATGTTTCCAATGAAAAATGAAATTCTACATGTTGGTATTTAAAATTCTGAACTTGAGCATTATTCTCAGGAAACCATAAATTGTATCACATTTCTGACTGAATATTTAGATTCTACGTAAAATGTCGTGTACATTTTACCCCACTTACAGTCTCGTACCTTAAAAAATAATGGAGTTATGGGCAATTTTAGTTTGGGGCCAAAATGTTTTTTTGAGCGTAGCAAACGAGTTTGGTCGAATATTTTGAATTGCTCACCACCATTTTATTTGTATTTTTACTACGCATTACTTTGCTAATTTAACCTTTCTTGTATCTCTTATAGTTTACGAGATTCCAATGGTGTGCACAGAAAAATGAACATACTGTATATATATACAGGGTGTTTCAGGATAAGTGTAAAAAAAATCACCAGGCGATTCCTTACATTAAGACAAGAAAAAATGTCATGTGACCATGGGTCCGAAAACTAGTTGTTATGGAGTTACAGCCAAAAATTGATTTTTTTCATATTTAAGCGTATTTATCGCACTTTTTGCATCCAGATTAAAAAATTATGAAGATATTTTGATGAAATTTTCACAGTTTGATAGATTATGAAATTTTAAAGAAATATCATTACTTTTCAGTAGCCCCCCCTACTGAAGTCATAAATATGACTAAAAAATCGTTGGAAAATAAAATTTTTCCAAAAAATTCAATGTCTAAAAAAGATTTTATTTTTGATTGGTTATTAAATTTTGACTATTTAAGTATTTTGACTGCAACTTTCCCAAAAACTGCGGAATTTCATGGAGAACAAAATAATATAAACTTTCTTACACCTTCGCCTGTGACTTTTTATGTTATTAACCAAAATATTGGAAGGTGACAAAAATTAGAAAGTAAATCATAAAAAGACCAGCCAGTCAAAAAAATTGCATATAGCCTGAAGAAAGTTTTAGCATGATAATTTTTATGAAACCTTCCAAGAACTGTCGACTGTAAAATTTAAGAAATCCAAAATCCCATAAAATCCAACCACAAGACCCGCTACAGAAAATTATTCAAAATGCGGCGGCATTTTCCCTCCACAGGATAGGCCGTGAACAGAAACTTACCCCCTTATTTTTATTCACACATTTTATGTTTCTCAACATGAGGAATATTGGACTACCACAATAATTTTTGGCTCGTAATGTACTTTATTTTGATTGATTCCTATGGCTTAGGAAAATAGTGCTGCCAACTCACTTACAAAAACAACGGAACAATACATACAATACGGAACAACGGAAATTGAATAAAGTAATAAAAATTAACCTATACTTGTTGTTCTTTTTCAACAATCATAAATTAAATTTTTATCTTAAACAAATATTTTGTAAAAAAAGAAAATTTTTAATCAAGTTTTGGTATTGCTAAGGTCAGTTTAACAAATTTCTTTGATAAAATATGTTTTATCTAAATCGTAGCCAATAAACACCCTATTTCAAAATTTTTTTTTTTCATTAAGTTAATTTTTTCAAACTGATTTCAGCATAGTATTTATCACGTAAATATAATTCTCAATTACTATTTACAAAATCCGGAATGAAAAAAAACTTTTATCGAATTTTAAAGGTAGTTTCATTACATACGTTAAGAGCTCTTATTAAACATTGCGGATCCAAGATGGCGGCTGTCAATAAGTCTTTATTTGGCCATTATATACAATAATGTACAAAGGCTACGTCATGCATAATATAATACAATAGATATAAAACATAATACAATAAATATAAAATAAAACTCAAATACAAAGCCATGCAAAAGAGAAAAAAAACATGCGCAAACCATCCATATTACTCACATTAAAGGAAATTTAGTTGCCTGAAGTTGGCAGGTGGCACACACTATGCACTTATTTCTTTTCATTTTACAAGTCTAAGTCATGTCATGACACGGGTCTGCCAGAAAGAATTTATTTGTAGTGTAAAATGGGTTTTTCAAGAGCCAATTCTTCACAATACAACAAAATTTTGGGAGTGGCAAGTTCCGAATATGCATTGGAAAATTGTTAAACATTTTTATGCCTGAAACAGGAAAACATCGATTTGATTTCTCTAACCTATTTTTAGGAATAAACAGATTACCCTTATTCCTGGTATCGTGTCCATGCACATCACTATTCAATATCAAGGACTCCTGCCTAGCTTTTATTACAGTGAGACATTGGAAAATATACTCATTAATAACAGTGAAAAAAGAATTCTGCATGAACAAGGGTTTACAATGTTCTAGATAACTAGCACAGGAAATAACTCTTAAGGCTTTCTTTTGAATTAACAAGATTCTTTTAACTCCAGAAGCATGGCCCCATAACCTAATGCCATAAGCTAGGGTGGTATGAAAAAACGCAAAATAGGCCTGTTTCACTACAGGCAGAGGCACTTCATGAACCAACAGAAACAAGATTCTACTCAGTTTCGTGCAAACTACATCTATGTGGTCATCCCATGTTAATTTGCCGTCTAACAACATGACCAAGCAGTTTTACTGGATCACTCACAGGAACATCAGACAAAAGACTAAAAGTAATTTCTTGGGTCTTTGATTCATTTAAAGCTAGTTTGTTTTTAACAAGCCATTGCTGAGCCGAAGCCAGAGTTTCATGAACTGCAGACTGAGCTAGGACACAATTCTTGTGGGACGAGAACAAGGTAATATCGTCCGCAAAAAGTAAGACATTGCCATTAACATTATAGTGCAGATCATTTATCACAATTAGGAACAAAAGGGGCCCTAGTATGGATCCTTGCGGGACTCCATGTAAAATGACTCTCTCGCTCGAATTGCTATTGTTCCAACTTACAATTTGTCTCCTATTAGAAAGGTAAGATGAAACCAGTTTGAGGGCAACATCCCCCAGGCCATAGTGAGACAGCTTAAGTCAAATGCACGTGAAAGGTCACATAAAACCACATGCGTTGACTGCTTGGATTCAAATTAATTACAATTCTCATCTACCAGTGTCTCAGTGTTTCTATTGCAAGTACCGTTGATCTTGCTTTCCTGAAACCAAACTGAGGTGGCACCAGGAGGTTGTTTCCCTCAAAATAGTTGCACAATTGGGTAAACATTACTGATTCAAATACTTTAGCTATAACTGGTATCAGTGACACAGGCCTATAACTAGATGTACTGTCTCTAGGCCCCTTCTTATAAATGGGCACGGTTCTTGCTACCTTAAGAACATTTGGAAATATACCATTAGTTAAATACATATTAATTAACTCAGCTAAAACAGGAGCAACAGAATGAATTACTTGCTTTAAAATATTGGGGGTCATGCCATAAACATCTTTACTATTAGATGGCTTAAAGTTATTAACAGTGTTTATCAGGTCACTGGGTGAAACCAGGCTCTAAGAAAAAACTGTGTTAACCTCAGGTATGTTAACGACATATTCGGTGTCGATAACAGGAGTATCAGGAATCCCACCAAGAATATCTTCAACCGAACTGATGAAGTATGAATTAAAATCCTCTGCAGAGATGTCCAACTCACCAGTCGCAACAGTAAGAGGCTTACAGCGGTTTACTAGCGTCCAAGCCGCCCTGCAGGGATTAGGTGAGTTAGCTAGGAAAGAAGCATTGGCCGCAAGTTTGGCATTTTTAACTGCAAAACGATAGTCCCTTCGGCGTTGGCGCAGCAATGGACGCAGCTCAGGTCTTTCCACTGCATAGTCACGCACCAATGACAAAAGATTCTTCTTGTCCACAAGCTCAGGTGTGTACCGGTTGGATTTTACAGACTTGGTTTTGGAAATAGGCCTAGGCCTATCACAGTAAGATGGCAGTAACTTGATCTTAAGAGGGAAACAAAATTCAAAAATACTGTGAAAGGTATTAAAAAAGGAGTTGAAAGCCTCTTCTGCTGAAGAAAGTTCAACGTAAGGTACAGTCACATTAGCAAACTTAGCATGCACAAGATTGTAGAAGCTTGCAATAGCTGAATCATTGAATGATCTAAAGCTGATAATCTTATCTCTAGAGGGTTGGTTTGGAATATTTACATATTTACAATCTACTTCCAAAAATACATGTTTGTGATCAGCCACCATATCAACGCTAACTCTAGCTTTAAACTACTACTTCCCAAGTTAGTTAGGAAGTCGTCCAAAGGGGCATCCCCTCTGGTAGCTTCATTGACAGCACGGTAAAGGTCGAAACTACGCAGACAGTCATTAAAATCTTTGAAATCACCAGGATGATTTATTGGGTTGACATTGTGGTCAGACCCGATAACAATGTACATGCCACAGGAAAGGGGGCAGATTGCCCCGGGCCACAAAAGGAAGGGGGCCACATTTTGAGCTGAGAATATTTTTGAGGATTATTAAATATTAGAGTTTTTAAATGAAGGAGACCAAAATTAAATTTATTTAGAATATACATGAGAAACTTAGTACTTAAAAAACGTATATAGGCCTAAATTAAAATTACCTAACTATTCATATTTCTTATTTTGATACAAATTCATTTGGTTTTCTGACGTCTCGTCTGGGGCCCCCTGAGGTTTAAGTTTACACTATAGATCATTACGTTTACACTATACAACTTATTTTATAAAGTTGTGCAGTACAACCAAAGTAGAATAAAATGACCACACCTTCGCTTTTTACAGTGGACCACACCTTCTAGTTTCGTTTTATGAGAAAGCAAGTCGCATGTTGCGAGTTGCTTTGTGATGTATTGCAAGCCGGTAGGATGGAATACCGCTTGTGTTTTTTGTGACGGACGGGTCGCTGTGGGAAGTTCTCACTGAGAGCGTGCAGCTCATTGAAATTCAGTCTAGATGTACATCGGCATTTAATCTGTCGTATGTTTTTTGCAACATTGTTTGAGAGCTATCTTGGGGATTTAACTCGAGTCGTCTACGAAATAGGCATGGGAATAGAATCCTGTTTACGGGTCAGTATCCGGTCAAGGTGGTAGAATCCTGTTTACGGGTCAGTATCTGGTCAAGGTGGATGCACCCGTCGGTTGAATGATCCTGACCGAAGGACACTGCAGTTGCAATGACATCTTTCAAGGTTAGGGGGTAATGCTCTAACCTTGAAACCTGTTGAGGTACTTGCAGCCATCTGCTGCAAGTGAACGACCTTAGCCAGACTGAGATGTAGCATACATACATACTAATTGAAACTTGGTATTATTAAATGTGGTTATTGTACCTTCATTGTGATTATAATGGAGGGGGAAGAGTGAATAACACGGTGATTATTATAAACAGAATTTATTATCAGAAAACAATTAACACCAACACCTTTTGTAATATATGTTAGATAAATATTGCAAGATTTATAATAATTACTGTTTTAATGAAATACATTTTTTAAATCAATTTCTCAAAGTAAAAAAAGATGGCATCTTGTTCCTTGGATAAAATATGGAATACAATATTAGGTAATATATATTTTTAACATGGAGAGATAGACATACTTGATTTATTAAGCATAGATTTAATCTGTTTTTATTGAATATAGCCAGGAAATGTGTTGCTTCAAATCTACTCTCTGTAAAGTTCTTATTTTAGGTTATATTTTAGCAAAGTCCAGGGATGCATTATGACATTGTTGGATTTTCCAGGATATCCAAACAAATTATTTTTTACTTTTACCATTTTGAAGGAAAATATTTTTTTTAAGACTTATCTTTCTATAACCATTTTTACTTTTGCATTGAATTCAATTGAGGAGTAAGTGGTAAATTTATCCTTTGAATTTTCAGTTATTTTTTATACTTTATTTGCCATCTTCAGACCTGAGTACACATTTTATTTAAAACAAACTTAACCAAACAGTCTTTCAATGCTTCAATTAGAGTACATTTATTTGAGAGTAATAATGTATTCGCTGGAAGAACCTTTACCACTATAAACGAGATGTAGATTTGGTAAACGATTGTATTCCTCAATTCGTTTCTTATCGAAGATTTGCAGAAATCTTCTGGGTAAGAAGACATCACCGATTGTTGATGATTTTCCTTCATCCAATTTCTCCTCAAAGTCGAGAGATGCAATTATTGCATTGTTGGATTTTCCAGGACGGCCAAACAAATTATTTTTTACTTCAACGATTCTGAAGGACACTATTTTATAAGGCTTATCCTTCTTCAAATCTTCCATTTTTACTCTTGCATTGAATTCAATGCAAGACTTTGCGTTAAATTCTTCCTTCAAACTTCCGGCCATTTTTCACCTGAAACATAAATAGAATATAATTATATTATATGTAAAATATAATTACAAACATTTTTATTAAAAGAAAACAGAGATAATTTATACTAAAGATAAATTATTTTTGCCTGTAACTCGTCTACTTGCAGACAGACGCCTGTGGTGGGGAGAGTGGGGAGGCACAAAATGGTTGCAAGCTAGGTACTTGTCTATAAAAGCACACTCTGACCAATCATTGGTTCAGTTCAGCCTACCCTTTGCTGTATTTTGTATCTCTTACGATGTTTAAGGTTAAAGTTTTTTTCTTGAGCGATCTGTTGAAGATGTTTTTCGCCTCTGCCAGACCATCAGAGAACGGTTTCCCCAATCTACATTTGCAGGTAAATAAATTAACGATTTATTCTTCTCTAATTATTATTTTGTAAAATATAATCTTTTTGTATCACTGATTTTTCTTAATACAATACTTAAATTTGGATGATTTTTTGACAATAAATAAAAGGGTTGTGGAAAAATTGGATATTTGTACACTCATCTTCTGTGTAAGAAGCTGACTGATTAAAGAATATTTATACTATCACTTTTAAAGTGATTTATTTATTTTATAACATCCGTGTTTTTATTTTGGTGGTGAGTTTAACAGTTAGTTGTTTTAAACTTTTGGTGATACTTTAATAAAATCCTTTCATTGGTACAATAATCAATTGTATATAATTTGTTGAAATGTATTTTTATATGAAAAATAATTTTGACTTTGCAAAAAAAACATTTCTTCACATTTAAATTGTGTATTTTACTCATTCAAAATGTATATTTGCGATAGTATGTATAATTCCAAAGAGCAATGTATGTACAATATATAGATTCATCAATTTGAATCTGTAAAATATATATTTAAATCAATAAATATTTTAATTTAAATTTTGTTTCCAGACATCGCCGGGTCCGAGGAGAACACCGTTGTGCTGGAGGAGATTTCCTGTGAGAAAACTGGACCAATTGGAGAAGGTGGGTTATTAATAATAATAATGATTTTCTTTTAACATTAATAATATTTTAGTAGAAAACACGAGAGTAGTTTTCAACAAACAAACATTTTCCTATTACTTAAACGCCTTATTTTTCTAAAATGCAATATATGTACAACATGTGTGTTTCAATTCTTGTATCATACATATTGAAGGAACTCAAAGAATTCTCTAATGCTAATGTGAATATAAGTGATAATCGATTTAATTGTAACCATTTGCTGATGGATAAAGACTTTTTTGGCTCAGCCAAGGTAAATAGATTTGTTCACTTTATTTATCTATTTGAAACACCTATAATTGATTTAGCTAAGATAAATAGATTGGCTCACTTCATTTATCTATTCGAAACATCAATTTTGTTTACTTATAATAAAAATTTAAGATATTATGTTTTAACGAATTTAAAATTGAGAAATATATATTTATACCATTAATTTTATATCTAAAGAAGGCTGCTTATGTTTACACATGATTTGAAGCCAGATATTTTCATGCAAAATTAGTATACATCTGTTACTAAAGATTGTGACAGCTGTGTTAATTTCATATTTCACGTGAGAGAATTATATCCCTGAAATGAGATTACTAAAAACCTTTATTGGAATGTGGTAATTTCAGAAACATACAATCAAGTTTGTTGTCTCAAAAATTGATATTTTTTTGGAATATATATCTTTTTTATAATATTTGTTTATACTAATAAATATTTTAATTTGTATTTTTTCTTCTTCCAGCTAATTTCCCCAGTACGTCGAGGCAGAGTGTTATCACGTTAAGTGATGATGAGTCATCTCCAGGAATTAATCAAGGTATGTTGATTTAATATATAAGATCATTAATAAAGGGATACAGTAAAAAATATTATGTTTCCACCTGCTTTCTCTTAACAACAATGGTAACTTTTAAATTTGGTGTAGTCTCATCTGCTCAGTCAAAATTGTTAATTTTTACCTCATTCAAAATAACAAAAACATCTGCTCACTGAAATTGCTAGATAATTTTTATTCTTTAAGTGAGTTATAAATTAACAATTCTGGTTATGTGGTTGATGTTGAACCGAATTTGAAAGTTAATATTTGTCTTAAGGGAGAAGCAAATAATCCCGCAAGATTTGAATATTTTTTAAGTTGTGAAATGGGGGAATTTTAAACAAAAATTAAATACAAAATCATTTTAATTTTGATTACTTTTTGCTATCTAAACTTAGAGAGGAAAATTAGGGAAGAAACAATAATCAATTTTTTTTCATTTTCCATCATAGTATATTAATAATCTTTTGCAAATGAAAAATATATATATATATATCATTACTGTTTTTTTCATAAACACTGAATGAAAATGTTAAAAGTATTTGTAGTAATAATCTTTATATTATGTTTTTGTGGTTAAATCAAGTCTATTTGCAATTTTAAACACATCATACCTTATATATTTTTTTTTTTGGGGGGGGGAAATTGTTTGGAAAAAATAAATGATTATAGGTTATGTTTTATATGTGTTTACAGTGTAAACAAGAATTGGGAATATGTAAAAAAAAAAGATTAAAATTAACAATTTAACCATTTCAAATATAAAAAAATGATAAAGATTTGTATTTTTAAATATATTTCTTTGTGCAGGAGGCAGCTTGCTGAGAGAATTCCTGGAGAAAAGATCAGTTCCGGCGGGGATCAAGAGGCGAGAGTACAAGAAAAGAAGATCAAGCCGGGTGGAAAGCGTCAAGGAAAAAAAAACGACGAAACAAATAATGATTGTCAACCCCTACAAACCCCCTACCCCTTCACCTCCTAATCCATCCCCTAATCCTTCTTCCCCTCCCCCCACTATAGAGATTCAACCGCCATCAGTTCCCTCCATAGAAACTCCCACCCTTCCTCAACTTCAATTATCCACCCCACTTTTGCTTCCCTCCCAAGGGGAATTAACATATTTCCCCTTCCCTACACTCCAACCACAAGAATATTCCTCCCCTCTATCACCTTCCATCCTTAATGAGGGGCAAATAACATATTTGCCCTCTCCAACTCCCGTCATCCCCGTCGCATCCCTTGATGCCAGTGAAGAAACACCCCCAAATTTTCTCTTGCCCTCTTCAACCCCCGTCATCCCTGTTGCAACCCTTGACGACAATGAAGAAACACCCCCAAATTTCCTCTTGCCCTCTTCAACCCCTGTTATCCCTGTTGCAACTCTAGCAACCCCTGTCGAAACGCTTCCTATCCCAAATTTTCTCACAATTCAGGAAATGGAGGAAGAGCTGAGGGCGGTTGAATCTCGGTGGGAGTAACCCCCCCTCCCCCCCCTTCCCCACCTCCCCATCTACTGTTCTTTAGTGTAAATTGTATAATATTTTCTTTATTGTAAAAATTTAAATGTAAATTGTAAATAATTTGTCTGTTTTAAATTGAATTAGTTTGTTGTAAATAGGTTTATAATGTAAATTTACAATGTATTTAATTATTTTTTTTAATCATGTTTTAATATAAAATACTAATATATTGTAATAATGGTACATTATAATTATTAATTGGAAATAAAAGAATCTGTAATAATTATAGTCTTTTTAAGATACTTATTTCCTTATCCCCAATATAAGTAAGAATATTAAATTAAGCAAATATAAGAGACACATTTCAAGTTGATGATGTAAAATTAAGTGTTAAATTTAGAAATTTGAACATTTGAAATCAACATTTTTGAAATTTCTTTGATGAGGAAGTTAATTCTGAAATATTATGGAACAAAATTTTTATTAATAAAGTTGAAATGTATTAGAAAATTATCATATGTGTTATAAGTCAGTAAAATTTAAAATTCAAAAAAGTTCACTTTTAAATATAAGAAAAATAATTATTTTTTTTTAAGTAACATTGAAATATTTGTGAGTAGTGGTAAAATTAATTTTCTGGAAAAAATTTTTATTTTTATTTTTATAATAAATATGAAAATTTAAGTAGTGGGGAAATGGGCGTTCTGGAGCAATGAAAATAAAAATTTGGAAATGTTGTCTAAGGAAACTAAAGACAACGAAATAGATAATTAAAAAAAAACAATCTGTAATTATATGTGAGTAGTGATATAGTGGGTGTATTGGAGCAGTAAAATGAAAAATATTTATATTATTTTTAGTATTTAAAGATATAAAAATAACTAGAAACACCTTTTTGAAGGAGTTTCTCTCTGTATGTACGTATGTGTGCTCACTACAGATAGAATGAATGCACTTTTAAAATTAATAAAAGCAGATATATCTAAATAATAAAATTGGTCGATAAAGTATTGTACTTACTTGATAAGGGTTACAGTGACTATGTCTGAAAATGAACACGTAGAACTGATAGTTACAGCAGCACACAAGTGAGTGAAGATACTCTGCAGCTGTGAGTGAATTTATGCTCCTCCTATACTACGTCACTTTAGTCCTCCCCACTCCGAAATTGGACAATCTACAAGATTCGACCCCTCCATTACTTTAAACTCAAGGTTATGAAGCAATGACCTTGAACGAATGTCCTTGAGGTATGACCTTGAACGAATGTCCTTGAGGTATGACCTTGAACGAATGTCCTTGAGGAATAACCTTGAACGTGTCCTTGGAACAACCTTGAATATGACCTTGAGAATAGCCTTGAGAGAGGTGACCTTGAATATCTCTTTAAGAAAAACTTAGATATGTCCTTGGAAATGACCTTGAAAGAAGGCACCTTGAACTTGAATGACCTTGAAAAAACATCATTGATCTTATCATTAACCTTGAGGTATAACCTTGAGAGTGTCCTTGAGAAAACCTTGGATGTGTCCTTGGTAGTGACCTTGTTCTCAAGGACGGCTGTATCGTCACATCGTCAAGGTTGTCCCCACTCTTTTCAACCTTGAAAGAGGGGATTTATACCCGCAGTTGTTGCAACGATGGTTTAGTCACAGCCATCGTACCCTGAGCTTCTCCATCGGACTGCCAGCCGGTGACACTACCCATCACTTCATGATCCACTTCGAACTTCATCATCACTTCTCCTTACTGCGGCACACCTTCATGGATACGTCTTACCAGCTGGCAGATCGAATTACATCACTAGCGGGGTCGGGATTTACATCCCACTCATACATCCTCCGATATTGAAGAGGTAGATATCTTAGTTTTTTTTTTAGTTAGTCTCCTTACAGATATAAATATTTTTCTTAACACAACCATTGAAAATATTAATCTGCTTTTAACAAGAAATGGGATCATTAACAATTAGAGTAGATGTGCATGGTAGTGGTTAGTGGAATTTCCTAATATTAACAAATAGATTTTTAATTTAATTGTAATGGTTTAACTTCATTTATATTGTTTAATCATGTGAATTATGAAATTGAAATTAAATTAAAAAATAAAATATTTTATTCAATTTGTGTTTTGAAAAAATATAATTCCAAATATCATTGTTAAAATTTAAAATATTCTGTATACAAGTAAAATTATATTTTGTTTATTTCTCAACTGAATAACGTTGAAGTAAAACAAATATATATATATATATATATATATATATATATATATTTAAATATATTATTTTTCTATCTATTTTTTAAATTCAGTCATTTATCAAATTTATACAAAGAAAAATCTTTAAAATTATTATAATAGTATTTATTGAAAATTTTTAATTTTATTGTTTGTTTTTTTTTTAGACCTGGTTACGAGATGACATCGGAAAAAGAAGAAACCTCTAACACTGAAAGAGAATCAATGATCTGCTCTTCCTGCGGACAACAATTTCAAACACCACTCTCCATGGACTTTCATCGATGTGCTGCTCAACTCTGGTTACCTTGTCTACTCTGCAACAAAGCCTACTTCCGAACCAGGTTAGAGTTAATAGAACATCTTAAAAACTCCTGTTTTCGTTGTCAAAATCCACCTGTTATTAAAAGAAAAAGGAAAAGTGTTTATTTGGAAGATTCTTCAGAATCAGCTATCAAGTGTTCCCGCTTTGAAGCAAAAACACCACCACTACAACTGTCTTCACCACATCATCCACTGGGGAACGATAGAGAATCACCATTAGAAGATATAGTGTTGGAAGATCGAGAAGATGCATCAGTTGAAGGATCAAAGAAAGAAGAGTATAATAACCTCCAACTAGTTGAAACTGCACTAAACGGTTATGTAAAAACTCATCAACTTACTTGTTCAAAAGATTGTGAAACCAATATTGAAAATTTCTTAGAAAGTGCAGTTCCCGCTCTTGAGGACACCATAAAAAAGGAACTTAAAACGGTGCAAGGATTAAAATATTCATTATGGCTCGAGGCGAATTTCATAAGTCCCACAGGAGAGACTAGTGATCAATTGAGGAACTTCAAGACTTCAACTATAACAATATACCAGACAACTTCTGATGAAGAAATTAAAAGTCATATTTTGAAGAATATTGAAAAGCTCAAGATGGAAATGGAAGAAAACTCAGGACGTGGAAGTGGATGGACGTTTCAAGCAGTACATGGTCTTCAGTTGCGTCTCAGTAAATGTAACTTCTATAAAACTGCTCCAAAAAGGTATGTTCAGCTTCCTAGGACAATTTCTATTCGAAATGCTTGTATAAACGTTGTAAATAATGATGAATATTGTTTTAAATATGCAATACTTTCTAAACTATATCCAGGAAGCAAACGGGAAATTGAAAGTAGGGATTTATCATTTATCAGGCATTCATACAACTTTTCTAATATATTTTTTCCTGTTTCAATTAATGAAATTAAAAAGTTTGAGCAGCAAAATGAGAATACAAGCGTCAATGTTTTTACACTTGACAGTCAGCAAACAATATTACCTCTAAGAATTGTAAATCAGGAGAAAAAGGATCATTTTGATTTGTTATTAATTTCAGATCCAAAAGTGAACGAAAATAAACATTATGTTTTCATAAAAGATTTTGAAAAACTGGTTAGAAAACAACTTACACAAGATAGACATCGTATAACCATATGTAAGTGGTGTTTTACTTATAAAAAAATAGGCGTTGTAACCGTTTTGGAGGTGGAAAGTTATGGTTAAAAGAACATCAAACCTATTGTAACACATTTAAACCAGCACAAGTTTGTTTACCTTCAAAAGAGAGCTGTGAAATGTCATTTAAAAATATTAGTCATCATTATAATATACCAATTGTTATTTATGCAGACTTAGAATCAACACTTGCTCCAATCAGCCGATGTGAAACATCTCCAGAGATGAAAACCGTGCAAACCCATATTCATGAAATTAATAGTTTTGCATTGCTTGTTAAATCAAATCTTCCTGAATCATTGTTAACTAAGTGGGATATCCCTACTAAAGTTATAGTCTGTAGAGAGGAAAATTCAGCTTTTAAACTGATGACAAGGTTGAGGCAAATAGCTCAAAATATCAGCTTGTTATATCAACAAAATGTTCCAATGGTACCTTTAACTATTGAAGAAGAAGAAGATTACAACTCAAGTACCGAATGTACATTTTGTGAAAGAAGATATTCGGAAACAATTGTTAAAGTTCGCGACCATGATCATATAAGTGGAAAATATAGAGGTAGCTACTGTCAGGGATGTAATATAAATCTGAAAGTACCCAAGTTTGTTCCGGTGGTATTCCACAACCTCAGTGGATATGACAGTCATTTTTTAATACGTACCCTCAATCTATTTAACAGCAGGATATCGATTATTCCAAGCAGTTCGGAAAAATTTATTTCGTTCTCTGTATTTGTTGATAAAATTGAACTGCGATTTTTAGATAGTTTAAAATTTACCTTATGCTCTTTGGACTCTCTTGTAAAAACAATGCCCCATGATGAAATGAAAGAAACCATAAAAATGGTTAATGATCCCAAAAAGATTGAGTTGTGTTTCCAAAAAGGTATTTATCCTTATGATTATATAGATAGTACTGAGAAATTTGAAGAAGAACACCTTCCACCACGTGAAGCATTTTACAATCGATTGACGGATACGCATCTTACTGAAGAAGAATACAAACATGCAGAAAATGTATGGAAAGAGTTTAAATTTAAAAACTTGGGTGAGTATCATGATATATATTTGTCTCTAGATGTAACTCTTTTGTGTGATGTCATGGAAACATTTAGAAAGATTTGTTTTCAAAATTATAAACTAGATCCATTTCATTCTTACACTGCCCCCGGACTCTCTTGGAATGCAATGCTGAAAACAACAAAAGTATCTTTGGAACTAATCACGGATTATGATATTTATTTATTTATTGAAGCTGCTGTTCGTGGCGGCCTTGTGACATGTAACTTACGTCATGCAGTCAGCAACAATCCTGATCTTGAAAATCCTTCTGATTATGATTCATCCAAACCAACATCACATATAATGTATTTTGATGCAACAAATTTATATGGTTATAGCATGAAGAGCTTTTTACCAACTGGAGGATTTAAATGGGTTGAAAATGTTGAGAGCATTGATTATCGAAATATTCCTGATGATTCACCTATTGGATATTTGATTGAGGGAGATTTTGAATATGTTAAATCATTACACGATCTACATAATGATTTACCACTACTACCCTTAAATGAGAAACCACCAAATGGAACAACAAAAAAACTGCTGGCTACCTTAAATGATAAAAATGGGTACATTGCTCACCATTCTATATTTGCTTTGGCAGATAAGTTAGGTTTGAAGATTAAAAAAGTACATCGTGCTTTGCAATTTGAACAATCGCCGTGGTTAAAACCCTATGTAGAGATAAATACGAAATTACGTCAAAATGCAAATAATGACTTTGAGAAAAACTTCTTCAAACTTATGACAAACAGCATTTATGGAAAAAGTTGTGAAAATCAGAAGAACAGAATCAACATAAAACTTGTTACAAATGAAAGCGAATTTCTAAAAGAATCAGCTAAAGTAAACTATTTGGATAGAACAATTATAAATGAAGGTTTAGTTGCTGTTCACCTTGCTAAAAACCGTATAGAACTTAATCGACCTTTGTATATTGGACAATGCATCCTTGATTTAGCCAAAAAACACATGTATGATTTCCATTATAATGTCATGTTAAAACACTTTGAAAACATAGTACTAATTTATACAGATACAGACAGCCTCATATATTTAATAACAACGGAAAACCTCAATGAAACATTGGCTAAATTAGCAGAATATTTTGATTTCAGTTCTTATCCCAAAGATCATAAGCTATACAAAGCGCATTTACCAGAAAACACAAAAAAGATTGGTACATTTAAGGATGAAACTTCTGGACGTGGAATACAGGAGCATGTAGGGTTGAAGGCAAAAATGTATGCTTTTCGCTTTAATAGCAAGGCAGAGCAGGCTGGAAAGGATGTACATATGAAGGCAAAGGGGTTCAAACTTCAGCTTTAAAAAAACAATTTTTATTTAATCATTACAAACAAACTTTGTTTGAAAATAAAGTTTTTCATGCTGATTTTAATGTCATACGATCAAAAAACCATCTTGTTTTTACAGAGAAGGTGAAAAAGAGGGCTTTGACGTCATTTGATGATAAGAGACATATCTTAAAGGATGGCATCCACACTTTAGATCATGGACATTATTTAATAAAAATCAGCAGGGAAAGGGCAATTTAAGATTCCTTATTTTATAAATTTTGTTGCTATTGATAACTCATGTAATATTTTATTTATACTGAGTGTAAACATGAATTATATTTTATTTCTCTATGTTTCTGTAAAATAAAAATTTCTTCCATTTTGTCATTGTAATGTGCATGTGATGTGATCAAGATCATGTAAAAATATACATATATTATAGCAAAATGAGTTTTACTTTATTCATACCTTTAATCTATTAAAAAACCAGGAATATGAAATAAAAAGACAGAATTTACCTGTTAATCATTACAATTTATTTATAATTGAAACAGATTTATCGAAAAGGTGTGTATATTATCAGTTTTTTAACCATGGGAACTCCTTTGATAACTCTTCTATTACTCTTGTAGACACACGATCACTGCAGAGAGCTCGAATTTCTGCATCCAACCATGCTCCAAATGGAGAAATAATCCCTCGATTATGATCTGAAGCTTCAATGATTAACTTTGAGTAGTGATGGTTTCGTACTTGAACTGGAAGTTGTCCTTTGATTTCTTCTTTAACAAGAAGCTGCTCGCTTTGTTCTTGTGAGTTGGCGGCAATTGCCATTTGACGAAAGATGTTTTTAAAATCTTTTGTATACTGTAGTATAAGGCGGTTAGCAGCTGGTTTACATGAAGAACATAGCTGATAGTATTCATGCATGCTTTCTAGAAAGAGAATCAAATTTTTCCACTCTTCTTTGTTCAATGTGATTTCAGGAGTTGGACGTTCTTCAATAAAATTGAAAATAGCATTTATTTCTGGGTCCTCCCAATCAATTGCTTGCGTAAATGTTTTCCTTGATCGTTGAAGTCTAACAGTTGGATCTGTATTTTTTGATGGTAAAATTTTCATATGTTCAGTATGAAGCGGGTGAAAGTCCTTACATAAACGCGGTGATGCAAAGAAATCATCAACTCGTTTTCTGTAATATGCAATAGTGTTCAGACAATCAGGAGATAATGGTATTTGCATCCACCATTTTTTATCTACAATGTACATTGATGGTTCAAAGACCTCATCAATGTCTAGACCAATTAAAATATACAAGGTGTCAGAGAGAATAAACCTCTGCTTGACTATTAATGTGGTTTCAAAGTATCCAATGCTAGTATTATAAGAGTGTGATGAGTTTTGAAGAGGAATTGATGAAATGCTTTGAGGACTTACATTGTTTTCTGAATAATCTTCTTGCTGATAGTAATAGTTAACCAATGTTGTGGGTGTATCTGTTTGACGACATGGCTTCAGTGGAGAAATCGTAGTAACATCTTTGGTGATGGCGGCAGTAGAAGAGGAGACTAATGTAGGTGGTGTAGCAGTAACAGCAGTTGCAGAGGTGGTAGTGGAAGCAGAAGAGAGTGTTGTTGGGGTGATTCTACGACGTTTTTTCTTCTTCTCAGATGTAGGTGGTGGTAGCTTACGCTTCCCGACGATATTTTCCAGTAAGGAGAAATCCATGACAGTAGTCTAGAAGGAAGCTTGTGCACACTCACAACTCTCTTACATAAACTAAGGCTGCTGTTCTCACGCTCCTTATATCATATCGTATCCCCTCCTATGAAAAGGCTGGAGGGGAGGGGGTATGAGTTTGTTGACCTTAAGAACCAGATGCATCCTGTTTGAAATTTATATTCTTCTCATGATATGTTTATTAAATTTATGCAGGTGGATAAATATCCTACTGATATTTATATTTTGTTACATAAAACATAATGTCATAGATTTTTTTTATGTCTGTTTTTTTTATTCCTGCGGCTCATCAGAAATAGGTAGTGGTAAAGGAACCTTTTTTGT
The DNA here is from genome assembly GCA_035578135.1 of Flexamia atlantica. Lineage (NCBI taxonomy): Eukaryota > Metazoa > Arthropoda > Insecta > Hemiptera > Cicadellidae > Flexamia > Flexamia atlantica. The sequence goes on from JAQJVK010000001.1 coordinate 114,549,669, forward strand.
ATGCATATGTTTATTTGGGAAGTTTTTACCCCATTTAGTGAGTTTTCGGTAAGAAAACATTTTTGTATCTTCATCCCAAACTATTTCATCAAATGCATCATAAGCAATCTTGTTTTCAATTCCCCAACGAATTGTTCTATGTGAATATATTTCTATATCTGTACCATATGCTACATAGTGGAGACCTTTCTCTTTAGTATACAAAGCAGTTAACACTGGTCTATTTGCACTGGTTTCAACTAAATTAAAGTATTTATTACCTGCTCTAAAGTTATTAACACTGCTGTCATATGTGAGAGTTTGATCAAAAGTGCATGCATCAGAAAATGTATCCCCAGCCACTACGTTTATAATTTTTTTATTTTTTGCATCCCAAGACGTTTCATCATCATTTAACTGTAAACATTTATGAAGTGTTTTTTCAAGTTTACAAATTCGAGTTTCCAATTCCTTATATTTTTCAATATCAACATACGAGGGTGCAGCCTTTAATTGCTCCAAAACATCTACACGCTGTACAAGCGCATTGTAATTTTTCTTTTTAACGTAATATGAATCTAAATATCGACGATTTACCGAATCATTTTCTTCTTCGGGATCAGCAACAAATCGTAACCGTTTATTCCCAACATCTATGTGTGCTCCCTCTTCATAAATCGTTGTTAATGGAGTCCGCTGTAACAACAGCGAGTTCCCAAACTTATCCTTTACGTGTCTAAACATAACTGAAGGTATTTTTATTCATCGGATGTGTTTTATAACCAACTATTATGACGATTACTAAACCCATACCATTTTACATAGGAACGATTACCTTTACGACGTAACACCTTTTCAACAAGATATGTATCAGGATACTTGGTTTTTTGTAATTCATATGAATAAAATCCCCCTTTGATGATATTCCCCTCCATATCTTGTAAATAATATACTGGTGGTATGGTTTTGCGTATATGATGAATTTTGAACAATTCTGTTGAAAATGATGGAGTATAACCCTTTTCAAATATGGTTTTATATTTTGATATTCTAACAACATCTTGTAATTTAAATAATATTCTTTTATTAATTTTCTTTTTGAACATATTTATTTTGGGTAATAAATCTTTTTCATTTGATTTTTTAATATCCATAGGTTTCATACCTATTGTTCGGTGAACTCTTGAATTATATTTTCGAATCAAAATTGGTAATAAGGATAGCCATTTATAAGTTCCCTGTATTCCAAATTCTTTCCACATCCAATTCTTCAATGTTCTATTAAATCTTTCAACAACTGATGCCTTTAAATGTGTATATGTGCTGTAGTGATTTATTTTTTTGTTTTGCATAAGCTTTTGGAAAGGATTATTATAAAACTCTTTCCCATCATCTGTTTGGAGGTTTTTTGGTATCCTTGGATGGCTTTCTTTTAATAAAATCTTAAATGCGTCAGTAACATCTACCCCTGATTTACTTTTAACAGGTATTCCCCAGGCAAATTTAGAAAGCACATCAATTACTGTAAGTATATATTTCATACCATTATTTGATCTGCTGTAAGACCTCATATCCACAAGGTCAGCCTGCCATAAATCATCTATACCTTTCGTATACACCTTACGTCGAATGAAGTTTTTCCTTGGCTGCTTATGTAGTTCGTTAATAATTTCAGCTTTTACAGCTGCATCACTAACGGTGGCTTCCTTTCTTGGTGTCTTCATTGCACTAATGAGTTTAACATCATCTATATGGTTTTAGGAGGATGTTACAATATTATTAGGTATTAAAATAAAATACACTTGAAGTAAGGTAGTAAAATCATATTTATTATTAGCATATTTCAGTGATATATGTAAATCAGTAATTAGTTGTACATGTTTCAAGCATAACATAAACTAAATACATCAGATTTAACAACTTTCGGAATTTCATAGCATCCACATACATCTTCACCTTCTGGCCTTTCAAAAGACTTCTTCTGTCGTTCCTCTTCACTTTCAATCTTTTTATTCTTTTTTACTTCCTCTTCTTTTAGTTGAGTTTGATAATGCACAAACATGCAGAATGGTGAATTATGTTCATGATCATAAAAAGGATCATCATTTTCTTCCCATGTCATTAAAATGAGTCCACAATAGACACATTTTGTGTTATCTTTTGTACTGCACATATAAATAAATCCTTGATCAGCTACATCTTTGACTGTCGGTGATGATATTTTCCAGTCAATGAAAGTTTTTGCCCTAATTTCAGGGTTGTTTAAATCTATTTTATCTGTGTTCTTGCTACACCATTCAGCTAGTGTTTGAACAGCTTTTTCAGTTCAATAAAAACCTGGGGCATGTATATTGTGGAATAAACATTTTTTATAGATGTTTTGACTTTTTTCTGAATCTTTTTCATTCAGATCAAGTAGCGGATCTCGTGGTAGTGGCGGACATTCAAGTAATTCTAAGCTGACCACTGCACGTTCAAAGTTGAAAATCTCCTCCAAAACCTTGGCTTTTTCCGTTGATGGTGCAAAAAGTACATGTATACCACGACAAATATGAGTAAGCACAGACTGAAGGTTTTCATAAGGGGTAAATCCATTTGTATAATAAAGACCATGGAAATGGGTACTCATCCAATTATTATGATATTCAAAAGCATTATTATTCCAAGTGCTTAACATTAACTGCTGTTGATCCTGCGGTGGTTGAAATATCCAGTGCTGTGTACATTTAGAATCAATGTCTATAACTGATAGCTCTTTTACAATAACTTGTTTATCCTTGCTAATAAAAGCTGAAAAGTCAATAATATCATTTCTGACCATCTTATAAACACAACAACACTCCTTCCACAAGCACGATCAATATCAAACTGAATGTTCCTCCCGTATATTCATAGTTTTGTTCAAGGAACATAACAGATGGAGGGGGTAACCTTAATCCAGTTTACGAATAAGATTTGTTGAAGGGTCATAAATAAAAGATTTATCATGTATTATTAAACAGTAGGCAGCTGTATTATCTGGAATATCTTTAAGTGTTTCAAATTCTAAACGAATATCTACTGATGCAGATTTAACCGATTCGTTTTGTTTTGAACAATCAATTATTATAATAGGTGCATAATCCTTGAATTGTGTCTTAGTTAAAAGTGGTTGTGTTACAGTATTGTAGTACGATTCTTGAAATCTGGTATACATATCATATAAAACAGCAAAATGATTTTTATCTATGTCTAATTTCATTTCATCATATGGATAACTCAATGAGTTCAAATGCAGTTTCAAGTTGCTTATTGAACAGTGGTCAAAATGAGCTGTATTTGATTTTATGTTGTTTTTCCGATCAGTTTGAAATGCTATAATTACGTATCGTGGTCTTTCAACTTGTGATGTGGTCTTTACCGTCCAAGAATGCTGTTTCGTTTTTGGTAATACAGGATACTCGTATAACTCCCAAGAGCGATATTCCACTGGAATGCTAGTTCCACGTTTCATCTGTTTCAACAGTGCAATTTGCTGCGTGTTATTTAGTGTTATATAGGGTATTCTCCAACTCAGTTTTTCAAGTTTTACTTCGACATCTTCTGGCGTTGTATCACTTGCGTCCGTTGGGATCCACTTTACAGCATTTTTATCACTTGCAGAGCGTATAAGAACAAGTTCATGACGAACATTAACAATAATTTTCTTATAATCTTCAGCAAAACCAAAAATGCTACTTAGAGGAACACAGAAATTGAAATTTCCTTTTGAATCAATGACATCATCATCCAGAGTGCTATTTATTTTACTAGCAGATGATACCCAACCACCATTGCCAAGGGTTTTCAAGTCATTTTCATTAAAAGAAGCATATCCTTTTAATGTTGATGTCACTCCAGGATTTCGTACACGGTCTATAACAATTCCATTAATTTCATATCGTGCTTCATCAAATAAAAAGGAGAAGGCATTGTTGACAAATTTGGTCTTTGACGGAATGTTCCCATCTGATTTTAACAACTTTCCTTCAATATACAAATAACTACTTGATGGTAAAACACAGAGATCAGATTGCTGGATTGGCAAACGAATTTCATCATTATTTTTGAGTGTCATTGATGCATACGGTAGGTGGGTGTGCCATTCCACATGAGATATTGTATCATCAAATGGTACACTTTGTAAAATGTTTAAAGTATCCATTTGTTTTCACCTGAATGTTAATACACTATGAAACTTTATTCTTGATGTGAACTGAATGACGGATCGTTTTATACTGATGCTTTTGTGGTATTACTGTTTGGTACGTAATGGCTTAAGACTCCTTAGATTACTGCTTCACTGTGATTGTCTGTATTATCTTCTCCCATGGTTTTCTCTTGTGGTCACAGCAACAACAGCAACAACTACAGCAACAACAACAGCAGCAACAGCAACAGCACCCACAATAGGGAATTTCTCCATCAAAATATATGCTTTCTATGGTAGTAATAGTATCCATTTTTATTTTGTTTTATTGCAACACTGTTAAGCCAAGTGATCGAAGAAACTGTTTGTTCTTTAATGTCAATCGGGTGAAAGATCGTTTCGTACTGACAAGTTTAAACTTATTGCAATTTGTTTTGAGGGATGAGTTTATTCTTGTTGGTAAACCACAACGATTGTTTACATAAATGTAGCCCATGATGTCTTAAACATGAATGATAAGAATTCATAAATATACGTCTTCTTTTAAATTTTTTTTAAATGTAGACGTATTGATATACGTTCACCTCGAAAGTTGACAAGTTTGCCTGTTTGATCAACTATTTTCAGTGTTATGTTATCTATTACATGCGTGGTAATGGGGAGATAAATTACCGGTGATGGCACCTCGAGGAGTATATATCCAACTGGAACATTAGGATAAAATTGATGAATAGTATGAGCAGGTTCTCCATTAACATATGACCCTGTAGCAATATTACATTCTATTCTAATTGCATTAATGTTAAATATATCTACAACACCTTTTGTAGTCACCCGTTTCTTCGCCTTAACAATTGTGTCTTCAGTAAAACCCAACAACTTTCCTATAGAATCAGGTTTGGTGAAATCTATATCAAATGTTGCTTTGATAGAAGTTTGCATTGTGTTGTTGTTTGTAGATATATCAACATGATATAGTTTTCCAGGTGTTGATATTTTGTTAAATTCTTCTCGAAGATATTGTGCTATATCTTTTATTTCGTATGCACCAACCGGTATTTCAATAACTTTTCCTCCATCATAATAGAATTTGTTGTTTGTACTGTCAACATTTGGAATTGAGTTATATGTTTCAAAACTCAAAAGACCTATTTGATATTCACTCTTCTCATCTAACACTATAGGTGGAAAGTAGTCTGCTGATAAAACCGACTCTGTTCCATCAAGGGCAAGAGTAAGGGACATGACTGAATAGCTCATTGTCTCGATGTCGACTGTTATTTACTTAAAGAAAGAAAAGCCAGACATAGGTGCCCACAAATTTCACTATTCTCATGTATATTTTGATAGCCAGTTCTGTTATATGAAACATATGTACCACTTAAATATTTTTGAATTTCAAGTGGTGGTCGTAAATCACCATAACTATCGAAATAATCAACTTTCAAACCTTTTTTTCGAAAGCATACATAATGAGTACCGTTTCCACATGTAACATCAAGATTTATAATAGTTGACTCATTTTTCCAGGGCTTAGATGGTAGATTGTCCAGCATAAAAACTCCTCTAAAATGTGGAATCCTTAACTGTTTGGCCAAAGATATCAATTCAAAATTATTAAGCGCCCTATTAGGCAAAAGCTTTACAAGTTTTTTGCCTGTTTTAAATAAGGTGTCATATAAAGTCCAAGACCTTTTTTGTAAGGTTTTAAATACAATCCTTTCCCCTGTCTCAAGGCAATTGCTTCCATTGTTTTATTATGACGCTGCATTTCTGCTAATTTTCGTCTAGCATCTTTTATTTCTCCAACTGTTTTAGCAACACCTGCTGCTCCACCTGCAAGACTCCCAATTGCACTTAACCCAGCAAAAATTGGTAGTAATGGTAGGACACCTCCAGTTTTTGGAAGTGTTAACACACGTTCTCCTTTTTTTCTATATAACCATCTGATTTGATTTCTTTTATGGTTTTTCATCATTTTACGCGCACCTTGTAATGCATATAATGCTGCTTTTTTCATTCCAATACCTTGCATCCCTTTTTTTGATTTTAAACCAGCACCACGAATTGCATCCCTAGCATGTTTTATAATCCTGGTGAGTGGAATTACCTTGAGTTTCTTCACTTTCTTGCATTTCCGATTTTGTTTATGTTTTTTCTTCAATCCAAATCCAACTCTTCTTTTCTGTTTTTTTCCAATTCTTCCTCCTATTTTAGTTTTCATATTCATTCCTGTCGTAACCAACCAGGAGGCGATTTTTTCTCCCCAGGGAATGTCTTTAGATTTGTATCGTTCCCAAGCTTTGCTAGCTAGTATGCGGTCTGCTTTTAATCGCGAGGATAAATCCTTATTTTTACTATATGCAATATCGTGTTCTAAACAGGCTTCGTCTAATGGGTTGATAGGTTTATCACCACGTGCTAACCGTTCATATAATTTGGTGCCAGGACCGCAGTAATTATAACCAAAGAGATGGAGTTCAAATGGAAGTTTGTTGATAATACTATTAAGTGATCCTCCTTCTTTGACGCGTCGTTTCATACTGACGTCCTCTCTTTACTTGACATCTGGTTAAACACAAGTGAGGTCAGTAGCTTGTTTGATGTCAACAAGGATGAAGTTTAAAAAACAGTAGGATTTGTTCACCATTAACAATAATATTGATTCAGTGGCTAACTTAATATCAAAAAGCTCTAACGAATATGGAAACAAACATGGCCCTTTGTTACCTAACAGTATAAGATGTATTATTTGTGGACCATCAAACTGTGGAAAAACAAATGTTATGTTTAGTTTACTCACAAATTCAAATACTTTAAAATTTGAAAATATATACATATTTAGCAAATCATTACACCAGCCCAAATACATTTTACTTTCTCGAATTATGAATGATGTTCCCGAAATTGGATATTTTGCTTTTGACAATGGTGAAGATGTCCCTGATCCAGATGAAGCAAAAAAAATTCAATCATGATTTTTGATGATGTCGCGTGTGACAATCAAGATCGGATGCGGAAATATTTTAGTATGGGTCGACATAAGGACGTAGATTGTTTTTACCTAACCCAATCATATACAAGAATACCAAAACACCTTCTTAGAGATAATGCTAATATGCTCATACTTTTTAAACAAGATGATTTAAATTTGAAGCATATATACGATGAACATGTTAATACAGATATGTCACTAACACAATTTAAATACTTATGCAACGAATGTTGGAATAAAGATCGCTACAGCTTTGTAGTAATTTGCAAAGATTTTGATCTAAATAGTGGACGTTATAGATGTGGTTTGGACACCTATGTTCAAGATATATGAAATTTGTATACTCACAAGTGATCATTAACTAACAATGAGTGGTAATGAGAGGAGTAATATGAGGGAAAAGAAGCGAAAGGTAAAAATAAGTATGAGGAAAGGATTAAAAGAAAAGCAAAACAAGATTATTCATATTTCTTATTTTGATACAAATTCATTTGGTTTTCTGACGTCTCGTCTGAGGCCCCCTGAGGTTTAAGTTTACACTATAGATCATTACGTTTACACTATACAACTTATTTTATAAAGTTGTGCAGTACAACCAATTATACTAATTGGTTTGAACGTGTTTAAGAAAGCAATGAAAATTGTTAAGCAAGTTGTACAACAAGCGTGTTTTAAAACAAAAAATCGTGTTTTAATACAGGTTACAGGTTTCCCGAGCCGTGTCGGAAAGTACAAAGTAAATTTTTGTTTTATAAACTTTTCTTCTAAAACGTGTTTTCATACACAATAAGATCGAGTTTTAAAAACAAAACTTGTATTAAACAAGTTTTACAAACAAAAGTTTATAAAACAAATTATTTAGTGTAAACGCGGCTTTAGGCCTGCACCAGACCTCACATTAACTAAATCCGTACCAAGCTCAGCAATCGTCCAATACCAATCGTTTGCACCCTAAAATTCATCACAAATCGTTTTTTGTTCAGGCCTACGCTGCCCTGCTAAGAAGAAAAGGCGTATCTGACAATATTTCGGATTTTGAGGTTATGGTTGATTTTAATGTTTTAGACCACGAGGAATCCAAAAATCTAAGCGAAAAAGTCGTATCTTCAATAGTTTTTTAGATACAACAGAGCTGCCAAGCAGTATCTACATGTTAACAGCATAAGTACTAAGGCAAATGGCCGTAAGTGACATGTACTAGAGCAGAAAGCAGTATCTACACTACTCTTACTGCTTTTTTGGCTTAGTGTCAGTCAGTTACTGCTTTCTGTCTTAGTATTTCATTCGCATCACTCAACTTACGTAATATTCTTGATAAATCAGAATTTACATTAGCATAAGCTAATGTAAAATCTGTATACCAGATAAAATGTTCCTGGTTTTTCATCGTGCATTGATAAGTGAGTGACCTATATCTTTAAAACATTCATGGTTTAAGCACAGGGTTGTAGGGCCTAAAAACAATGTTTTAGAAGTTTTCAGTATGCAATTATTTTAAAATAGATCTCGTTATGAGTTGCGCTTGGTAAATGTTGTCTAAATATGCCATAAAGAATATTGGTACCTTGTTAACGTTGGCATAATTTAATGTAAAATGTGTCCTATTTAAATGACAATATATAATTTTGCTAATTTTTCTCACTATTTTCCTCTGTACCTTTTTTCCAACCCTTAGAACACAATGGATATTTTTATTTGCTACATATTTGAAAGTTTTTAGTTATTTGTCATAAGCTAGGTCTTAAGTTCTTAAATAACTAGACAAGGCTACATTTGAAATGCTATGCCTATTTAATTATGCCACGTAACTTAATTTCCTAATAATTTTAGGCATCTAATCTTCTTTTAAAACTAAGGCAGAAAAACGTGTCTGCAGTTGCTGCCTTTTACTTAATTACAACAGACAGTTAGCTACTTGATATAGCCTAATAAGCCAGAAAGACGTAACAGCTAGCAGTTACTGCTTTTTGGCTTCTGAAACACTTAGTTGTTTCATGTAGTTACGGCCATTTGGCTTATCAAGACAGAAAGTACTAAAGCAAAGGGCCGCAAGTGACATGTACTAGAGCAGAAAGCAGTATATACACATACACTTACTGCTTTTTGGCTTCTGAAATCCTTATTGGCAAAGACGTAACTGAATAAAAAAATGAGAAATCATAAATTTACATGAAAATTAATTGACCTAATATAAACTAGAGATAAAATCCTCAAATAATCAATCAACTTCAAATCTCTATGGCCAACTAAATTTGAGTAAACAAGAAAAATGTGTTGGCAAACTCTGAGTGAGGTTTTCTCATTTTGGTGTTTCATGTAGATACGACCATTTAGCTTAGCAGGGCAGTACGATGGACCAAGGAAAAGGATTCATAGCTTTAACTAAATTGTGTATATTTTAATAGTAATAACATTTACGTCTCAAGACTTGAAATGAATTTTTTCCAGTGATTAACAACTTCAGCTTCGTTTCTCCTCTGATTTTGAGTTTAGCTACGTATGAATCAAGGTCTAAAGAAATACAGATTTCCTCATATGAAAATGTAAGCAGATCGTGATGCCATCAGCAGACCGAAAGAATGCGCTCGTCTGAAGCTTCAAGCTGGCACAATTAAGTATCTTAGCCAATTAGAGAGTAGTTATGGTTATGGTAACATTGATAACCTTCGATTTAGACTATATTTTTACCCAATGGTAATAGTCTTGGGCTAGGATACAATCAGCAAAATGGTCTCCTGGTGACGTCCACAGGCGTTATGGGAGTTGGGACAACAGAAGAAAAACAAGTAAAGGTAGTGGTTTAGAGTAGTTTGGTAGTCCGTGAATAATTTTGTATAGTAACATAAAACTGTTTATTAAATCCTTTTTACACCCTAGTACTGGCTTATTGAATCATACATTTTTTAGTCTAGTGCTTTTAATCCAAAGTTATGTTTTATTCAGTAGTCGTATTAAAAGGATTGTACCAAATTTTACTGTTTGTTATGTTCTGAATTTTCAAATTCATAAATCAAAAGTTTTGTACAGACCTGTGATGAAGTTGTTTTGTATTGAACAAATTAAGAAATTTAAAAAATCAACATTATTAGATAAACAATTTTGTAATCAGCAGATTCTAAAAATTTAGCTATTCAACAGATAAAGGTATTTTTATTTACGATTTTTGTACTAAGGGGCCTCACTCCCAAACTTTGCCCCGGGCCTCAAAATGTCTGTCGGCGGCCCTGCACAGGTTAGTAAATAACTTAAGCACAGCTCCAATAGGTTAAAAAATGTGTTCATTTTACCGGTTGGAGAACGATACATGGCTACCGAAATCAGTGACAAATCGGTAAGCATGAACGCAGAAAACTCAACCTCCTTTTCTACACTGTAAGCACACAAGTTCAGAGGCTTAACAGTAAGGTTGAATCTGTTATTAAAGTACATAGCGACCCCTCCTGTTGTGGTAGATCTATGAAAACTACTCATTAAGTTCCAATCTGCGATGTTTTGATAGTAAACAATTTCTTAACCTAGCAGTTGTTTTTCACAAACGGCAATTATATCCAAGTCATTATTGGTACACAACACTTTCATTGACTTTTTTCACTTTCAATTTCATTGACTTTATTTCTTAAGCCTTGGACGTTAATACAACACAGTTTGAGTTTACAGCACAGATCAGAAGTAGGCCTAAAGCTGAGAGTCTGACCTACTGTTTCCTCCCTGCTAAAAAAGTTCCTCCCTGCTGTAATCGAGTAAATACAGAAATCAATCAAAATAAAGTACATTACGAACCAAAAATTATTGTGGTAGTCCAATATTCCTCATGTTGAGAAACATAAAATGTGTAAATAAAAAATAAGGGGGTAAGTTTCTGTTCTCGGCCTATCCTGTGGAGGGAAAATGCCGCCATTTTGAATAATTTTCTGTAGCGGGTCTTGTGGTTGGATTTTTGGGGATTTTGGATTTCTTAAATTTTACAGTCGACAGTTCTTGGAAGGTTTCATAAAAAATTATCATGCTAAAACATTCCTCAGGCTATGTGCCATTTTTTTGACTGGCTGGTCTTTTGATGATTTACTTTCTAATTTTTGTCACCTTCCAATATTTTGGTTAATAACATAAAAAGTCACAGACAAAGTTGTAAGAAAGTTGTTATTATTTTGTTCTCCATGATATTCCGCAGTTTTTGGGAATGTTGCAGTCAAAATACTTAAATAGTCAAAATTTAATAACCAATCAAAAATAAAATCTTTTTTAGACATTGAATTTTTTGGAAAAATTTTATTTTCCAACGATTTTTTTAGCCATATTTATGACTTCAGTACTGAAAAGTAATGATATTTCTTTGAAATTTCATAATCTATCAAACTGTGAAAATTTCATCAAAGTATCTTCATAATTTTTTAATCTAGAGGCCAAAAAGTGCGATAAATACACTTAAATCAATTTTTGGCTTTAACTCCATAACAACTAGTTTTCGGAGCCATGGTCAAATGACATTTTTTTCTTGTCTTGATGTAAGGAATCGCCTGGTGAATTTGTTTACACTTATCCTGAAACACCCATATATATATATATATATATATATATATATATATATATATATATATATATATATATATACTAGAACCCGTGGCTTCGCTCACGATTAAAATTAAACATACAATATCACCCATCAGTTATATAGTTTTGCTTTCCCATTTATTTTTCTTGTTGTAAAATCTACTTCTTTGAACATATCAAATAAAACATCCATAAAGCAAAAACGTTTTTAGAAATCCGCTCTTAGTAAGCAGGCCTGCTACGACGGAGGTATTCTATTTCTGTATAAAGTGCCTGTCTATAAAAAAAACCCTTGGCTTTTTCGAGAGCACTTTGAATCTGCTCGCATATGTTACCCTTAATTAGAATTTTTTTATGCGCCCCCGTCGCAGCAGACCTGCATATGTGCATGTCTTCACGTGTATGAAGGAAAGATATAGGATTTCTACTATTTCTTTCCTTCATGAAGGCATACACGTGTTAGAGGAACCATAGAACATGGCTTGAAATTTTATTCACTGTAAAAGATCATTTTCTTAAGGTTTTAGGGTCTACCTTGAACAAAAATTACAATGCCAATCTAGCATATTAAAAAGGGCTGACACGTTTTTAGACTCTGAATGAGCCGTCCCGGCAATGTTTTTAAAGTGCTGTAGATAAAACTAATTCTTTACAGTAGCACACTCTTCCTCTTTAAATAGCAGTTAGTTGTCATAAAAAAGAAGTTCTTCAAGTATAAGTGATCAGTGATCACTAAAGTCCTTCAGTAATCAGTTATTTATTTTATGTTACACTACATACCAACATTTTATATAGTGTATTGCACTTTGAAAAAACGCAAAAGTCTAATTCATTAACCACCTGGCACCAAGTAACAAATCTTCATGTAAACAAATACAATTAAATAGCAGAAAGAAATAGCATTAATTTTCATCACCTGTTTTAAATTTTACTTTCATATGTTTTGTTAGTAAACAAATCGAACTCAACTTCCTTCAAAATCTCTGACATGGGTACCTTTAAGACGGTCCCAGGGCTAAGCCATGAAAGTTATCATGAAAATGATGGTGTATAAACGTACTCCATGAAATTCTACATGTAGGCCTATCTACCAAGTTTCGTGGTCATCGGTCCAGCGGTGTCTGAGTTTATCAGTGCCAAATATATATATATATACCAACATCCTCTTTTATAATTATATATAGATATATAGGGTGTCGGGAAATCATGGTAAAATATTTTTGCATATTATAGTTAAGGTAAAAAAAAGAAAAAAGTTCATATAAACATAGGTTCTAAAGTGCTTCGTTTTCCGTCTGTGTGTCTGTTTGTGATTTTTACATATTTAATTATATCTCAAGAACCTTTTAACGTATAAACTTCAAACTTGCTATATGGATAACCACTATTAAGAACCATTTTTGTGAGAAGTATCAAATTTCTACTTTGTACCATTCCAAAATGGCGACTGTTTTTTGTTTTCAAAGCTAAATATCTTAAAAACAGCAAATTTTAGAAAAGTTGAACAAGAGACAAAAAACTGCAAAATTTAATATAGTTAACGCTGATATTAAGATTATGATGATCGGACAACTAATAACGGAGAAATGTTAACTTTTCTGAATAAAAACATGGTTATTTAGAACATATTGTCTGAAATTTGCATGTTTTTATTCGGAAAATTTAAAATATCTCTGTTATTAGCAGTCCGATCATCATAATCTTAATATCAGCCACCGGTCTGACACTTAAATGGAGCCAAGTGGTAAGCTTATTGGAGTGGGTTAGTTCGATGCACTTTATTCAGATGGCGTTGTAAAAACATGACTTTCTTCTTCTTCACTGATTCAGCCAATCAGAACGACGATAACGATCTGCTAACTTCCCGTTCCGTTTCCCCTGATTTTCTGTCACGACGCGACGTGTACACAACCATAACGAGTTGGAATTAATTTGAGTGTGGGAAAATACCTAAAGTACGTTTGCAGAAAGTTGTTCTAGTGTAAGTTGTTTCGCGAAATACTGTACTGCGTGATTCATGTCGTGCTTAGTTAATTTTTATTAAGTTAATTTAACTGATTTAATTTTTATTAAGTGCTTTTATGTCAACATCTACGTATTTATTTTCCATCAATAGCTTTAAGCACAATAAGAATCACTCAGTACAGTATTTCGCGAAACAACTTGCACTAGCGGCAAACGCACTTAATCTAAACAAACCGGTAAAGTCATTAAAATTGAAAGTCTAGCAAACAAAACAAGAAAACAAAAATATAAACAAAGCAGACGACGACGATCGATATGTCGCATCGACGACGATCGATATGTCGCATCGATGACCATCGACATATCGCATCGGTCTTTTTAGTTCGTAGCACTTTATTCAGATAGCGCTGCTGTTCCCTTACCACCGAGTTAACATGGGAGTGCCATCTCTTTACAAAGTTCATTATCAGCGTTAATTGGATTAAATTTTGCAGCTTTTTTGTCTCTTGTATAATTTTTATAAAATTTGCGGTTTTTAAGATATTTAGCTTTGAAAACAAAAACAGTCACCATTTCGGAATGGTACGAAGTAGAAATTTGATACTCCCCACAAAAATAGTTCTTAAAGTGGTTATCCATATACCAAGGTTAGGACCTATGATTATATAAACTTTTTTTCTTATTTTTACCTCTACTATCATATACTAAAATATTTTACCATAATGTCCGGACACCCTGTATATACCGGGTGTCCCATAATAGTCCCCCCCCCTAACTTTTTCTTACGTTTTTTTAAATATCAATTCCACACCACCCCCAAACATTATTGGTTAGGTAATACTTATTTTGAGGGGGAACCCAATTTTGGCGGCCATCTTGGATCCGCCATATTGGATCGAAAATAATTTTTTCAAATGTAAAAGTGGTGTTGTGACCCATTATTTCGAACTAGATTTTTACACTGATTACAATACCGCAATCCGTTTTTTTAAATATCTTAATTGGTTCTCAAGATATGGGTACTTTTAGCGAATTTCCCCTATAGGGAAGAAGCTATTACTGTAGGTCTCATGGTAAGACCTAAGCCCGAGACCATTATAACTTTACTTTTGGAGCCACCAGAAGCAAAAAACACCGTTCGTTTGAATTTTTAGATTATCTATATATTACTAATTCTGTAAGCGATTTTTTTAAATCAAAATTGTGAGAGTTTGATAGCTCGCAGGATGATGGGAGAGGGCTCAAATTAAAGGTCTTGGTCTCAGGGGGTCGGGAAAAATATCAGATTACGTCCAAATCTACCAGGAAATTAGAAATAACGAAAAATATCTTCCATTTAAAATGCATTGGGACTGAAAATTTCTGCTTTGTTTACATTAAACATGTGGTGCTAATGCTTGATTCAAAGCCATATGGTAAATGTTGACATGTGGAATTTTTTTTCAAAATGCAGCTAACTATGCACGTTCAATGTACTATAACAAAAAATATTTTAAAATATAAGATTTCCTGATTTTATAATGATTAAGGGTTTGAGTTTTTTCATAATTTAAAAGTTATGTACGTTTGTTTAGTTTATGTTATAACGAGGCAGATATAATACCAAATGATCTATACACATATATATATATATATATATATATATAATTACGTAAGGGAAATATTTGCGCCGAAATTGTGGGCGTTTGGAAGGTCGCAGGATGATGGGAAGGGGCTGAAATTAAAGGTCTCCATCCCATGGACTCGGGGAAAGTACTGAAATTGCTTTAAGCTTACTATAAAATGAAAAATAACGTAAAATAGCTGTCATTTAAAAACCATTGGAATGTAAAAAGGTCTGCTTTGTTTACTTAAAACCAAATGCTAGATATAATCATAATTTTGTGGATCCAAAGCCTATTTTCTATGAAGGTTTTTTTTACTATGGTAAAGAATGATTATGCTTAGGGGCTATTAGCCCCTTCAAGCCTCTAGTACATATATATATCTGATATATATCTATATATGTATGAGTCTGTTAGCACGATAGCGGCCGTAAAAATGGTCCAATCATAATGAAAATTGGTACAAACATGTAAAGTGGTAATCACTCGGACGAGTTCGTGAAACAGCCCGATCGGACTACCGGAAGGGGGGTGAAGGGGGTTAAACCCCCCCAAAAATAGGTTTTTTGAGTGTTTTACTAAGAAAAATAAAATTTATCGAATTTTTGTTGGCACCATTGAATTCAGCTCAAAAAACAAACAATTTAGTATCTTGAATCACTGCTCTATGTCCATTGGTTACCGAGATATTGAAAGTGGTAAACACAGTACATTGTCCCAATGTTAACCTTATGGGAAATAAGGAAAATTCTATATCTCGGTTATTTCTCAACATATCTTGATAAATTCTGGTAAATGGCTTCTTCTAGTTGAGATCTACTAAGTATTGAATTAAAATCACCCAGATTTAATATACCTGTAGCAGGAAACCTGCGTACTCATTCCCCATGTCATTCTTATGGAGCTTACCAAAACATGTAAAATCTCGCTATGTTGGATTGAAATATGTTGTTTTGCATTTGAAATTCGCTGAGTATGCAGGTCTGCTGCAACGGGGGGTATTAATTAATTTATTTTCAACCAATTTGAACATTACAACTTGATAAAATAGGCCCATAACCACAAAATAATGCTAGATAGTGACGAATAACCACCATCAGTCATTATTGAGCGATTTACACTTAACTTTCTGCAATGTAAATTTTTTGGCCGCCATCTTGGATCCGCCATTTTGAAATAAGTTAAGTTATTTCAAATATGAAGGTGGTATTGTGACCCATCATTTCAAAATAATTTATTACGCCGAATTTAATGCCGCAACCCGTTTTTAATTATAGAGTTTAGTTTTAAGATATTGACATGTCTAATAAAAATCTCAAAAAATATGAATTTTTCAAAAACTAAGTCTTACAGCTAAAAATGGGTTGCGTCATTGAATTCGGCGTTAAAAAACTAGTTTGAAATGATGGGCCACAATTAAAACTTCATTTTTGAAATAACTTACCTCATTTCAAAATGGCGGATCCAAGATGGCGGCCAAAATTGGGTACCCCTTCAAAATGAAGTATTAACTACCCAATAATGTTTGGGGGTAGTGTGGAATTGATATTTGAAAAATGTAGGAAAAAGATTAGGGGGGACTATTATGGGACACCTGGGTATATATATATATACATATATATATATATATATATATATGAAGCTTTTTTTAATAACATTAAATAATTTTTAATAACATTGAAAATAACATCCATCTTAACAACTTAAATGTAATAGAAAAAGTACATTAATAGTGAGCATTGCATTTATTCTGCAAATCCAAGATTCATCAAAATAATTCAACTAAAAACTAAACATAAACAATAACACTAAAACATAACCATGTGATTAAAATTAAAATTGACAATCACATGATTTCAATCAAATATATCAACATCTTCCCTTTTCTAACAAATTTTTATGTTCGTAAAAATCTTCTATTTCTTATATATTAGTCAGTCGATTAATAAAAAAAGTTAAAGGGTACTTTGTTTTTATTTTAATATTACAATACATAAGAGTAGCCCTAACCTGTGAAAATATTTATCAAATTAATATGGCTAACTACCCAAAAATAATTCACAGATTTACCTAAACCTGAAGACAATAAGTATAAGAGAAGATATCAAATTCAACAAAAAATGTTTAACTGAAAATGTGACACCTAATTACGTACAAATAAGTACAAAAACTAAATCAAAAGCTGCTTCTATAACCTTAGAAACTGCAAAGAAAATTTGGATTAAAGAAGAGATCAAAATGTTATACGCAAAACTAAATGAAATAAACAAAGAAAGAGAAAAAATATATCAAGATCTTATAACGCAATATCATCCTGAAACAATGGAAGAAATAAATGAATATATTAACAAATGGATTGAACCCATTATTTCAAAGAAGAAGAAAACGCAAGAATCAAAACTGAATTCTTTGATGCAAAAAGAGAAATATCCTTTCAAAGTGAAAGTTTATTTGAAAATAGCTCATTTCATCCTACATCAAAAAATTTAACCAACATATCGTTCACCGATGAAGAAAATATTATTCTTAATAAATCCTTAAAATATAATATCAATCTTGATCACAAAAATCATATTATCAAAGATGATCTCATTAATATGGACGTATCCATAAGGATGACTGATACAAAAGATCATGAACCTTTGAAATACAATTTTGTTCATGAATTAAACAAAATAAATCTCGAGACAAAAAGGAAAAAGATAACAAACAAAGATATGAAAATAGTAAAATCCATTTCAACAAAACTAAAAGAAAATAATGCATTACATACAAAAGCGGATAAAGGAAATACAACGGTAATAATGTATAAATTAGACTACGACAAGAAAATCAATGACTTTATAGTAAAAAACGAACTGACAAGTCTTCATAAAGATCAAACAAGTCATTTTTCAAAGGTAACTAATAGTATTATTTCAAAAAGCAAAATAATTTCGAAACAAAAACAACATCAACTAAAAATAACAAATCCCAAAGCTCCAAATTTAAGAGGCCAGCCAAAAACTCACAAACCAGAAGTCCCCATTAGACCTGTGGTGAATTTTAAAAATGCATCTTCATACAAACTTTGCAAATATTTAAATGAAACGATTCAAGAAACCATAACTTGGGAACAGAATTACTATATTAAAAATACAATAGAAGTGGTAAATAATATCAAAGACATACATACCCCAGATAAATGCATATTTTTATAATTTAATGTAAGAGATATGTATACTAATATTCCTGTAAAAGAAACCATAAAAATACTGAAAAATAATCTCTCAAAAAACAATACATTAGATACTAAAGAAGTAAATGAAATATTTGAACTAACTAAAGTTTGTATGGAACAAAAATATTTTGAATATAATGGCAAGTATTATCAACAATAATGGTTTGCCAATGGGATCTCCAATATTAGGACTATTAGCAAACATATTCATTCATAATTTAGAAGAATCTAAAATAATAAATGAAAATAACCCTTTTAGAAATAAAATTATTTATTGGTACAGGTATGTCGATGACGTGATTTGCCTCTTCAACGGTACTAATGACGAAAGTATAGAATTATTAAACTACTTAAACTCATTAAACAACAAAATTCAATTTACTATTGAACAACAAAGTAAAGAAATAAACTACTTAGATTTAACTATTTCAAATATTACTGGCAAACACTCATTCAAAATTTTCAGAAAACCAACCCAAAGCGATTTGCTAATTCCTTATGACCCGAACCATCCTTGGACCCATAAGATATCCGCTTTTAGATCAATGATAAATAGAATGCTAGATATACCTATGAGTAAAAATAACTATGAGAAAGAAAGGAAAACTATTAAATATCTAGCATACAAAAATGGTTATGAACCCAAAATAATTGACACCATGATAAAAAGAATAAAACAGAAAAATACAAGAAAATTAACAGTCAAGATCTGAGCAATAAAAGGAAATATATCAGCGTATCTTATAATAAAAAAATGAACAAAGCAATAAGAAAATCATTCCAGACAACAGACTACGGTATTAGTTACAAAACTAAAAACAACAGCTTTCACTTAATTAATACCACAGCATCTCAAACAAGAAAACAGGACGACTACAATAGATCTGGAATATAAAAGCTGAATTGTTCAGACTGTAATTCTATTTACATAGGACAGACTGGAAGACCCTTCAAATTTCTATTTCACGAACGTATTCAAGCACTAAGGACCAACAACAAAACGTCTATGAAATCAAATTTTGCAGAGCATCTTCTCCAGTCGAATCACACGTATAGAAGTATGGAAAATAACATGAGTATATTAAGTTATGAAACAAAAGGAGAAAAATGAATACAAAAGAAGAATTTTTTATATACTCCCACAACGTGAAAGATCCAAATAAAATACTTAATGGTCAAATAAAGATAAAAAATCCTATTTTTGAAAAAATACAGAAAATGAAAGAATAATACTTTTAGGAAAACAGCTAAACCACCAACACTACAAAAACCGTATGGAATATATTAATTAAAACAGATTATTATTGTTTACTTAGATTAAAATAATTTAGAAAACAAGGTTATGTAAGGTACTAGACTTTGAAAATGGCCTTAGTGCTGAAACTAGTCATTCGATTAATAAAAAAGTTAAAGGGTACTTTGTTTTTATTTTAATATTACAATATATAACAGTAGCCCTAACCTGTGAAAATATTTATCAAATAAATATATATATATAAATTCGAACGAATGGTGTTTTTGCTTCTGGTGGACCCAAAACGAAAAGTTATCATGGTCTCGGGCTTAGGTCTTACCATGAGACCTATGGTAATAGCTTCTTCCCTATAGGGGAAATTCGCTAAAATGATGAAATAACATCCTTATATAATGGCTTTTTCGTTACTGCTTTATTTACGTAGGTTACCGCATTATCAAACATTATAAATGCATAAGTATGTAACATAGGTACAGTCCGTCAGTAGTTTGATGACGTCACGATGTGTGTCGTCACTGTTTGGAGGCTAATGAATCTTACTTATATGACGGATGTTTCATACTGTTGGTCCAGTCCTTACAGTATGTTTCTTACTTCCTGCTGTATGAAACATACTTATCGAAATGGTGTTTGATCCAGCTAGATCTTTCTTTGTCGTATGTAACATACTTGATACTATATGAAACATACTTATTGTAATGGTGTTTCATACTGGTTGAATTAATTTTATACAATATTTTTTGTTTGTCTAATAAAAACCAGATGACATTGATTTTGTTCTCTTTTGTTGTTGTTAAATTCAAATTGTGCATATGATCAACAATGGATTATTGACGTGGTGGCAATTGAGATGAAGCCTCAAGAACGTGAAGATCCCTTTCTTTCTTTCTTTTTATCTTGTTTGCTTTCGCAGGCAGGACTAAATGTCATGTTGCCTCATTTTAACTTTAATTTATAATTTCACTTAACTTATCTCAGGCTGTATGTTCTTATTGGTGTTATGAGTCTATCTCGATTAGTCACATACACATCAGACACTGACCTGTAATAAAAGAAAACACATGTTAGCTTTGGTTAGGTTGACTATTTCTGTTGTATGGAATTTAAGAATAGGAAAAGTTAGGTTGGTCTTCACGCCTGGGGCCTATCAGAAAAGGGGGACTCCAGAAAAGGGAGGGCCGCGGGAAGAAGAAAACCGGGAGCCCAGGAAAACCTAAGATTACTTTTTTTGGCCAAACTTAAAGCTGTTTGTTAATAGATTTTAGGAAGTCTCGAATTGGGTTCCATGTGTTTGAATTTTCCAGTTTGAGCATTTCCACCAATGATGGGGGAATTTTCCAATTTTCTTTTCTTAGTTTGTTGAAGAGGATATCCCGATTTCTTTTGTAGGCTGTGCAATGTAATACAATATGTTCCAGGGTTTCTGGTTCATTTTTGTTACAGCTGATACAAAGTGGTGATTCAACTTTTCTCATTTGATACATTCTGGTTCTGTTGTAGGTTGTAGGAGTGACCAAATCTTAATCTGCAGATGTTACTTGTATTGGTTCTGTTTAGTTTTGTAATATTAAACCATGGAACTTTGATTACTGTTGGTTGAATTGACTTTTACCAATTTCCGGCTTCAGAGGTTTGAAAGTTCTGATAGTTGTTATAAGAGTATTTTTGTTTAAATATTCGAAGGATATCCATGTTAGTGAGCTCAAAAGTTTCTTCTATGCTTTGATCACTGTTGCCTGCTGTCTTTGCTAACTTGTCAGCTTTTTCATTTCCTTCTACTCCTACATGGGCTGGTATCCAATAAATTGTGACTTTTAGGTTTGATCTCATGAGTTTGGTTATAATGCTATAAATCATTGGTTCGTTAATAATACCATTGATCCCTTGTTCCAATAATTCTATTGCTACCAATGAATCTGTAAAGATGATATACTCTGAATTTCTTCTATCTTCAGTAATTTTATTTTCTGCCCTTTCTATGGCAAAAAGCTCAGCCGATATGTTTTATGCCTCGGGTGGGAGTTTGAAGCCTAATTCTAGGTTTTCTGATAGTCTGAAAAGTCCTGAGCTTACTTTGTGGTTGCTTTTTGAGCCATCTGTGAATATTTGCTTATGATTTTGGAAGTTTTTTTATGATTTGTAACATTAGGTTTTTTATTGCCATAGGGGGGAGTTCATTCTTTATCCCTGTTTTGTTATCAATGTCTTTTTTTAATATTATATTCGTCTTCAATATGTTTGGTGGGTGATCTAACAGGTAGTAGTTTGTCAAATTTTCATTGATGTTTGGGTCTTTTATTAAGCTTCGGCAGTAGTTATACGAGCCAACTATCAATGGAGTCTTCTTTTTTCCCAGTAGGGGTGATGTTCTACATACATTGAGAGTTCTGTAATTAGTAGGTAGGCTGGATGATTAGGTTCTCTTAATATTTTTAGAGCAGTTTTATCTGATAAAAGTTTTCTTCTCAATTCCAATGGTACCAAAGCTGTTTCTCTGTGCATTGTCTGTATTGGAGTTGATTTTAAAGGACCTAGACAAATTCGCATTGCTGAGTTTTGAATCTTTTCTAATTTATTGATTTTATTTTGACCTTAGAAGGTTGCTTAAAAGTACTCCCCCAAATTCCATTTTGGGTCTGATTAATGTCTTGTAAATTGTTAACAGAAATTTTGGATGTGCTCCTTTTCCAGCTACTGCGAGGAGTTTTAGGATGTCCAATTCTTTAAAGCATGTTGAGTGAATATTTTCTATATGTTTGTCATACTTCAGCTTATTGTCGATTTCTATTCCTAGGATCCTGTGATGATTGACTACTGGTATTTCTGTTCCATTGGGTGTAAAAATGTGATTCCTTGGAGTTTTTTCCTTGAAAATATTAGAATTTTACTTTTTGTGGCATTAAATTGTAGACCCCTGTTTTGAAAGTTTTCATTTAACCTGTTCAGATTTTCTTGTAATGATTCATAAGTTGTTGATTCAATTTTACCTCCAGAATACAAAACTATATCATCTGCAAATTGGAGTGATTTTACATTTTCTAATAATATGTTGTATAGGTCAGCTATATATTTGGAGAACAGAGTGGGGCTGAGTGTACATCCCTGGGGAAGTCCTGTATGTACTAGTCTTGAAACCTTGAAGGTGTCACTTTGTACGACTACTGTTCTCGCTTTTAACCAATTAAATATGTAGGTTATAAGGCATAGAGGTACATTCATAATGAACATTTTTGTAATCAAAATGCCAATATTGACTGTATCATAAGCTTTGCTTAGGTCTAGAGAGGCTACTACCATTGTTCTGTTTTGAGTTTTGGCTATTTCTATTTCAGTTGTCATGGTGATTAGATGATCTATGCAGCCTCTTCGCTTTCTGAAACCACATTGGGTTGGGGGGATTTTTTCCTGTTTTTCTAAGAACCATTCTAATCTACGTTTTACCATACTGTTTAATATTTTAATGGAACAGCACATTAGTGAGATGGGTCTGTAGGAACTTTCGTTTAATGGGTCTGTATTTGGTTTTAGAAGTGGAAATACTTTTATTTGTTTCCAGCTTTCTGGGAGGGATTGGCCTTGCTTTTCCCATATGTCGTTGTAAATGTTTAGCAAAACATTGAGTGCATTCGAGGGGAGGTTTTTCAGCATTGAGTAGGCTATTTTGTCCACTCATGGAGCCGAGTTTTTTTTTTGTTTGCTAGTACTATCATTAACTCTTTCTGAGAGAATTTGTCTACTAACCTATTGTCATTGACTGCACATGTTGGCATTTTAATTTCATTTATTGATGGTGTATATGGGGGGGGCTATGATGTTCATAAAATATTGTGAAGATCCCTATTCTCTCTTTTAATTTATTTTTGTAATTTATAATAAAGTTTTATTGTACTAAAAACAAGTCTACTATATACTCAATATATGTTCCCTCTGCGCCGGATGGTTGAATGAAAGCTCTTTTGGATTTTTACAGTCTACGCACTCAGAGGTAAAACGGTAGGGCCTATCCATTCTTTAACATCATCATTCAAAACAAGAAGTCATAAGACAAGAACTTTTGAATATCGAATAAACATTTATGTACTTCAGTTTTACTCAAACTTTATTAATTTTTTGAATTTGTTAGGTTATATACCAGTTGACCTACTTTCTAGTTGATCACACTGCCAGTTGACCTACCTTTGAAAAATAGTTAAATAAATGATGTATACCAGTAGACCTACTTTCTAGTTTATCACTTTGCCAGTTGACCTACTTTTTAAAAATAATTAAATAAATCATGGAAACCAGTTGACCTACAAGACAGTTGATCTCATAACCAGATGACCTACTGAATGGAGAAAAATAATAAATATTGAATAAAATATAAATATGGTTTAAACGAACTTACCTACATGCCAGTTGATCACAGTGCCAGTTGACCTACACATTCAAAAACATTTCATAAATGTAATAAAATAATCACAAACTAGTTCACCTAATAGACACTTGGTCTCAGTACCAGTTGACCTACACAAAGCTGTCTGCAAATTCCCCCCACCAATGCTCGAATAAAGGGGAGTAAAGACTAATTAATTTGGTACTCTATGCTATTTCGACATGGTAAGCAGTGCTGCCAACCGTGCCAACTAGGGAATCAAAATTCCCTCTGTATTCAGCTATAAGCGGTAATTAAATAATTTTTTAATTTAATTAAATTAAATTCCGACATTAGTACAATAATATGTAGTGTTAATGAATAATTTGACCTTTTCTGGTGTATTTATTGCGTTAAGTGCCATGCATTGTTCCGAAAGTCATAACTCCGATAGTCATATCTCCGAATCAAAATAAGGCATAATTTCGAAAGGCATAACTCCGAAGGTCATATTTCCGAAAGGCACTACTCCGAAAGGGGTCGTCCATAGATGACGTAACGCCCCTAGAGGGAAGGGGGGTGTTCGGCAGCGTTAAACATCGTTACGAGGGAGGGAGGGGGAGATCAACTCAACGTTGTTATTACGATTAATTCCTAATTTTTTCAAA
The DNA here is from genome assembly GCA_035578135.1 of Flexamia atlantica. Classification (NCBI taxonomy): domain Eukaryota; kingdom Metazoa; phylum Arthropoda; class Insecta; order Hemiptera; family Cicadellidae; genus Flexamia; species Flexamia atlantica. The sequence goes on from JAQJVK010000001.1 coordinate 114,574,428, forward strand.
TATGTCAAATTATCTTCAAAGTACAAAGTTTTTGACTTTTTTAGGGGGGGTGATGTAGTGTGGCCATGGGTGATAGAACAGAGTTGCGTAATTTTTGAGGGGGTTAGTGTCAGCGTTACAAGTCTGTTACGAGGGTGAGGGGGGATTGAAAAGGCCGATTTTAGCGTTACGTAATTGGATGGCCCCAAAGCGTCTATAAAGAACAACTCATTTTAACAGATCAACCATGAGAGTTGATCTCTAACTCGAACTTGTTCCCAATCGACTTAGTTTCGCCATAGGGTAACTAATATTGGTTGATATAACCTAATAAATGTTTATTGATCTGTAACATGTAATATTCTAATAAAATGCTATGTATTAGTGAAAATACTGTTTAAAAAGATTAGCTTTCATCTTGATTAAATAACAAATAAAATCTATACAAGAGGACCCTCGCTGCTCCGCAGCAGTAAATTTTGGTACTAAGACACAAAATCAACTGAAATCAAATAATTCTTCATTTACAAAATTAATGTTACATGCATTGGATCTTTACAAATTCAATGTGACTTGCCCGACACTTGCCTAAGTTGAAAAAGCGGTGCATGTAGCTGGGCCCGGTTATGTTGGAATTTCAGAAAACCAATTAAACCACGATTTATTACCAAGTTGGTAATAATTTTTTCCACAAAGGAAAACGTAGGCCTTTCATGAGATATTCTGTACTTAAGTTTTCGGGACAGCGACATGTCAGCCCGGCACATACGACTTTACAAACTAACTATATACCATGCTAAAATACCCTCGTTACAGACCTGCATACTCAGCGAATTTCATATGCAAAAGAACATAGTTCAAGCCAACACAGCGAGATTTGACGTGTTTTTGTAAGCTCCATAAGATTAACATGGGGAATGAGTGTACATCAGGTTTGCTGCCATGAAAATGGAAATATAGGGGATTTTAGACTATTATACATTAGATCTCATCTAGATGAAGACATAAACCAATTTTATCAAGATGAATATGTTGAGAAATAAGCAAGATATAGAATTTTACTTATCACCCATAAGGTTAACATTGGGACAACGTACTGTGTTTACCACTTTCACTATCTCGGTAACCAATGGACACAGACCAGTGATTCAAAATCCTAAATTGTTCTTTTTTTACTGAATTCAATGGTGCCAACACAAATTGGATATATTTTGTTTTTCTATGTAAAATTTCAAAAACCCACTTTTGGGGGGGGGGTTATCCCTATCCCCCTTTACCCCCCTTCCGGTGGTCCGATTGGGCTGGTTCACGATAGTCCAATTGATTACCACTTTACACGTCTGTACCAAATTTCATTAAAATTACAACATGTCAAGTGAATTGAAACGGATTTTTCTGTCCGTTTCATGAACGGACTCAGAAAAAGAAAACCTAATTTATATATATAAAAGATTTGTGTTGTTTGGAATTCAGCAGAGTGCTCCAGATACGTCCGATCATAACAATCAATAGCTCAAATGAAAGCTGGTATTCACTCATTCAGCTGGCTCACTAAAGGTTCTTAGCATATAGAAGGTTCTAAAACATATACAATTACTTAATTATAACTGGGGAAATATATCTTCAATTGAATTCATAATTCGGGAAATAAACAAATTTATGTTTTTTGGTCGAGTAATACAGTATATTAATAAATGCCGATCCTTGATGGCAAATCTTTGCGTGCACACCTTTAATTTAAGACCTTATTTATGAAAGTCGGTCGAGTAGAAGAGCCAAACAGACCCGGAAAAGAAAAACAAATTTTTTGGTGTTGTTCGGAATTCAGCAGCGTGCTTTAGATACGTCCGATCTTAATAATCAATAGCTGAAATGAAAGGTGGTATTTCGCTGAAGGTTCTTAGACCAAAACATTCAGATTTACCACGTAATTGGAACTGGGGAAATATAACTTAAATTTAATTCAAAAACCCGAAAATAATAAAATTAATGTTTTTGGGTCGAGTAATACAGTAGATAAACGAATGCCGATGCCTGATGGCAAATCTAAAATCCCCGATATTTCCATTTTTGTAGCAGCAAACCTGCATACTCACTCCCCATATTATTCTTATGGAGCTTACTAAAACACCTCAAATCTCGCTATGTTGGCTTGAACTATGTTCTTTTGCATATGAAATTCGCTGAGTATGCAGGTCTGCAACGGGGGTATTTTAGCATGGTATATAGTTAGTTTGAAAAGTCGTATGTGCCGGGCTGACATGTCGCTGTCCCGAAAACTTAAGTACAGAATATCTAAATAAATTCCTACTTTTTCCTTCGTGGAACAAATTATTACCAAGTTGGTATAATTGGTTTTCTGAAATTCCAACATAACCGGGCCCAGCTACATGAACCTCTTTTTCAACTTAGGCAAGTGTCGGCCAAGTCAGGTTGAAGTTTTGAAGCTGCGCGCATTGCATGTAACATTAATTTAGTAAATGAAGAATTATATGAGTTGATTTTGTGTCTTAGTCCCAAAATTTACTGCTGCGGAGCAGCGTGGGTCCTCTAATCTATATTATTAATTCTGTAAGCGATTTTTTTAAATAAAAAAAAATTGTGAGTTTGCCAGCTCGCAGGATGACAAGAGATGGCTCAAATGAAAGGTCTCGGCCCCAGGGGGTCGGGAAAAATAGCAGATTATGTCCAAATATACCAGAAAATGAGAAATAACGAAAAATATCTTCCATTTAAAATGCATTGGGATTGAAAAGATTGAAAAACGTCTGCTTTGTTTACATTAAACATATGGTGCTAATGATTGATTCAAAGCATATGGTAGATGTTGACATGTGGGATTTATTTCAGAATGCAGCCAACTAAGCACGTTCAATGTACTATAACAAAAACATTTTAAATTTAAGATTTTCTGATTTTATTATATTTAAGGGTTTGAGTTTTTCATAATTTAAAATTATGAAAAGTTAAGTACGTTTGTTTAGTTTATGTTATAACGATTCAGATTTAATACCAAATTATCTATACATAAAATATATAATTACGTAAGCGACATTTTTGCGAAGAAATTGTGGGCGTTTGGAAGGTTGCAGGATGATGGGGGAGGGGCTGAAACTGAAGGTCTCCATCTCAGGGCCTCGGGGAAAATACTGAAATTGCTTTAAGCTTACTATAAAATGAGAAATAACATAAAATAACTGTCATTTAAAAACCATTAGGATATAAAAAGGTCTGCTTTGTTTAATTAAAACCAAATGCTAGAAATAATCATAATTTTGTGGATCCAAAAGCCTATATTTTGATTAGTTATTTTGCGGACATTTGCCATCACTGATTAGTAAAAACAAGTTTCACGACGTTTCGGGATCTGGAATCTGATCCCGTCTTCAGGTGGAAGAAAACCTAGAACATAACAAGATTAGTAACACATAGCCAGGAAAACCTGGACAAAAACACAGCTAAAACAGAGAACTGTAAAAGCAGTCACGAAAACAATAAGCTGAAAAGAAAAACAATACACAAAATAACACAGGAATCACAAATATCAAGAATCACCAGACAGGAGAGAGCACGTCCACACCCAATCAGAGCTGAGCTGAGACTGGTAGGAGGAAAGCAAATGGCGGCGGCAACGGAAATGGCGGCGCCCACAGCCAACCAAATCACGGCGCGCTACCGGTGGCGAAAACCTGAAACAGAGACATGTGATATGCAAATTCCGTGTGTCTGTTTGTGTTTTTTAGTTAACTTTTAACCTGATTTTGCCCTTTGGCCTTGCTACGGGTTAACATGTTATGAGAATTTTGAACAGAATTGTTAGTAATTACCCTATTTGCTGACACTTTATTTTCCCTGTCTTTCAATTCTTTGTTTAATATTGGTAGCCATACTGGCCTTATTTCAAGTGAAGATTGACTGATTGGTTGGTCTGCTAGTTTTATATATGAAGCTTCAATTAGTTTTCTTTTGAAAAAATGAGATTCGCGGTGTACTATTTTTGCTTCGTCAAAATTCATCTGGTGATTTTCAGACCAGCAGTGTTGAGCAATTTTTGATTTATCCACTAAGCCCTTCCTCGTGTTATCTTTGTGTTCTTTGATTCTAACATTTAAAGGTCTTTTTGTCTCGCCATAATACGGCCTAGAGCAACTATTGCAGTTTATTCTGTAAACACAGTTTTTTGATCCCTGAGTGTCATTTTTTGGTTTGGTTTTTACGAGACATTACCTAAGAGTGGCCAAAATGAGAAAACCTCACTCAAAGATTGTCAACACATTTTTCTTGTTTACTCAAATTTGGTTGGCCATAGAGATTTGAAGTTGATTGATTATTTGAGGATTTTATCTCTAGTTTATATTAGGTCAATTAATTTTCATGTAAATTTATGATTTCTCATTTTTTTATTCAGTTACGTCTTTGCCAATAAGGATTTCAGAAGCCAAAAAGCAGTAAGTGTATGTGTAGATACTGCTTTCTGCTCTAGTACATGTCACTTGCGGCCTTTTGCTTTAGTACTTTCTGTCTTGCTAAGCCAAATGGCCGTAACTACATGAAACAACTAAATATTTCAGAAGCCAAAAAGCAGTAACTGCTAGCTGTTACGTCTATCTCGCTTATTAGGCTATATCAAGTAGCTAACTGTCTGTTGTAATTAAGTAAAAGGCAGCAACTGCAGATACGTTTTTCTGCCTTAGTTTTAAAAGAAGATTAGATGCCTAAAATTATTAGGAAATTAAGTTACGTGGCATAATTAAATAGGCATATCATTTCAAATGTAGCCTTGTCTAGTTATTTAAGAACTTAAGACCTAGCTTATGACAAATAACTAAAAACGTTCAAATATGTAGCAAATAAAAATATCTATTGTGTTCTAAGGGTTGGAAAAAAGGTACAGAGGAAAATAATGAGAAAAATTAGAAAAATTATATATTGTCATTTAAATAGAACACATTTTACATTAAATTATGCCAACGTTAACAAGGTACCAATATTCTTTATGGCATATATTTAGACAAAATTTACCAAGCTCACCTCATAACGAGATCTATTTTAAAATAATTGCATAGTGAAAACTTCTAAAACATTGTTTTTAGGCCCTACAACCCTGTGCTTAAACCATTAATGTTTTAAAGATATAGGTCACTCACTTATCAATGCACGATGAAAAACCAGGAACATTTTATCTGGTATACAGATTTTACATTAGCTTATGCTAATGTAAATTCTGATTTATCAAGAATATTACGTAAGTTGAGTGATACGAATGAAATACTAAGACAGAAAGCAGTAACTGACTGACACTAAGCCAAAAAAGCAGTAAGAGTAGTGTAGATATTGCTTTCTGCTCTAGTACATGTCACTTACGGCCATTTGCCTTAGTACTTATGCTGTTAACATGTAGATACTGCTTGGCAGCTCTGTTGTATCTAAAATACTATTGAAGATACGACTTTTTCGCTTAGATTTTTGGATTCCTCGTGGTCTAAAACATTAAAATCAACCATAACCTCAAAATCCGAAATATTGTCAGATACGCCTTTTCTTCTTAGCAGGGCAGCGTAGGCCTGAACAAAAAACGATTTGTGATGAATTTTAGGGTGCAAACGATTGGTATTGGACGATTGCTGAGCTTGGTACGGATTTAGTTAATGTGAGGTCTGGTGCAGGCCTAAAGCCGCGTTTACACTATATAATTTGTTTTAAGAACTTTTGTTTGTAAAACTTGTTTAATACAAGTTTTGTTTTTAAAACTCGATCTTATTGTGTGTTAAAACACGTTGTAGAAGAAAAGTTTATAAAACAAAAATTTACTTTGTACTTTCCGACACGGCTCGGGAAACCTGTAACCTGTATTAAAACACGATTTTTTTGTTTTAAAACACGCTTGTTGTACAACTTGCTTAACAATTTTCATTGCTTTCTTAAACACGTTCAAACCAATTAGTATAATTGGTTGTACTGCACAACTTTATAAAATAAGTTGTATAGTGTAAACGTAATGATCTATAGTGTAAACTTAAACCTCAGGGGGCCTCAGACGAGACGTCAGAAAACCAAATGAATTTGTATCAAAATAAGAAATATGAATAGTTAGGTAATTTTAATTTAGGCCTATATACGTTTTTTAAGTACAAAGTTTCTCATGTATATTCTAAATAAATTTAATTTTGGTCTCCTTCATTTAAAAACTCTAATATTTAATAATCCTCAAAAATATTCTCAGCTCAAAATGTGGCCCCCTTCCTTTTGTGGCCCGGGGCAATCTGCCCCCTTTGCCCCCCCCCTCTCGGCGGCCCTGGGGGCCATCATACATACTAATATTCCACACTCCCGTTCTTCCTGTCGGGGGCCGTCGATCGGTGTCGGGGAGGTAACCCACAGGTCCCTTTCAAAATGTCTACCCCTTCTTTGGGCCTCTTGGGCTAAGAATTGCAACGTACCTTCAACTACCGTAGGGTGTTGCAGCCTTAAGGAGTCAAAGCTCCCGATCCGTTTTAGCTTGGGCCACACGGCTACCAGAATCCAGTGGCGGACATCCCCTAGTACAACATTTCGTGGGAACAATAACAGGTCCATTTGGAAGGGGTCGATCACACTGCTCTCATGAAAGGCTGACTCTCGGTGGCCTCGCAGCATTTTCCATAACAGCGTGTCATAGCACCAATCGTTTGGGAGTGTTCCCTTGAACGCCCAATTCCGCCTCTCTATTAGCCTGAAATAGGGGTTGATGATATCGTCAGTCACTTCTTGTTTAGGCAGGACCGAGTTTAATGCCGCAGACGGGACGGGTAGGACCTTTCGAAGAGGCTGGTTGTCTTTTGGGTGTCTCGCCGAGAATCTTCTCTCCCGTCGGGAGGCCATGGTCTCAGGAGGGGGAAAAGCGGGGATACCTAAGGCAATGGTCCACCTGTAACACAGAACAATCGAGCTGTAAATTCAGATTAGGCATGCAAAAAATTTGTTTCTCTTAACCATAATAGGGTTTGAGGTCCTTGGCGTGTGCCGTATTTTCGACATTTCGTTTAGAGCCAGTGAGACGAAAAATATTATCCCCTAATTTCCCCATGATCTCGAACGGTCCCTCAAAACGGGGGGCGAGCTTCCCCGCAAAGGCATCAACTGCGGACGATAGCGGATGAGTCCGTTTCCAAACTCTTTGTCCAATCCTAAAGGTAGTGGGTCGTCTTCTTAAATTGTAATATTTAAATTTCCGTTGGAAAGCTTTGCCGGTGTTTTTCTCCACTTCCTTGAACATTTAGTGATAAGTTTCTAGGCGTCTCAAATGGACATCAGAAGTTGGGGAATCCTCCCTTTCACTAGAACTTTCGAACAGAGAGCCATGCAGGGCGGCCGGCATTTTTAGTTCTCTCCCAAAGTTCAACATTGCCGGGGAGAATTTGGTGGTCTCGTGGACGGCGGAATTCATAGCCAAGCGCAGCTCTGGCAGATGAGAATCCCATTCCCGGTGATCATCCCCAACGTATTGAGCCAGCATGGTCTTCAACACTCGGTTGGCTCTCTCGGTCGGGTTTTCTTGAGGAGAGTAGGGAGCTGTGAGCCTATGTTCAATTTTCCACTCCCTCAGCAGGGTGGTGAAGGCCTTAGATACAAATTGTGTCCCATTGTCAGTGAGCAGGACCTCTGGGGCTCCGTATCGACAGATAATCATTTCATGGAAACACTAAGACTTGGGCGGCTGTAGCGGTCCTCAACGCGGCAAGCTCGACCCACTTGGTGTAATTGTCCTGAACCACTAACGCGAATTTCGCTCCACGTTTCGAACGCGGGAGTGGTCCGATTAGATCCGCTGTAACCATTACCCATGGTCCTTTTGGTCGGCGGAAATGCATATGTCCCATAGGTTTCGTTTGCTCGACTTTGAACTGTTGACATGATATACAGTTACGGACATAGGTTTTGACGGATTTCCTCCAGCCTGGCCAATAGTTACGCATGGCGACTCTCTTACATGTCTTCAGAAACCCAAAGTGTCCCGAAGGAGAGGCGTCGTGACACTCATGTAGGACGGTCGGGACCTCTTCTTCCTTCACACAAAGTTTCCATTCGGTAGTCGCATCCCCTTTCCCCTTTTTTAGGGGTCGATACCGATAAAGTCTTCCCTCCCACACGATGTAATTGGCTGGCGATCTTGGGTCGTTTATGGTGGCCTTTGCGAGAGTGTCGTTATACCACTTCTGATGAGTAGTCTCGGGGTTAGGCGAAACTTGCTGAATCACATTGATTTCGGGTGTGGTACAATCCTCTGGAACTGAAACTGGATAGCGAGACAGCGAGTCGGCTACTTGGTTGGATGATCCCTTGCGATACTCTATATCGAAGTCATACTGCTGTAATTCAAGCACCCAACGCCCCAGTCTTCCCGAAGGTTCCTGTAATTTCATAAGCCATCGCAAGGCTTGATGGTCGGTTATAGCCGTGAACCGGTACCCTTCTAAGTAGGGACGGAACTTCTTTACCGCCCATACGAGAGCTAGACACTCCTTTTCCGTCACGGAGAATTTCCTTTCATTGTCTGATAGCATGCGACTCGCATAAGCAATTACGTTCACTTTGTCACCTTTTCGTTGCGTCAACGAAGCGCCCAATCCGTCATTGCAGGCATCGACTTCCAAAATAAAAGGCACCTCAAAATCTGGGCAAGTTAAGAGGGGCGCATTGGAGAGGCAAGATTTAAGCATCTCGAAAGCCCTATCTTGCGCTTCCTCCCATTTCCAGGGAACATTCTTCTTCGTAAGTTTAGTAAGCGGGGCCGACATTTTCGAAAAGTCTTCCACAAAGCGTCTATACCAGGACGCTAGTCCTATGAAACTGCGCAGATGCTTCACATTCTTCGGTTTCGGAAATTCCATTATTGATCTGACTTTGTCAGGATCCGTTTGTATTCCATTGGAATTTATGATATGTCCCAAATATTTCAGTTCCGTTTTGCAAAAGTGGCATTTCTCGGGGTTGATATTCAGGTTCGCTCTTCGAAGGCGGGTGAAAACCTCTCGCAGCAACTCCAGGTGCTCCTCAAAAGTCTTCGAGATCAAAACTAGGTCGTCAAGGTATGCAAACGCATGGGACTCCAACTCTGGACCAACGATGGTGTCCAATAGGCGTTGAAAGGTCGCCGGCGCGGAGTGGAGACCAAAGGGCATGACGGTGAACTGCATCAAACCCCGACCAGGTATGGTGAAGGCCGTAATCGGTCGACTTTCGACACTCAATGGGACCTGCCAGTATCCTTGTTTTAAGTCTAGCGTGCTGATATACGTCGCATCTTTCAGTTTCTCCAGGATATGATTTATTCTTGGTAACGGATATGCATCGCATTCGGTAACACTGTTGACTCGTCGAAAATCTATACAGAACCGATACCGTCCCGATGGCTTTTTTATCAGGACCACGGGAGAGATCCACGCCGAATTGGAGGGCTCAATGACTCCATCCTTGAGCATCTGTTCAACTTCCTCGTCAATTACCTTTTGCATCGCCGGGTTGCGGGTGTAGTATCTGGATTTAATGGGCGTGTCCGTCTTTAGTCGTATTTTGTGTTCCACCAAGCTTGAACGACCCGGTATTTCCTCAAAGAGTCGTAGTTCCTCTTGTAGAAACTGCTGCAGCTGTTCCGACTCTTCTGGTGTCAGTGGGTTAACCGCCATTACCTCGTTATTAACCTGGATTGTTTCGTGGGGACTAGGGATGTGGCCGGGGTACCGAATTAACCCCAGTTTTTCGATCACATCCATACCTAGAATTAGGTCCGTGGTAAGATTTTCCAGATGAAGGGTTCGAATTTGGACTGTACAATCGTGTATTTGACACTCGAACTCAAAACTACTGGTGATTAAGCTCCTTGAACTATCTGCCAGTTTCACCTCAATATCTACACCCAACGGTTCAACACCTGACGATTTGAGAAATTCCGCTACTCTATTACTTATCAAAGACACTATAGAGCCAGTGTCTATGAGTGCCTTGAAGTTCGTGTTCAATATGTTGACATTGACAAAAGGACGGTTATCTGCTGTCTTGGTTTCGTTGCATCCAGTACTGGCAAACGTTCTTATGTATTCGAGCCATCGGGCCCAGTCGGTGGAGGTGGTGTCGATTCCTGGAGACTCGGGGCACCTCCTTCCTCCCGGTCTCGTCGGGCGTTTCCCGCTATACAAGGGCAGTGTACAGTCAATACGCCTACTTGCTTGCAGTTAAAACATCGTGCCGGTCTTCGGGGTTGTCGACATTCGTTGCTTTTATGTCCCCTCTTTTCGCAGTTCCAGCATGTGGGGATATCTCCGGGTGGTTTTCTGTTTCCGGTTCGGTCGGACCGGCCTGGGGTCGGGCGGTCTTTGAAGGCGGGTTCATATTTAGAACGATTTTCTGGTCTTGGGTTGCTTCGGTTCGGCCGAGGCCCGTTTCGGCCATTTTCGTTTCGAGTGGAAACCTGTGGGGTTGCCTTGTCTTCCGAAGGTACAGCTGCTGGGTGGACTGCGTCGACAGGATACTGTCGGTGTCCACTTTTAACCGGGGAATAGGCCATTTCGGGTACCACGGATTGTGCTGGATTTGGGGGAGGTCGATAGTTACGCTTTTCCCGAAGATAGCTTTCATAGCCTTCCGCCAGCCTCATTAACTCATCCAACGTTTGGAAATGGTCTCTCCGAATCGTCAGTTTGTACTCGGGTCTCATATTATAGTACAATTTATTTAGGATCTCATTATTGGAGTATCCCCCTCTTCGACGCATGAGTGTAGTCAATGCCACTACGAATTTTCGGATTGTCTCAAATTCTCCTTGAGTTTGCCGTAATATTTCTTGCTCCAGGCTTCGTCGGTAATCCGGAGGGAAGAAAAAGTCTTCAAAGCTTCTTAGGAAGTCTTCGAAGGTTGTCCAGGCAGCTCGATTGTTGCGATACCAAAACAACGCATGTCCTTTGAGTAATTCAGGCATGGCCCTGAGCATCAAATCCGGCTGGACGTCATAAGATTCCCTGAGTTCGTGTAATCTTTCGATGAAGGCAATGGCATCACGTTCACCGTCAAATTTCAGGTTTCATTTTCTGACCTGATTGCACACGAGAGCAACATCGGGCAGTTGTCGAGATCGGTGAGTCGGCACGGTTAGGTCGTAGTTATCCCTAGGTAGTGCGTAAGACCTGGCAGACATAGGTATCGGGGCACTAGATCTAAGCAGATTTTCTTCAGGTGGCTCGTGGTACCTCGTCTGAGCGGTATTGTCGGTATGATAACAGTTTTCGGTAGTTGAAGGCAAAGACGATTTTTATCGCTGCATGCTTAATATCGCCTCTTGAACTTGGCGAAGAGTCGCTCCGGGGTTAAGCCCAAGGGCCTCTCGGATGCTGGCACTTTCCAAATCTGGGCCAGGTTGGTTGGCCAATGTCGAACAGATCGGACCGGTGTTGCCAGACACAACATAGGTGGTCGTCGACTGAGGTGGTAATGGCAATCCGTAGCAGGCTGCCGTACCCCAATGGAGTCAAACTCAGGGAACATGCGATTGACATGAGAGTCGAAATCAGTCGTCAAAACTTTTGACGTCGGTTTCGTCGGGAGTGCAACACCGGAGCGCAGAAACGCCACCAGTCTTCTTCGAAGTTCGGCCACCGAGCCTACCGGGTCCAATTTAAACTTTCGCATCTCCAACTTCAATTCATTTTTCTGAAGTCTATAAATCCATCCGACCTTAGCATCAGAAACTTCAGTAGTAGGTGGAGGCACCGAGTCTTCCAAGGACAACAATGTTTCTTTTAGGGGTACATATGACTCGACCTCTGTCGATGGCGACGCCGAAACAGCCGTGCTCGGGGTGAAATCCGGGGCTGCAGTGCTCGAAACATTTGTCGTGGTCGGATTGCTCGAAACAGATGTCTGGGTCGTAGCACTCGGGGAAGTTTTTGGTGTCGAACTGGTGGATGAAATGGGTGTCGTCGTTGTTGATTTTGTCGTGGTTGTCGTAGATCGTGTAGTTTTGGGTTTGTCTCTGTTGCCAGCTCCATTGTTGTCGAGGATATTGAGCATCAAGAGTAACCGGAACGGCCAAAGAAAAAGCTTCAGGTTATACATCATGGTACCTCAAGTAACGTTCGCTTCGAAAAACAATCGTCGATATCACTTTCTTGTCCCTGTTCGGGCGCCAAATATGTGACGTATTTTTCCGGACCGTGAATTTATTTTTAATACGTCAGCATATTAAATTTGTATTAGGGATCAGCTCAGAGGGAGCCAAGGTTCGGATCGGTTCGAGTGGCAAGTTTTTATGAGTTTGGCTCAGTGGATGGAGCATTCAGTAGCCCGCTGGAAGTTCATCATCGCCAAACTCTCTTGAAAAAGGATCGATGTTCCCAGGCTGCTTGATACAGCAACAAGAGGTACTGGGGGTGAGTCGTACGGTTGGTTAATCAAAAAGAAAGAAAGAATCGGGGATTCGGTCGGGTCGAAAATACGGCACTCGGACCGCCGGTTGCCTGGTCGGCAGCTCGACGGTGGACACAGGTTAGGAAATATCCTAATTAATTCCGTAAACCTAGGTGAGGTAATTAATACCTACCAAATTCCAGGTCCCAGGTTGCCTGTTACGGCAACAATACGTTACTGGGACTCACAGGCGACGTCCTTACTCGTAACTTCCCAGGTTGCCTCAACGGCAACAAAAGGCTGGGTAACTCGTAAACGACCGCTAGCTGTAGGCTCGATGACCACGTTGCTGGCTACAACAACAAGCGGGGTCTACACCAGACGATAATCATTAGTCGTAATCGGGAGAAAGGCCGCTAGCCAGTATCAGAAAAATGCCGTTCGCCACTGAGGCCTAAGATCCGCTATATAACGACCTCAATATCGGCACGAATCGTCAAAAGGCCCACTGGGGCGTTAGATCAACCAAATCAGGGACTCGCCGTGAGCTTCCGGCCGCGCGCAATACTTAATAGCCCAGGCGGCCTTAACGGCAGCTGCGAAACACTGGGAACAACAACCGCACCGTTAGCCAAGTTGGCTATTACACCCAGGATGCCGTTTCGGCAACAAAAGACTGGGTAAATAATCGATTCACCGGCCGCACGCAATAATTAAGATACCTAGGCTGCCTTATCGGCAGCGCAGAAATACTGGGCAACAACAACCGAACCGTTAGCCAAGTTGGTTATTAGACCCAGGTTGCCATTTCGGCAACAAAAGACTGGGTAAGGAATCAATTCACCGGCCGCACGCAATAATTAAGAGCCCAGGCTGCCTTATCGGCAGCTCAGAAATACTGGGCAACAACATCCGAACCGTTAGCCAAGATGGCTATTAGACCCAGGTTGCCATTTCGGCAACAAAAGACTGGGTAAGGAATCAATTCACCGGCCGCACGCAATAATTAAGAGCCCAGGCTGCCTTATCGGCAGCTCAGAAATACTGGGCAACAACAACCGAACCGTTAGCCAAGTTGGCTATTAGACCCAGGTTGTCATTTCGGCAACAAAAGACTGGGTAAGGAATCAATTCACCGGCCGCACGCAATAATTAAGAGCCCAGGCTGCCTTATCGGCAGCGCAGAAATACTGGGCAACAACAACCGAACCGTTAGCCAAGTTGGCTATTAGACCCAGGTTGCCATTTCGGCAACAAAAGACTGGGTAAATAATCGGAAACCAAACTAAAAATATATTTGCTTCTACTCAGGTTGCCTTAGCGGCAGCTAAAATACTGAGTAACAATACCGGAATACCAAACAAAAAATTATTACTTTAACCCTGGTTGCCCCAGCAACAGGTAAACGCCTGGGTTTACCCAAAACGAAAATAATTCAACCTATCTTAGGCCTTGAAAACAAAATGCTCGAAATGCCGAATAATATCGGAAAGGAATACAATAAATGTCGAAACAATACCAATCTAAGGCCTACCGTGCACCGTGAACAAGTCGGGTGTGAGCGCCGTGCCACTAGACGTGCTCTCTCGTTCGTGGTCGGAAGAGGAATGAGCGAGGCACCGGCCGTGGTGGCACTCGCCGAGACGGTCACTACTGCGCATGCGCTATCTCCCCTCCACCCCTACTGTCCCCACTCCCGGGGAAAGTTCTGGAGGTCGTGCGCGAGAGAGAGGGAAGAAAGAGAAAGTGACTGGCAAACCGGTTTGCGTTAGGCGCTCAGCGCCGCTAACTACCTTGCAAAATAATACTTGGTTCGGCCGAAAAATAAAACCGTTACAACATAAACAAATGACCATGTGATTTATATTGAACACTAATTACGACAACAGCGCACTCACTCACCCGCCAGTAAGGCTGTCCAGAGCTTTACATAATAAATCTTTAAAAAAAGTAAACTGTTGAAAGCAAATCCAAACCAGCTGTAAAAATAAGTTTATCTATAGAACTATTTCAGAGCTTGGCCTTATGTTCAGTTTGTAAACAAAACTGAGCTTGCTCAAATGTCGATGAATAGCCAGACTGTTCCGAAACTTCAGCCCGTTACTGTACTTTAGTGACGCCCTTTTTTAAAATTCGGAGGCTTCTTGACAAATCTACATAAAATTCCTTTTAATTTGACACCTCAAACGTTAAAATCCGTCCAGCCATCATTGAGGTTGGACTGTGAAAAGAAAACCGCTTGCGTATTAATATATAGACTAGATAACCCGTAGCTCGAAATCGAGCAAAAGTTATATAGTAAAAGAATATTCAAACACCGGCAAAAGATCAAGCTCTGCTTACAGCGACATATAGCTGACCGTGAGCAAACACTGGCGCCGTGAGTAATGACTTTCTTTGTTTAGGGATTGCCTCTGCATCTTACTGATAATTATCGCCAAAACACATATTGTATGGAACTGCTGTCTTTACAGGCGACCTTTCCTTTGCAGCAAAAACGCGTAAACGACGCATTATCTCTACCAGTCTTTTCAATCTTGAAATGCAACCCACCACAATGAAAACATTTTTAGTTCATTGGTCTGAGGTTGGAAGGAGCATCAAATGTTACATCGGGAGGGTGATGCCAGCGGTTGCGATCGTGTTCTTTCCGACTCCTCCGACCAGTCAATGTTCGTCTCCTTCTTATTAGTAAAATCCAAAAATAGATTTGCTCAGGTTAATATAACTTCAAAAAACACTATGAGATATCGTAAACTACATTGTAAAACTGGTAACTGCGAAGTTTAAGAGCTTTAAAAACTTCATAACATAACTTAAATTACATAAAAAATCGTTTAAAAAAGAAAATGTTGAAAACAAAGCCAAACCATCTATAAATATAAAACTGCTCTTTTCAAAAAATTTCTTATAATTGCTGCTGTCTGTGGTTTAATTCAGAGCTTTGCCATATGTTCAGTTTGTAAACAAAGTAAACTGAGCTTGCTTCAGTGTCCATGAATAGCGCTACTGTTCCGAAACTTCAGCCCTTTACTGTACTTCAGTGACGCCCTTTTTTAAAATTCTGAGACTTGATGACAAATCTACATAACAATCCCTTTAATTTGACACCTCAAACGTTAAAATCCGTCCAGCCGTAATTGTGGTTGGACTGTGAAAAGAAAACCGCTTGCGTATTAATATATAGATTTTCAAGGTGCGACATGTTTTACATAACCTCTTATCAACTATAAATGAATATAATATTTTATATTTAAACAGTAGTCAGCTGTCCGTTATTCTTTTGTGGTGCAATTGGATTCTGTTTTATATTCATGATTTTATAAAATATGGAGTTCTTGTTTTCTATTAGCATGGTATTTAAAATATTATTTTTATCTTTTTTATGGTTTTCATAAATATGATATTCTTCTTGGATGTTCATTTTGTTGCCTTTCTGTTGTATGTCAAGAAAAAACATGTTATTTTCGTAATTTTTGTATTTGTGGTCTGTTTTTAATATGTGGTCGGCAAAAGTAGATTTTTGTGTAGTTTTATTGTTTGATTTTATTGCCTGTATGTGTTCATTATATCGTTGTTTGAAACTTTGAATATAATGTTTTGATATATATAATGCCTTTGAGTTAATCAATAAATTTTCAAAAACAAACAACAGTTCAAACAAATACGAAAAATGTGGCATTTATAAAATAAAGTGTAGTGATTGTCCAAAATATTACAGTTCGCGCATTATATCTCCGGCTATGACTGAGTCAGCTGATTGTAAGGTGCGGGGGGGAGAGGGGGTACTTTTCTGAAAACATTTTCTAAAACACCGATACCTGTCAAATGCTGTTTTTACCAATATCATATGTTAGAAATATTATATGACACGGTTAGTAGCGCAGTGGTCATAGCCGGAGATATAATGCGCGAACTGTATATAGGCCAGACTGGCAGAAGTTTCAAACAACGATATGATGAACATACAGGCAATAAAATCAAACAATAAAACTACACAAAAATCTACTTTTGCCGACCACATATTAAAAATACACCCGTTGCAGCAGACCTGCATACTAAGCGAATTTCAAGTGCAAAAGAACATAATTCAATCCAACATAGCGAAATTTGTCATGTTTTGTAATCTCCATAAGAATAACATGGGGGATGAGTATGCAGGTTAGCTGCAACAGGTATGTTAAAACTGGTTGGTTTTAATTCATTATTTAGTAGATCTTGAATAGAAGAAGCCATGTACCAAGTTTTATCAAGAAATGTTAAAAAATAAGGAAGATATAGAATATTTTTATTTCCCATAAGGATAACATGGGGAATGATTATGCAGGTTTGCTGCCTCAAAAATGGAAATTTCGGGGGTTTTAGACTAAAATACATTAGATGTCATCTAGATGAAGCCACAAACCAAGTTTTATTAAGATATGTTGAGAAATAAGCGAGATATAGAGTTTTACTTATTCCTCATAAGGTTAACATTGGGACAACGTAGTGTTTACCACTTTCAATATCTCGGTAACCAATGGAGATAGAGCAATGATTCAAGATACTAAATTGTTTGTTTTTTTGAGCTGAATTCAATGGTGCCAACAAAAATTTGATTAATTTTATTTTTCTAGGTAAAAAACTCAAAACCCATTTTTGAGGGGGTTTATCCCCCTTTACGCCCCCTTCCGATGGTCCGATCGGGCTGGTTCACTAACTCGTCCAATCGATTACCACTTTACATCTCTGAACCAGATTTCATTAAGATCGGACCATATTTACGGCCGCTATCGTGCTTACAGACACATATATATGTAGAGTAGGATTCACCTAAGTTGGCCAAAATAGAAGTAAACAAATTATTGGCTTTTTACGAATTTAAGCATAAAATCCAGCTGTGCTGAAAACATTGTCAACGAACATCTGTTTTGGCGTAGCACTTGTAGCAAAGAAGAAGTTTTGATACAATATTGCAATTGTAAGTTCACTTGCGCAGCTTTCTATATTACTCAGGGGCTTTTCCAAATTAATTATCTATTAACAGAGAGAGGATGTATCATGGATGCGGCCTGGTTAATAGTCTTAGATTTTCTTATGAAATAATATTTACAAAGAAAAATAGGCGAGTTTTTGAATGGCTAGTACTAGTTGCTGCAAGTCGGCAGCTAAAAAGAGAGAGATTGTCTCATATTGCTGTCAAAATTTATAAAAGGTGTTTCCTTATTGGCCCAGGAAAAAATAAACAAGCAGTTGAAGAAACTAAAATACATGTAAATCAAGAAATAAAATCAAATTAAACTTTGACAGATATGTAAAAAAGTTGAATAAAAATAAAAAATTTCTAAAAATAGGCGATTTTGTAAACATTGTATAACCTATAACAACATTGTAAACAAACGCAACGTGGCAATTTGACAGTTATGAGAAAATGTAAACAGACACCATGTGTAACCAACAATGTTTTCAATGTGACTTGTATAAAAAATTTTGATGAGATGATTAGTACATGCTTTGGCCAACTTAGGTGAATCCTACTCTATATAGATAGATAGATAGATAGATAGATAGATAGATAGATAGATATATAAATATTCGAACGAATGGTGTTTTTTGCTTCTGGTGGCCCCAAAACGAAAAGTTATCATGGTCTCGGGCTTAGGTCTTACCATGAGACCTACGGTAATAGCTTCTTCCCTATAGGGGAAATTCGCTAACAGACCACAAATACAAAAATTACGAAAATAACATGTTTATTCTTGACATAGTACAGAAAGGCAACAAAATGAACATCCAAGAAGAATATCATCTATATATTAATATCTCCCTAGTTAAATAAAGATCACTTATAAGGGCTACTATTAAATAAATATTTAAAATTAACATGAGTACCCTTTTGTTTCAAAAATAATTTTATTTCACTGACGCGTTTCGACTATAATAGTCATTTTCAAAGTGCGACATGTTTTACATAACCTCTTATCAACTATAAATAAATATAGTGGGAAATATAGAAGCGGTTTTCTTTTCACAGTCCAACCGCAGTAACGGCTGGGCGGATTTTACCGTTAGAGGTGTCAAATTAAAGGGAATTTTATGTAGATTTGTCAACAAGTCTCAGAATTTTAAAAAAGGGCGTCACTAAAGTACAGTAAAGGGCTGAAGTTTCGGAACAGTGGCGCTTTTCATCGACATTTGAGCAAGCTCAGTTTTGTTTACAAACTGAACATATGGCCAAGCTCTGAAATAGTTCTTCAGGTAAACTTATTTTTACAGCTGGTTTGGCTTTGTTTTCAAAAAATTCTTTTAAAGATTTATTATTATGTAATTTAGGTTATGTTATGAAGTTTTTAAAGCTCTTAAACATTGCAGTTATCAGTTTTACAATGTAGTTTACGATATCTCATAGTTTTTTTTAAGTTACATTAATCTGAGCAAATCTATTTTTGGATTTGTTGCATTTATAATGCCACCGATAAGAAGAAGACGAACATTGACCGGTCGGAGGAGTCGGAACGAACACGATCGCAACCGTTGGCATCACCCTCCCGATGTACCATTTGATGCTCCTTCCAACCTCAGACCAATGAACCAAAATTTTTTTCATTGCAGTGGGTTGCATTTGAAGAATGAAGAAACCGGTAGAGATAGTGCGTCATTTACAAGGTTATGTACATAAAGACAGCCGTTCCCTGCAATCTCTGTTTTGGCGATAATTATCAATAAGGTGCAGCGGCAATCACTAAACAAAGGAAGTCATTATCTGCCAGTGTTTGCTCTCGGTCAGCTACATGTTGCTGTAAGCATCAGAGTTCAATCTTTTGCCGGTGTTGAAATATATACCTTTCAGGAAAAAGAGAACATGGGGAAATGAAGGTGTTCCCAATCATTAACGTTTATATCGGAAACTCCTGCGGTAAATAAAATTAACTTTGAAAGATTCAATAGTAAGCTATAATTTTGTTAATGAAAACTTTAAATGTATATAAGTAGGCTGATTATTCTTCATTCTTTTACTATATGATTTTTGCTCGATTTCGAGCTACGTGTTATCTAGTATTTATGAAAACCATAAAAAGATAAAAATAATATTTTAAATTCCATGCTAATAGAAAACAAGAACTCCATATTTGATAAAATCATCATGAATGTAAAACAGAATCCAATTGCACCACAAAAGAATAACGGACAGCTGACTACTGTTTAAATATAAAATATTATATTTATTTATAGTTGATAAGAGGTTATGTAAAACATGTCGCACTTAGAAAATGACTATTATAGTCGAAACGCGTCAGTGAAATAAAATTATTTTTAAAACAAAAGGGTACTCATGTTAATTTTAAATATCTATATATATATGTGTGTCTGTAAGCACGATAGCGCTCGCAAAAATGGTCCGATCGGAATGAAATTTGGCATAGGCATGTAAAGTAGTAATTATTCGGATGAGTTTGAAAACCAGCCCGATCGGACCACTGGAAGGGGGGATAAAGGGGGATAAACCCCCCCAAAAATGGGGTTTTTTGGGGTTTTCACATATAAAAATAAAAATAATCCAATTTTAGTTAGCACTATTGAATTCAGCTAAAAAAAAAACAAAAAATTTAGTATTTTGAATCATTGCTCTATGTCCATTGGTTACCGAGATATTCTAAGTGGTAAACACAGTACGTTGTCCCAATGTTAACCTTATGGGAAATAAGTAAAATTCTATACCTCGCTTATTTCTCAATATATCTTAATAAAACTTGGTTTGTGGCTTCATCTAGATAAGATCTAATGCATTTTAGTCTAAAACCCCCGCAATTTCCATTTTTATGGGAGCAAACCTGCATACTCATTCCCCATGTTATCCATGGGAAATCAAAAATTCTATATCTTCCTTATTTTTTGACATATCTTGATAAAAGTTGGTATATGGTTTCTCCTAGTTCAGATCTACGAAATATTGAATTAAAACCACCCAGTTTTAACAGACCTGTTGCAGCAAACCTGCATACCATTCTCCATATTATTCTTATGGAGCTTACAAAAACATATTAAATTTCAATACCTTGAATTGAAATATGTTCTTTTGCATTTGAAATTCGCTGAGTATGCAGGTCTGCTGCAACGGGGGTATTTGGTTTTTCTCAAGGCTTGGTTGATTATTCTATCAGGGTATTCGTTATTTCGTAGTTTCTTGTATATATATGAAATTTCTTCGTTTAATATTTCTTCATTGGACGAAATTTTATGAGCTCTCATGAATAATCCTTGAGCAATGTCTATTTTTACTTGGTTTGGGCTGTTAGGGGCGCTTTCCCCAAATCTCGCTTAACTCCGAAGCTAGTTTAACCCACGGCTTCACTTTCTCCTAAAAATCTCCTTTTATACTTAGTTTAATTCATCCCACGCAGTTCAGATGAGAAGTATGGTTTAACTAACTGAAGGACATAGAGAAAGATCCTTTGCACAGAGAAGTAGAACTGCTGATTGACAATGTAAACTATTCTTGTTTACTTGACAAATAAGATTTTTATGGATGAAAAAATAATTTGGGCTTTGTTTCGACGTTCGTAAAAATATCTCCGTTATTCAGTAACTATTCCAGGTTACTTTAAATTTGTACTAGGCCTACTCTATTTTGTTATTTTTAATTTTTTTTACAGGCAGTGTTTTATTTTTTTATTCATTGAGTTTAACTAGACGATCTTACAATTTGTAACCTTAATTAAATATGGATGATATAATTTAACTACTGAATGAAGTAGTTGAAGAGGATTTTGATTTTTGGAGAGGTAGGTGCAGTTGGGGGTAGCCAGCTCAGCTGACATAAGCATAAAATGATAAAATAGTGTCGTAATTGTGACGTATGTGTGACGTGTTTTTGACGTATTGGTGACGTATTTGATGACGGATGTGTTACATAGTGATGATGTCACTGAGGCGATGACGTGTAGGTTTAAAGGGGTGGGTATTGAAGTTACGATGTCGGGGTGGACGGCGCGACGGCGCCGCCGAGAGGCCGGTGCGACGGGGAACGGTCGTAGTTGCAGTGCGGTGCCGGGCGGTTACCGTATCGTCGGTGTCATGGTGTCAAAACTACCGGTCGGTGAACTGAGACTTGGAAAATAAATCGAGGTTTTATCGTAAAGTATGAGACATAGTCGAAATATAAAGGAAAGGGATTTTCCGCGTTCAAGTAGTTTTACCGTACTGTCGAACTTAGTGTTACGGTGAGTTTTGACGCTAAGCGTATCGTAGTTGTCGGAGCAAATTTTACATAATGTCGCAAAAACACAAGTGTTGCTTTCCGATGACGCAGAAATGAAATAGTTTTTGCCGTATAGTCGGCTTCGAAACTACTGGCCGGAAAACTTGGTCTTGTAAAATAAACGGAATAGTTTTACCGTACCGTTGTAAAATCTGGGTCAATGACATCAAGGGCTGTTTTTTTCTAGTTACTTTTTAAAAACTAAAATTCCGAATACGTTTGTAATTTACGAATTTGGGAAAACAATGATAAACCTAGTGAGTTGTAAGTTGAATAAATTGTGATGTTTAGACTTGGGATTCATCCGGTTAGTCTTTTTCGGTATTTTGTGAGTGAACGGGATCCGAAGTCCCGTCGTCGTCGGTGCCTGTTGATTTTTTCCGGTCGAGCGTTTTCGGTTGTTGACACTTCAATCGTAGGTGACGCTGTGGGATCCGGAGACCAGTCGGGTGCGTGTTGAGAACAAGACGACAACGAAGAATCTACCCATCCGCAGAGATTGCTGTCGAACTCAACGGTGACCTTCAGTTGTATCGGTGGATGGTCCGCTATCAAATGTAGAAGTGTCTCATGTAGAATTCCTACATCGACCTCGTCACAGATGACCAGTTGGAACTGCATGGTGCTCGGCGGATCGCTGATGTTGGCCGGTCCGCTGCTGAGGGAGGAATGGCGTCTAGCGATGCACACGCCGCGTATTTAAGCGCGAGGGGGAGAGAAGGGGGGGGACACTGCTTCAAGGTCACCATAGAGGGGTTCTTTGAAATGTACCATTTATCATCGTAAAAATCATAACGGTACATTAAAAAAATTAATACTAAGATATGTAATCATGAGTGATAAATTATTAAACTAAGTTAATTATTTTCATGAGGTTGTTCGAGTCTTAGTACAATGCAGCTTGTACGAAATATGAAGAAAAGTGATTTTACGATGAAGTAGTTTGACGGTACTGCCTAACAATAGTGTTATAGTGAGCGTAGCGTTTACGGCGCAAATTAAATATATATTTATTGCTGCAACAATAGGTTACTTTATTACCGTAAGACCTAAGCCCCGGACCATCATAACTTTTCGTTTTGGGAACTCAGATACCAAAAAACATCATTCTTTCAAATTGCTCTGTGTGTCTGGCAGCACGATAGCGCTTGCAGAAATGGTCCGATCGGAATGAAATTTGGCACAGTCGTGTTAAGTAGTGATTATTCGGATGAGTTCGAAAACCAGGCCGATCAGACACGGATATAGTCATGGACTTAGCCATTCGTGGGCGTCAGTTTAACACATTTCGTATTGAAGTCAAGGGTAAACAAACGTTGATAGTAAATATGAAATCCAGGCACTAATTATTGTTGTATTTTTAACTTATAACTAAGGGTCTCGTAGTAACAAAGTGAAAAAAACAGCCCTAGACAGATTTATCGAGTTATAAATACAGTGTAAACTTAAATAGGGGGTTTTTGCCATTCACGGTAAAACGATTTGATATTTGTTAAACGGTATTTTTAAATACGTAGACCATAAGATGATTTAACTTATTATCATTTATGGTATTGTTATATATCCATCAACGATAAAGTTTGGGTGGCTTGAAATATGTTTAGTCCATTCAAAATGTAGTTTTCGCGGAAAGGTTTTGGGTTAACTTTGATTTTTTGTGGTTCCTTATGTTTTTTGTGGCGCCGAATCCAAATCTGGCGTTTGTTAACAACATTTCGTGACAAAAAAATTGTCAAAATGCAAAATAAGGCATAAAATCTGCTTTTTTACCTATTTTTGCTTATAACTCAAAAACCGTAAATTTTATGTGGTAAACAATTAAGGTTAACGTTGAATTCAGCTTGGAAAACAAATAATTTGGCATTTTTGAATTATTTCTCTTTGTTCATCGGTTAAGAGGGGGCTTATAGATATAATTCAAGGCTCATCGACAAGAACTAAAATTAATCACAGTTAAATTTAAGCAAGTTCCCGGTAACATAGACCACTTATGTTAGACCACATAAGACCACTCTTCCGGGCTGATAAGAGATATATAGTTATGCAAATCTATCGCTCGTTTGGACATAATATGGTTTACAGTTATTGTCTGGTTTGCGTCCTCACGCATACAGTGAAAGACTTGGCCATTTCGTGGGCGACAGTTTAACCATAAACATCTCTAGTACAAGGCCGCGGCGCTAGTAAATGGCAACATCGCGCCTAAGGGTTCAGCTGATTTGGTTATCCATACTCTCTTATGACACTAATTTTTGTTTACTTGAAACCAGCTGGCTCTGTAGGGGAAAGTCAATGGTTTTACTATGCAAAAAAACCCTTGAGAAGCGACGTTGCCAGGTAGAAGGCCGCGGCCTTATTACTAGAGATGGCTATTGTTTAACACATTTCGTATTGAAGTTAAGGGTAAACAACGTTACCCCTTAATAATTGTTGTTTTTTTAACTATAACTAAGGGTCTCGTAGTAACAATTTTTTCTATTTTCTTGGTCTGAATACATTAATGCGTTGTGTTCAAAAATTATCTTCTCAATTATTTTTGCTTCACAGATTTTCTAAGTGTCAAAAACCTTTTTCTTATGAAGTTAATCAATTTTTCATTGATAGAATCAAGATTAAGGTACGATATTATTCTCTGGGGGTGTACGTCATAGTCACATTTTTTACGTGTTTTTTAGATTGCAGAAAAGAGCTATCCGCATCATGGCGGGAGTGTGCAAGAGATCACCTTGTCGGAATATTTTTAAATCATTATCAATTCTCATGCTACCTTCAATTTATATTGTTGAAATTTTAACCATACTATAAGTTTAAATCAACGACAGTAATGACCGGGACAGATGTTCATAATTATATAATAACAGGCAAAGGCAAACTCAACATCGGCATCGGTTGGAAATAACCGCAACACTACTTCAAAATATTGGGCCTAAATTGTACAACAAACTACCAGAAAATATTAAATTACCAAATTCAGAAACATAGTTAAAATTCTCTTAAAAATTCTCTTAAAGAAACGCCTTTTGGAGCGTGCCTCTTACTTTGTTAGCCATTAGAGTGAAATGGAGTGTTGATAAATTGGAGTTAGGCCTATTATGAAGTTTTTATGACTGAAAGATTGTTTTTTTAAAACATTAAAAAGTGTCCTTGACCTAATAACTTGCTGCACATGAACAAGATTTAGTTCGAGCCATTAATTATTGAAATGGGATGAATTTTAAGCCAACGCTGTGTGGAATAACCAGAGAACCATTTGTTTAATAAAACCATTCGCTTTTGAACGAAAAAGTCGTCAATTCTGCTTTGTAAGCTAATATCCATATTTTCATCTTTACCAAGTATTTGACACATACAATTCGTTTCTTATTACCAAAATTTAATCCCTTAGAGCAGAGTTGGGTCCTCTAGATACTTATGTTCCTCCTGCCGCGGGATTCAATATGGGTTCTTATGGGACTAAAATTCGTGATTCGAAGGAGTCGTCTGATTGGTTGAGATCAGGTGACGTCATACCTCCTTCCCCTCCCCTACTTACATCACTCTCCAGACAGAAGGAAAACTAATGTTATTCTAACAATAGGCGCCGCTTTTAGAGCGTGATTTCGGTGGATTGGGGAGGGGGGGGGGGGTGAAAAGAAATCATATTATTATTATTATTATTATTCTGAGCACAGAGGTCGTCACAAACATGGGATAAGGAAAAAAGAAAGGTGTGTGCACAGTAAGCAGGTGTGACTTAGTTGGGATCATGCAACTAGCACCTACGACGACTACAATGAAAACCAGTTTATACAACTCAATGAAAATATTTTATGTGTACGGTCTTAGCTTAGCTTTCATACCGCGTGTTTTGATATAATCCGTCACATTGCATGTTTGACGATCATGGTTAAATAAATGTTTTAATTGTCTGATAAAATAAAATTAAAAATACAATCTTAACAGTAGAGATCGAGTATTAGGCCTAAACGCTCTAAGTGGCGAATTACAATGTATATCTTTATGGACAACAAAATTCTTCATACACAATCTAAGTTGGTGATATCGTAATTACCAGAGGGGGAGAGTGTTATTTTATTGATGATAAATTTGAAATCCTTTACTTAGAAAAAGATATTTAAAATTTACCAGTTTATCATATTTAGTCACTAGTTAGTAGTGGCAAAGTGGCGTTTCTGGGCCAAAACGCATTAATCAAAAGTGACAGCTACATCCGGTTGGTGACGTCAGAGGCTGTGACGTAGCTGTGACGTGTTGGGGTGGGCATTAAAAGGTTAAATGAGCGGAAATGGGTCAAAGTCAGGTGTGGATGTTTTTAAAAAGATCTTGCATTTTCGGAAAATCCGAAAATGCAAGATATGTTTTTTTATTTTTTATTTTACATTAAGGTTGAATAGTTTGCTCCCAAATTTGAAAAGTAAGTTGTTGTCGGTGGTGAAATTTCTTGCTTATTTTCATTCTTTTTGTTGTTGTTGTAAGTTGGCAAAAATACATTTTTTCGTTTTGATTGTTTGTTCCATAAAGTTCCAAAGATAAACCGAACCCAGTGGTTATAAGTTGTTTTAGTTCTTCACTAAAAATTTCCAAATCCTTGTAGGTTGTAAGATTGATAGTGTTGTAGTGAATCCCGCGAATGTTGAGAGACATGACTAGAGTTGTTTACTCGACGAGAGGTGTAGCAGGAATGATTATTGCAAAGCCGGTGCTGCGGGTACCTCCGATGGTAGTGGGGGTAGTGGTGGGGGTAATGGCAGGTGTTTGTTTAATCACTTTGAATTTAATCGTTGCCACAATAGACCGAGCCGATGTTGCAATTCTTCTAGTTTATCCAACCGGTTCTTTTGATATGTTTTGCAACTACATTTACAGTAGCAGAAAGAATTACATTTTGAACAAGCTTTTCCGTCAACTTGATCTTCAGGTATTTTAAAACATTTTTCTTTGCAACAATAAGTTATAAGTGTTAGATTATTTCTTTTGGATGACATGTTGGTTGTAGCTTGTCTTAAACAGAACTGAGCCTCTCAACGTTAAAGTTTCGTATTTATGTAAAGTATTCGAATAAGACAATCGAATAAAATAATCGAATAATACCATCGATTAAAAGTTCAAGGTCATCCGTTTGAGTTTAAAAAATACAACATATCAGTATATAAAAACATATACTGATATGTTGTTTTTTATCTTTTTATTTAAAACATTTTTTTACAATATTTACAATGTTATTTTTGTGTGATGTGCAGAGTAAGTTCCGTAGAGTTGTTCCCGCTCATTCCGTGTGACACCAAATATAATGATCCTGGCTGAATTTCCCGCAGTTCTTCATTTTGCAGCAACTGGACGAGTCGTTTTGGAAGATATACTTGAAACTTTGGTTCATCACCTGGTGTATATGGTGCATCGGATAAAGATGCGACGACTGCGTCTCCACGTGTTGTATCAACTTTTTTCATTTCATGAACAATATAATGTTTGTGTTCTTTTAGTTCTGAACATTTCTTGATAATTAGAGTATTTGATTTTGAATGCAAGTTGAATTGTTCAACTAAACATTGGAGAAACTGTTGTGATGCCAACCTTCACAGGAGATGTCGTCTGTTCGGAGTATGGAGTTAGACTGATACTCGGGGTGCTCTTCGTTTATATAACCTTCAGAACCCCCACTACATTCTTCCGTTTGTTGTTGTACTTAAGCAGCTAAGTGATATGCGTTTTGTAATGCGCATTGAGATTGGTTGTGTTTCGGATCTATTGTAGAAACACAAATATTTCTAGTATCAAAGTGAAATGTTTTGTCCAGTTTTATGTTTAAAACTTCTTTGTTCGTGTACTGTCGTATCCAATTCTTTTTTTCCAATCCTCTAGTATATATGTGTGTAAATTATTTGCAAAAATGAAACATAATTTTGTGTACATTGTTGTACGGTAGAAAACCTTCAAACCAATGGATATGATGAAAATTATTTGTTAGCCATCTGTTTGTTATTTTAGCTTTTGACTTTAGTTCATGGACAGAACACGGTGCTTCAAATAAAAACGGGTACGCTACTTGTGTAAGCAAATCTAAAATTACCAATTCTTTTATGATAAATCTATCATCGTTTCCGCGAAATGCTTGAAATTCAATTACACAAGGTTTTGCTGCCATTTCTTCATCCTGTCTGCTCATCACGGTGTCTGCTGATTAACTGTTTTCCACACCACGGTAGGTTAGATATATAAACCAGGCCGTAGAGTTGTAGGCGCGTTGGTGTATGTTTAACGTGGGCACCGTCCCCAGTGGGCCTACCCCACGGTTTATTGTTTTGTTAAATTACATTGTAGTTTTAAACTAGCAAAGTTTCTTCTTCTGTTTTATTGTTGTTGTTGGTTTCTTCTTCTGTACTGTTGTTGTTGTTGTTGTTGGTTTCTTCTTCTGTAGCTTCCGTTGCAACTTCAGTAAAAGGTTCTAAGTTTCTTAACTGCCTCCACATTTCCACTTCATGAGGTATTCTATTAAAGATGGATGTATCTATTGGTCCGTATTGTAAAGTGCTGTCTGGTTGTTTTTCGCATGCATCTACCAGATATTCCTTAATAACAGAGCTTGAAAATACTAATTGTTTCATATACCTGGTAATAGGTGATGTTGCATAGTTTAAAATGTAGAATTCTTCACGTGTTAGAAGAATTTTATTTTCAAATTGTGTCGAGTCTCTAATTCTTACTTGTTGTTGACCACGATGTTTAATAATGTCAATTTCATTTTCACAATCCAAAAGTCGAATGTTAGTTTTTCTTCCAAAGAAACTGTTGGCTAAGTAACATTCAATAAAATGTAGATGTTTTAAAAAGGAATCCCAAGCATTTTCTGAAAATAAAACCATCTTTGTACCATGGCTTAGTATTACTGCGGGAGAGTAGTCTAATGATTTTACCAATCCTATCGACACACTTTTACTCATGCAAGATGAAATAGGATAAAAGATGCGAAGGAAAACTTCAGTTAAAATGTTTGGTGGAATATTTTCTTCAAGTTTTCTTTTCTTTCTTACGTTTATTTTATTATTTTCCAACTTTTTATTTTGTTTTCCAAACTTTAAAAAGTCATCTATTTCCTTTACAACATTTTCTTCAAAATGTTTATCATCATCATTTTCCAATAAAGGTGTTGTTTCGGAAATGCCTTGTACAACTGATAAAGAACTCATTTTGTTTATAATGCTGTAGACGATGTTACCCATACAACTGTAGACAGTCAACTAAACAATTTGCGTTCCCGCACCTGCTTTTATAACCGAGTGGTGGGGGTATTTTTTTCTTTTCATTCTACAAAACTGCTTTTACTATACCGGTTAAAGGTGTATATGTAACAATTTTATCATGTAAAATTAAACAATAAGCAGATGTATCTTTGGGTACATTTTGTTCAAATTCCATTTCTATTTTTATATCTACACTGGAAGATTTTACAGATTCATTTTGTTTGGAACAATCAACTACAACAATCGGATAGGTAGATTTAAATTGGTTTGGCGTTAATAAAGGTGTGTTTGTTTTTCCACAATATGAATTTTGGAATCTTGCGTACATATCGTGCAAAACGCTAAACCTCTCTTTTGTAAAGTTTATGTTGAAGTTGTCGTATGGAAAGAATTGCGAGTTTAGAAACACCTTAAAATTTGTAAGTTTGCAATGATCAAATTCACCAGCATGTTTAGTTATTTCATTTCTTCTTTTTGTTTGTAATCCAAATATTACATATCTTGCCTCCTTTTCCAAATGAGTAGAAGTTTTTACAGTCCTTGTATGACGTTGTGTTTCCGGTAAAACCGGATATTCATGAAACTCCCAACTTCTAAATGGTATTACGATATCACGATCTGATTTTAAAGTTCTCAATAATGAAATTCTATTTTGATCGTTTAACCGTACATGCGGTACTCTCCAAACAATCTTGTCTAATTGCATTTTCCATTCTAAATTAGCTTCCGTTGTTCCATCCGGTGTTAAAGATGCTAATCCTTTTAATGTACTTGTAATTCCCACCTTTTTTGTTGAATCTACTGTAACTCCGGAAATTTCATATCTTATTTCATCAAACAAATATGCCATGGGGTTATTTATGAACGGAACTGTACTTGCAGTGCTTCCATCTCTTTTTGTTACTCTTCCTTCGATATACAAATAACTTTCACATGGAAGTGTATAAATATCTTGTTGTTGTATGGGAATTCTAATTTCATCATTATTATTTAATTTTGATGAAGCGTAAGGGTTGTGCGTATGATATTCCTTTTCCCATACGGTTTCGTCGAATGTCGGACCCTGCGCTATATCCAATATTTCCATTATTAATAAGTTTTAATCCAATTTCTTCTAGAAAACGAATGTTATCACTTGTTAATCCTTCTATAGCTGAAGTGCTACTGACTTGTTTACCAGTCAGATCTTTCTTTTTAAATGATAACTCCATTGTTATACGGTTGATTTTATATGTATTCGTGTAGTTATAGGTTCGTCTCTAAAATCAATATGATTTCCGTCTTGATCTGGTATGTTCACCACAATGTCTGACATAAAACTGGTGTTTAACGGTAGGTACACTAAGTTTTGTGGCTTTTCCACAATTTTAAAACCCGGAGCGACTGTTGGATAGCATGTGTGCAATATATGAGTATTTTCACCATCTCTATAAGAACCATGTATAATATTACATGTAACATATATACTGTTAACTTTCATTATTGTCACAGTTATAGCACCTGAATGGTTAATATTAGGTTCTAAAATTTCTGTTGTTTTAGGAAATCCTAATAAACTACGAATTGATTGTTCTTTGCTAAAATCTATATAATATTTACATTTAATTTCAGCTTTCATAGTATTGTTATTTCCTTTTATTGTTATATTATCTTTTCCCATATGATTTTGTATCGCTTCATGTATATCATCAATTTCATATGCTCCAGTGGGTAAACTAAATACTTGTATATCTGAATATTTGTTTGTATTTTTATCTTTTGTTTTGTAATAATGTATTTTGTCAGTAACGTTGGGAATAGAATTATAAGTTGTTATATCTAATATTGCGGCTTCCCATAATTTATCTTTTTCCAAACGTAACGCAGGGAAAAGAACACTTCGTAAAGTAGATGAAGTTCCAGTTAATGATACTGTATAGGAAGACATCTTAAAGTTGACTGACGCTTTTTGTTAAAAAATCTAAACATAAGCAACCTGATGATACTGTCCACAGATTACAGTATCATCAGGTTGCTCTCTTTTATAATTGTATAGTACATTTTTAGCTGTATTAAAGTAATATTGTAGTTATTTTGGTGGTGGGAGATTACCAAAACTATCAAAGTAGTAAATAGTTGGTCCTAGTTTCTTATAACATATCCAATGAGTGCCTGATCATTTACTATTACAGTATCTAAATTTAATATTCCTTTTTCATTTTTCCAAATTTTAACAGGTAATGCATCTTTCATAAATACTCCTCTAAAAATGGAATTTTAAAACAAGAAACATAAGTAATTAATTCTTTATCTGTTAATTCTTTATTTGGAATTAGTAATTGTTTTTTCTGTTTAATACACACGATACGGTCTTAGGTATAATCCTTTTCCTTTTTTTATCATTGACCATATTGTTTGTTTCTTTTTATTTTTACCTGCGGTGGATCGTCGTTTTCTTCTTATATTTCCTCCACGTTTCTTTGCAGGTTTTCTCCTTCTTTTTCCACCTCCTTTCTTCTTTCCACCTCCAAACATCGTTTTACCCTTCATTGCTGCTGATACCGCTAAAGCTGCTGCTTTTTCACCGATACTAGCGTCACTGGATGTTACTCTTTGCCAAGCTTTTTCAGCAAGTGCTCTATCCGCTATTGATCTATTTTTAGTATCTGTAAACTTTGAATATGCTATATCGTGTTGTTTGCAGGCTTGATCAAGTTTATTTATTCCAAGATCTCCTCTAGCAAGTCTTTTTTTCAATTTTGTTCCAGGACCACAATACTGATAACCTCCTGGTAAATGTAGTTCTACAGGTAATAAATCGATAGCTTTATTAACTATAGCTCCAACCGGCTTAGTAATAAGAGAAAGTGCTGTTGATGCTATTCCTCTTTCTCTCTTTATAACGTGTCGATTATGACTGATGCGTTGAACTTTCAACATAGTCTTTTATAGTGAAAGGAAATGTCAATACTTGTTTATTTTATAAATGCTTTATAATGAATGATGCACTTATCCTTTGACATTGTTTATTTATAAGTATGTTTGTTTATGGGTAAATAATTTTTTTCCAGTTTTGCGGTAGGATTGTATCTTCTTCATCATCATCATTAGAAGATCTTAAACTATCAGTTTCCTTATTTAAAAAATATTTTTCCATAACATTCTTTTTAACCCAATGTAACTTTTGATCAGATTTTATGGGGTTTATTGTGTTATAAATATCATATAACACTACACTTAAGAGTCTTACAATGTAATTTACATTAACAGCATCAGTAAAATCAACAGGGTCATTTAAGCTAGTCAATCGCAAGTCTTCACAATTAAAAGACTGCATATTATGATCTTTTTTAGAAAACCAATTGGTGACTAATGAAAAACCAACCCTTGGTGACTAACAAGCGGTTTACATACCTCTAAGTCCCAAAGGTTAA
This sequence comes from Flexamia atlantica, assembly GCA_035578135.1. Taxonomy (NCBI): domain Eukaryota; kingdom Metazoa; phylum Arthropoda; class Insecta; order Hemiptera; family Cicadellidae; genus Flexamia; species Flexamia atlantica. The sequence continues at coordinate 114,606,677 of JAQJVK010000001.1, forward strand.
GTCAATAGCGGGGGGCTTTCTCTAAAGCCTCAACCTTTAGTGACTAACAAGAGGTCCTTGTACCTTTAAGTCCCAAAGGGTTGCGGTTAAAATTACGCAATTTGCTGCGTAATTTCAGTACCCACATGATGTACTTTACAAATATTGAAATAAAAAAATAAAAAAAATAGAAAATGTAGATTTTTTCAGTTTTTGCGATATAACTTTTACACCATTGGTTTTATCGAAAAATGTTACTGGACCTTTTTTGTTTGTCTTTTAATTCCGCTTAATTTGAGTACCCTCACGATAGATTTGGAGCATTTTTGTTATATCCACTGCCAATGTAGATTTTTTTCAGTTTTTGCGATATAACTTTTACACCGTTGGTTTTATCGAAAAATGTTACTGGACCTTTTTTGTTTGTCTTTTAATTCCGCTTAATTTGAGTACCCGCTCAATAGATTTGAAGCATTTTTGTTATATCCACTGCCACCGTGTACGTCGACGCAACTCCAAAGTTGAACGGCGACGAGATCAGGTCACCCCCCCCGGTGGGACAAAACGGAGAACCCCCCCCCCGGTGGGACAAAACGGAGAACCCACCCCCCCTAGCCACTTCAACCCCAACCCCTTTGGGACTTAGACTCTTGTTAGTCACCAAGGGTTGACGCTTTAGCGAAAGCCTAAATTTAAAAGTCTTATGATGGCCCTTACAAGGACCGTTCTTTTGCCACCAGGGGTGGACTTTGAAGGAGGGGAAGGAAAATAGGGTTTTAACCTGAAAGTTTTATTTTTAGTTTTCCATTTTCTTTTACTATTTGTAGGTGTCGAGGGTTAAGGGGAATAGAGAGTATTTTAGGAAGGTCGATAATATAGATCTTAGTTTTTTCTAAATTGAAAATGTAAAAGGAAGAAGAATCGTGTTTGAGGATTCGGTATTTTTGGTTATGTTTGAGTTTTTTTAGATTTATTTTTTGCTGGGGTACATGTAAAGGCGAAAGAGGTCTTTTAATAGCAGAAGGTTTAGAAGTAATTTTAATGCCGGTAAGAATGTTTTTTCGAACTTGTTGAAGAGGATTTTGAGCGATGGTAGATGTTACATCATACCAATCTTGATTGTTGTTCGATTGAAAAATTCGTAACCCCAGCAGTTGTAAGTAGGTGAAATAATTGTTCCAAATGGTAAAGTACTCGGAGCGGTTCATATTGAAGTATGTGTCGTTAGGATGGTGGCAAGGCGGAGAATGAGTTGTTGAGTGTAGAGTGTAGACTGTGTTAATCAATAACTTGAGCACCTGGTGTGCCAGGTGATGTAACAAGGACGATGACTTGTATTGATTACCAACTGTCCGCCCGCATGCCAGAGCTCGACAAGCCCGCAACAGTGTCGACACTTGTATTGATTAACTGGTCGGCAGCAAGCGAAAGCGTGCGAGGTCACCAGCAATATAAACCTGGCCCACGTGGTCTCGTTCGTTTGTAAACATATTAATTCAAATATGTTGTAAAAATTTTCTTACGATATTTTATTGCAAATATTTCTTAAGCCAAATGTTAACAAAACCATTCGCTAAAAAAGTCATCAGGGGCTCGGACTTCTCAATTGCACATGGGCCCGAAATTCTGTCACCGTGCCTGTTGATAGCGTATTGTACATTCATAAAATTTTGACTTCTAATGGTAATGTAATTTTGACCTAATGATAATGTGAAGTTTGTTTTAAAAACTAATTACTGTATTTATAATGAGATTAATATTTACTCAGTTTTAGCGAATTTCCCCTATAGGGAAGAAGCTATTACCGTAGGTCTCATGGTAAGACCTAAGCCCGAGACCATGATAACTTATCATTTTGGGGCCACGAGAAGCAAAAAACACAATTCGTTCGAATTTTTAGATATATATATATATATATATATATATATATATATATTATAATGATACATAATTTATTAATAGAGTACCCTTTTTTAGTTTAAAAAACATTTATTTATATATGTTTTTTATATTTATATATATTTATTTAAAAAATATATATATAAAAATATATATATATATAATATATATATGTCTGTTAGCACGATAGCGGCCGTAAAAATGGTCCGATCTTAATGAAAATTGGTACAAACGCGTAAAGTGGTAATCACTACGACGAGTTCGTGAAGCAGCCCGATCGGACCAGAGAAATTATACTATTTATTTCCCACCGAAACGCAAAATTTATTTCAATTTTAATAATTAAACTTAGAGTTCAAACGGATTATACCGAAAACACGGGGGGAGTAGGCGGAGGATATGACCGGAAATCTGCCAAGATCCTCCGGGATCGGTCACCGGGCTGCTTGCGTGCCCTGATCCCGGGAGAATTTGTAAAGTTCCCGGCAAAACTGCAGTCAGCACGCCCGCTGGCAGCAGCGGCCTCCTCATTGGCTTAGCCCATCAGCCAATCAGAGGCTGCGCTCAGCGGGAGAGTTGACAAAACTGGGTCGCACACTGCGATCCCATCACTCGACGGACCGACTGCACCGGGGCAAGCCAAGCATCTTCAGACCTCCACAGAAGACCTGCAGCGAAACGGCGGAAATCTTCGAGGAAGAAGCGCGGCGAGATCCCACTTCAAGATGCATCCCCGCTGCGTGGTAACCGCCTTGGATGGAACCTCGCGCATACAACAGTCACAGTATGTCACTGCGCTCAACGCGGTTCTGTCCTACGCGGCTTTTCGTCCCGATCGCCGTGGGCCTCTTGAGCTGACTTGCGACATCGTCGGGGTGTTGTTGCCATGCCTGGGAATTACAGCCCCACCGTTGGACAAGTCTGCTGCACAGCTGAGGCTGCTTGTCTGATTCCGGTGCAGTTTTGGCCCTGTCGGGTCGATGCCTTGCCTTCTCTCTTTTCTATCCTTTTCTGCCATTTGGCTTGCGCTTTGCATGGTGTACTCGTATAACTACTACTACTACTAATATTGTTTTCCCAAAGTGTAAAACTTAAACTGTGTCCCATTACCTTTCTCCCGTCACATCCTAAAAGCCCGGGGGCTATAGCAATGTGTTTGCTGCCACCCAAAAACCCCCTGGGGGTCTCCAGTCGGGGCCGTGAAGGCACTATGGTAGACCCTTCCTTTCCTGACTGGTCGCCAACGTGAAGTTGGTTCAGTCGGTTCCTTTTTTTAATACTGTTAACTGACCTTGAACCTGTTTCAACATGTTTAAATGCAAAAAAATAGCATCAGGCATCGAATGTCACGACCATATAGTAACATTTATTTATTGGATCACATCTCAGCTACAGTAAGTGAAATCGGCACACGGACACCGGTCTGACACTTAAATGGAGCCAAGTGGTAAGCTTATTGGAGCGGGTTAGTTCAAAGCACTTTAGTTAGATGTCGTTGTAAAAACATGGTTTTCTTCTTCTTCACTGAATCAGTCAATCAAAACCACGATAACGATCTGCTAACTTCCTATTCCGTTTCCCCTGATTTTCTGTCACGACGTGTACACAACCAAAACGAGTTGGAACTAATTTGAGTGTGAGAAAATACCTAAAGTACGTTTGCCACTAGTGTAAGTTGTTTCGCGAAATACTGTACTGCGTGATTTATATTGTGCTTAAAGCTATTGTTAGAAAATAAATAGTAGATGTTTACATAAAAGCACTTAATAACAATTAACCAAATTAATTTTTATTAAGTGCTTTTATGTAAACATCTACGTATTTATTTTCTATCAATCACTTTAAGCACAATATGAATCACTCTGTACAGTATTTTGCGAAACAATATGCACTAGTGAAAACGTACTTAATCAATTTAATCTTAAACAAATCGGTAAAGTCATTAAAATTGAAAGTCTAGCAAACAAAACAAGAAAACGAAAATATAAACAAAGCAGACGACGACGATCGATGTATCGCATCGACGACGGTCGATATATCGCATCGACGACGATCGATATATCCCATTTCCATGTAATAAAAAAAAATACAATAAGTATTTTTTACTTATTGCCAGCCAAACTGATTTAATTTTAAGGCGAGCAGAAAAATATCAAACGACCTCCCCATAAAATATTATTCCTTATAAAACTGGACTGATACCATTGATGGCGGATGTGTTAGCCCGCCGGGCCGACCTGACCGAGATCACCAAGACGGCCCTAGAAAACCGCCAAACTGTAATGACCCACCTGCGCCAGGGGAAAATCGGTCAAGAGGATTTTAGTCTGTATGAAACTCAGTTATCCAGTAAACTCTCTCCTGAGGAGCGCGAAAAGGCGAATGGCTACCCGACCTATCCACCCCCGTTAGAAACGCTCACTAAGTTCGCTTTTGTGGATGTGGCCCAACATTCACGCCCGGACCCTCTCATCATGGAATTGGACGACTTCTTGGGAAAGCCCACAACCGGAGACCCGCTATCGACTGAGCAGGAGGATTGTATGTCGGTGCAAAGTGATGTTCTAACAATCAACGTGGAAGAGGACGATTGGGAAATGTTAGAGGGCGAACTTCCGACACCGCATCTGAAACAGACCCCTTCGCTGGAGACTGCAACGGCCTCGGTGTCCGTGTCCTCCGTAGCCCCTGCCGTGCCCGCAACAGAAACCGCCGAGTCCACGACCGAGAAGGACACGTCATTGGACAAACAGGACAAACCGACGCCTAACCAACCTGAGCCAACCGTTGACCGCCCCTGTGGGTCAGGCCACATCGAAAAACCATTCCCGCCCCCACCGCCACGAGCCAAGAAGGACAGCCTCGCCGAAAGAAAAATAGAAAATCTAAACGACGGCGAGTGTTTTTGGAGGACAAAATGGAAAACTTTCCTTACAACTGATAAACGTCAAACTCTTACCGGATTGGTTATAAAAAAAACTTGACCCTAGACCCGAGGGTCTCACACGATACTCGAAAATGTGTTTTAGATGACCACACAAGAGGTCCCGTTTTATTTTTCTTTACACCAGAAGCGTCGTCTCAGAGAGACTAATAAAGTTTGTTTAATTTCGAATTGTATCCTAAAAGACTGAAAGCAAGACTGCTAAGAGTAAGGTCTTTATCTGTGATATATTTCTAGTTTAAGTACCAATGTATTTAATTTTAGTGGTATTTGTTCCGACACTAAGAAGTGTTAAAGTTTCGGATGTTTGATTTTTGAACAGTCCAAGGAGGACGAATATAGTTTATTTGATTCTAGTCACCTGCAAGATGACCAATAAACCAAAGCAAGACGCTTTTTTCTTTTTATCGTTTTTCTTTTTTTTCCTTCGAACTCAGAGGAGAGTGTAGCGGTTTTATTTTTCGGCCGAACCAAGTATTATTTTACAAGGTAGTTAGCGGCGCTGAGCGCCTAACGCAAACCGGTTTCCCAGTCACTTTCTCTTTCTTCCCTCTCTCTCACGCACGACCTCCAGAACTTTCCACGGGAGTGGGGACAGTAGGGGGTGGAGGGGAGTTAGCGCATGCGCAGTAGTGACCGTCTCGGCGAGTGCCACCACGGCCGGTGCCTCGCTCATTCCTCCTCCGACCACGAACGAGAGAGCACGTCTAGTGGCACGGCGCTCACACCCGACTTGTTCACGGTGCACGGTAGGCCTTAGATTGGTATTGTTTCGACATTTATTGTATTCCTTTCCGATATTATTCGGCATTTCGAGCATTTTGTTTTCAAGGCCTAAGATAGGTTGAATTATTTTCGTTTTGGGTAAACCCAGGCGTTTACCTGTTGCTGGGGCAACCAGGGTTAAAGTAATAATTTTTCGTTTGGTATTCCGGTATTGTTACTCAGTATTTTAGCTGCCGCTAAGGCAACCTGAGTAGAAGCAATTATATTTTTAGTTTGGTTTCCGATTATTTACCCAGTCTTTTGTTGCCGAAATGGCAACCTGGGTCTAATAGCCAACTTGGCTAACGGTTCGGTTGTTGTTGCCTAGTATTTCTGAGCTGCCGATAAGGCAGCCTGGGCTCTTAATTATTGCGTGCGGCCGGTGACTTGATTCCTTACCCAGTCTTTTGTTGCCGAAATGGCAACCTGGGTCTAATAGCCAACTTGGCTAACGGTTCGGTTGTTGTTGCCCAGTATTTCTGAGCTGCAGATAAGGCAGCCTGGGCTCTTAATTATTGCGTGCGGCCGGTGACTTGATTCCTTACCCAGTCTTTTGTTGCCGAAATGGCAACCTGGGTCTAATAGCCAACTTGGCTAACGGTGCGGTTGTTGTTCCCAGTGTTTCGCAGCTGCCGTTAAGGCAGCCTGGGCTATTAAGTATTGCGCGCGGCCGGAAGCTCACGGCGAGCCCCTGATTTGGTTGATCTAACGCCCCAGTGGGCCTTTTAACGATTCGTGCCGATATTGAGGTCGTTATATAGCGGATCTTAGGCCTCAGCGGCGAACGGCATTTTTCTGATACTGGCGAGCGGCCTTCCTCCCGATTACGACTAATGATTATCGTCTGGTGTAGACCCCGCCTGTTGTTGTAGCCAGCAACGTGGTCATCGAGCCTACAGCTAGCGGTCGTTTACGAGTTACCCAGCCTTTTGTTGCCGTTGAGGCAACCTGGGAAGTTACGAGTAAGGACGTCGCCTGTGAGTCCCAGTAACGTATTGTTGCCGTAACAGGCAACCTGGGACCTGGAATTTGGTATGTATTAATTACCTTACCTAGGTTTACGGAATTAATTAGGATATTTCCTAACCTGTGTCCACCGTCGAGCTGCCGAGCAGGCAACCGGCGGTCCGAGTGCCGTATTTTCGACCCGACCGAATCCTCGATTCTTTCTTTCTTTTTGATTAACCAACCGTACGACTCACCCCCAGTACCTCTTGTTGCTGTATCAAGCAACCTGGGAACATCGATCCTTTTGCAAGAGAGTTTGGCGATGATGAACTTCCAGCGGGCTACTGAATGCTCCATCCACTGAGCCAAACTCATAAAAACTTGCCACTCGAACCGATCCGAACCTTGGCTCCCTCTGAGCTGATCCCTAATACAAATTTAATATGCTGACGTATTAAAAATAAATTCACGGTCCGGAAAAATACGTCACAATGTAAAGGTACTTTACACAAGAAAATATTTTGCTGCAACCGCAAGTGCAACTGTTAAATGCTTGCAAGCTCAACACAATTCATGAAGTACGACGACTAAAGTGTGGAAACACATTCTTAAATGTAAACAAATCATTTAAGATGAAAGGTTGCCAAAACAAAAAGACCAGCTGATGCATTGCGCAAATATTTCCAGAAATTTTAATTGCGTAAGAAATCTCTCGGTGAACTATTTCAGGGCATTCTTTTGTAGTGTAAATGAGGTGAAACGTAAACAAAGTTTTGACAATTCTACCAAAACATGTGTTTATTTAGCAGACTTTTTGGGAGATTACAATTTTCGCCACCCGCCAGTAAGGCTGTCCAGAACTATAATTTAGGTTATGTTATGAAGTTTTTAAATCTCTTAAATTAACATTGCAGTTACGAGTTTTACAATGTAGTTTACGATATCGCATAGTGTTTTTTGAAGTTATATTAACCTGAGGAAATCTATTTTTGGGTTGGTGCATTTATAATGCCACCGAAAAGAAGAAGACAAACTAAAAAACATTTGAAAAACATTGACCGGTCGGAGTCGGAAAGAACACGATCGCAACCGCTGGCATCACCCTCCCGATGTACCGTTTGAAGCTCCTTCCAACCTCAGACAAATGAACTAAATATGTTTTCATTGCGGTGGGTTGCATTTGAAGAATGAAAAGACTGGTAGAGATAATGCTTCATTTACGCGTTTTTGCCACAAAGGAAAGAAAGGTTATGCCTATAAAGACAGCCGTTCCCTGCAATCTCTGTTTTGACGATAATTATCAATAAGGTGCAGCGGCAATCACTAAACAAAGAAAGTCATTACTTGCCAGTGTTTGCTCTCGGTCAGCTACATGTTGCTGTAAGCAGAGTTTGATCTTTTGCCGGTGTTAAAATATACATTTCAGAAAAAATAGGACATGGGGAAATGAAGGTGTTCCCAATCGTTAACGTTTACCGGAAACTCCTGCGGAAGATAAAATTAATTTTAAAAGTTTCAGTTTATAAGTAAAAGTATATAAGTAGGCTGATTATTCTTCATTCTTTTACTATATGATCTTTGCTCGATTTCGAGCTACGTGTTATCTAGTGACTATTATAGTCGAAACGCGTCAGTGAAATACAATTATTTTTAAAACAAAAGGGTACTCATGTTAATTTTAAATATTTATTTAATAGTAGCCCTTATAAGTGATCTTTATTTAACAAGATATATATATATATATATACAAACTTGAACGAATGTTGTTTTTGGTATCTGGGGGCACCAAAACGAAAAGTTATGATGGTCCCGCGCTTAGGTCTTACCATGAGACCTACGGTAATAGCTTCTTCCCTATAGGGGAAATTCGCTATTCGCTAATTCCCTATAGGGGAAATTCGCTAAAACGAAGTATTAAGAAATCATGAACAAGAAGAAAGCCAACAAAGATTTATTCATACAGTCTCAATTCCATATGTATGAGGAAAATCAGAAAAAATAAAAAGAATAAATAAAAAATTTGGAATCAGGACAGCTTTCACAACAAACTGTAAGTTAAGAAGCAAACTCACGAAAGTTAAGCCAATAAACGAAAACCAACACTCCAAGAACGTGATATATAACATCCCATGTGAATGTAATAGAAGGTACTTTGGGCAAACATCCAGGCGATTTAAGAATAGAAGAACACAAAAAGAACATTATAAAAATGCAAGAAAATAGCTCAAAACTCAGCGAACATGCATTGTCAGAGAGCCATCAAGTAAAATGGAAAGCATCTAGTATAGTATTTAAAGAGGAAAAATGGAGAAAAAGAATTATTAAGGAAGCTATTTGCATGACTGTATAAAAAAGATGCAATATCCCAACCAAGTACCACTATCAGCCAAATTTACATTCCCATGGCGGAAGAGGAAGTAAAAAACAAAATTAAATATGGAAAACTTATTCAAAATTAGTTACAGTGATTATTTAGGTGTAAGAATTTCAAAAATATTTTATAATCTTACCTGTTTATAATAATTTTACCATATTTTTTTTTATCAAATTATTAATGTTTATATATTAACATAACCTGTTCCAGTTAAAAGGCTGACGATGGACCTAGAACAAGGTCCAAAATATACAATTAAAAAAAAGTTTAATTTTAATGATGTGTAGCCAATTAAATTTTACTAATTATTGGTTCATATAGTAACTTGTTTTTTTACAACACAAGTTTATAAAACAAGTTGCATAGTGTAAATAAATGCGGCTTAAGATTCGTACTGATTTTGGGTGAAAGGCGGAGGTATCTACTCAACTTCAACTTTCGAGTATTTTGCAAAAAGTCGACTCAAGTCGAGCAGTGAATAATGCTTGGCTCAAAAAAGCTTGATGGTTGCTTGATGGTTGAGTACTCGCACACCCCTATTTTTTTGTCATCATACTGAAGAAATCAATTGAGACCTCAGGCACTGATAAAGGTTATTTGGAAAAATAAATTATATTGTTAAGTTTATTATCAACAAGCAGTTACCCGTGGCTTCGCTCACAATAAAAATTACAGCTGATCTTACTTCTGCTCTTTGAACTGTCAAATTTTAGTATTCACAACTGTTTACAATTCAGTATTTGAATGTTAACATCCTTATAAAATGTAAACATTGAAGCTAAGGACGTTCACGGGGGTAGCCCAAGGGGATTTTAAGGAAGTGAATAGGCCTATGTTCATTTGTGATATAGTGGCTCTATTCCTGCAAAATTTTAGCTCAGTTGGAAAAAACGTATTTTTACATGGTTGAAAGACAGATATTCACACAGACATCCATACTTTCACATTTATAATATTAGTTGGATAATTAGTTACAGTGTGATGTGTTACTATGTGTAATACTGTTCACAACTCGTCAGATGTGTTACTCCTTGGTTGAACTTCCCCTCTTTTCTTTCGACTGCAGCCCGGGATAAGCCATTTTCCAGCCTAATCATTCAACATGCTGTTTTTAAACTATAAATAATTAAATGAAAACAATAAATGTCTGATCAGGTAATTACTGAGCTTTGAAAATGTTGAGTGTGATATTTTGAATTATCTTTGGTTCAGGTGCAGTACCTGAAAAGTTAATTATAGAATCAACTCTATATATAACCATAAATAAACGAATCCTAAAAATATTACTGTTGAAGTAGAGGGTTAACTACAGAGTTAGGCGGTAAATAACTTAAAACATGATAATCATAATCATCAGATTTATTAATAACATAATCACATTTTGGTTGGAGCATGTATTTTGAGGAGAGAAAAAGCTACTGAAAAAATTTGTTTTATTGCTTTCAATAAATAGATCCGAGCTTCCATTAGAGGTACCATGTGCCCCTGACCATCCTGAAAAATAAAAGCACTTATAAATCTAAGTTAATCAAATAACTGGTAGGGTGAGTGTATCAGTGAATGACCAGTTACGGGTGAGATCTTAGAATAAATAGTGATTACTTCCACATTAAATGGATTTCGATGAGTTCTGTATCCTCTAACTCTTGCATAAGATCTATAGACTGACATAGGATATTACTTATATATCTAATTATGGAGAAAAAGGTTTTAATCAATTTTTAAGAAACCTATGTCATAGTTTCAGTGAATGACCAATGGTCATGTTTCAGTGAATGACCAGGTTGATTTCGATTAACATAGATAAAAAATATGTCTAGGAAAAAGTTTTTTCATAAAGTTCCAAAAACAATCGTAAAAATAATGATAAATAACATTTTTGTGAAGTTACTTTTAGATCAAGTAATGAATGCAATATTTTTTTTTGTTAACAAATCTTTTTAGCCTCACTTTTTATATTTTTTTATTTTGCTGTAACCAACACTCAAAACTTTTGATTGTTTCTTTCTTTCATCTTTGCGTGGCTCTTCTTATTTCTTCATCGTTGGCTTTTCTTTTAACCACTCCTACTTCAGTTTTTTTTATTTTTGCGTAATTTGACTTCTATTTTTTGAATGCAGTTTTGTCAAGGATGTTTTCTTCACAAAGGATACCAGAAGATGCGCTCATCCTCTAAGGGGACGATACAAACTAAAGTCAGACTTTGTATTCTTTATTTATAAACCTGCCATTGCTCCCTTCTTAAAATTAAGCGATTGAACGTGACCAGCCAAAAATATTGTAAGATATTTACTTACATCCTGGTCATTTACTGAATAGGACGAGAAACCCCCCTTAAATGTTAACTATTATGAAGAAACAAAGTGCATTATTACTATTTATAGTTTTTACTTTCTCCCCCCTATACATAGTATATGGAGAAAGTATTGTTTTCGTCAAAATTTTAGAATTTGAGTTGTTAGTGGATATATTCGTTTTAGTGGTGTCTGTCTGTCTGTGTGTGGGGATGAATGTGTGTGTGTGTGTGTGTGTGTGTGTGTGTGTGTGTGTGTGTGTGTGTGTGTGTGTGTGTGTGTGTGTGTGTGTGTGTGTGTGTGTGTGTGTGTGTGTGTGTGTGTGTGTGTGTGTGTGTGTGTGTGTGTGTGTGTGTGTGTGTGTGTGTGTGTGTGTGTGTGTGTGTGTGTGTGTGTGTGTGTGTGTGTGTGTGTGTGTGTGTGTGTGTGTGTGTGTGTGTGTGTGTGTGTGTGTGTGTGTGTGTGTGTGTGTGTGTGTGTGTGTGTGTGTGTGTGTGTGTGTGTGTGTGTGTGTGTGTGTGTGTGTGTGTGTGTGTGTGTGTGTGTGTGTGTGTGTGTGTGTGTGTGTGTGTGTGTGTGTGTGTGTGTGTGTGTGTGTGTGTGTGTGTGTGTGTGTGTGTGTGTGTGTGTGTGTGTGTGTGTGTGTGTGTGTGTGTGTGTGTGTGTGTGTGTGTGTGTGTGTGTGTGTGTGTGTGTGTGTGTGTGTGTGTGTGTGTGTGTGTGTGTGTGTGTGTGTGTGTGTGTGTGTGGATGTAAACAAAGCTAGAGACGACACCAGTGGTCCGATTTTCATGAAATTTGGTATATAGGTATAAAGCCGTGGTATCTCCAGGCGTATTTTTCATTATTTAAAATTTTTGTTTTTTAAGGGTATTTACCCCATAAAAACCCATAAAAATTACAAAAATCCAAATTTCTCAAAAACAGCTCTAACGATTTTGATAAAAATTTCATGGTTTTTAGTGCTTAAGATGACAAACAAAATGACACCACCCGCATATCTGTAAATATTCCGGTTCAGAAGTTATGGGGGTTTAAGTGTTAAAAAATTCATATTTTTCAAATTTCACAAAAACTGTAACTTTTAAAGAAAATATACTTGCAACCATTAAATTTGGCTTGAAAAACTAAATAATCTAGTATTTTAAATCATTAGTCTACGTCAACTGGTTGCAAAGATAATTGATATTTTAGTTCAGTGGTAAACACAGTGCGTTGTCCAATGTTATTCTTATGGCAAATATTAAAAAACCGATATCTCCGTTATTTACTAACCGATTTTGATAACATTTGGTATATATTTGTTTGATAATTAATTGTTAATTTGTTTTATTTCACTAAATATGTTTTCTGGTTTTAAATGACTTGAAGGGAGAAAGTATGTGTCAGTTTCCTGATACCATTTATTTTTATATATGTCATATTTCACTAAATAACCAAATTGGTCATTCATTGGTTTTGACCAAAATTTGTATTCAGTAAATGAGCGGTCTCGAAAACATTTTTAATATTATTTAAAGATCATGAGCAGATGATTTAAACACAATGTAAACTATTCATAACCATGAAACTAACACCAGAAGAAATATTTAGCCAAAAAAAAGAAAAGAAAATTGTCTTACATAGAATCACACTAGAGTGATCGAGGCTCTGATGGCCATAATTAAGACAGTAAAAAGTAAATACCCCCGTTGCAGCAGACCTGCATACTCAGCGAATTTCAAAGGCAAAAGAATATATTTCAATCCTAGATAGTGAGATTTAACATGTTTTTGTAAGCTCCATAAGAATAACATGGAGAATGAGTGTGCAGGTTTGCTGCAACAGGTCCGTTAATACTGGGTGGTTTTAATTCAATATTTCGTAGATCTGAACTAGGAGAAACCATATAGCAACTTTTATCAAGATTTTTCAAAAAATAAGGAAGATATAGAATTTTTTATTTCCCATAAGGATAACATGGGGAATGAGTATGCAGGTTTGCTGCCACAAAAATGGAAATTTCGCGTGTTTTAGACTAAAATACATTAGATCTTATCTAGATGAAGCCACAAACCAAGTTTTATTAAGATATTTTGAGAAATAAGCGAGATATAGAATTTTACTTATTTCCCATAAGGTTAACATTGGGACAACGTACTGTGTTTACCACTTACAATATCTCGGTAACCAATGGACATAGAGAAATGATTCAAAATACCAAACTGTTTTCGTTTTTTCGAGCTGAATTCAATGGTGCTAATTAAAATTGGATTATTTTGATTTTTATATGTGAAAACCCCAAAAACCCATTTTTGGGGGGTTTATGCCCCTTTACCACCCCTTTCAGTGGTCCGATCGGGCTGGTTTTCGAACTCATCCGAATAATTGCTACTTTACACGCCTATGCAAAATTTCATTCCGATCGGACCATTTTTGCGAGCGCTATCGTGCTTACAGACACACACACACACACACACACACACACACACACACACACACACACACACACACACACACACACACATATATATATATATATAATGAAAGACCTTTCGAGTTACAAATAATATAATTTTAAATAGAGACACTTGTTCCACGCATTATTATAATACTTAGTAAGAATATAAAAACGTACATTTAAGCTTAGAGCTGCTTTGAATAACCCGGAGTCTCGGATAACTGGGGCTCAGATAATCGAGAGTGTACTGTATTACTTTATAGGCGGTGTTGGATTTACCAATAGGCCCACAAGGCCCGGGCCTTTGGCCGCGCAGTGATAGGAGGCCGCTCAAGGCCCGGAAATAAAGCATCCAGAGCGAATAAGAGGGAAGAATCGGGCTTGAAAACGTAATTCAGGGACTAAAATAAAGTGACCACTTTTTACGAGGCCGTAGGGGCCTCGGGGGGGGGGAGGGGGCTGTATACAGATCTAGGCCTATGGGGCCCGCCGACCGTAAATGCTACTGATTACCTGATTACCTGATAACCTAACTCTTCATCGTTGCCTGGAATATTCCGGTTGGATTGTGTCATTTCACTAAAACAAATTTAATGTAAAACAAATTTAATGTAGGCATACTAACTACATATATACAAGCATATATACAAGATGGCGGCGACTTACGCAACCAGGATTTTGTCCTTTCTTTCCTCTAGGACCTCTGCCAGGGTGTACGGTGCCAGAGACACCAACCCGTTCTTTATTTTCTTCTTAAATGCCCCAAACTCAAGGTGACGAACATCCTTGGGAAGAGTGTTATACATTTTGAGTCCAATCATCGGGAAACTGTTCTTCCTCAGAGCAAGTCTTGAGTAATCAATGGCAATGTTGTCCTTGTGGCGGGTGTTGTAAGGATGGACCTCCTTCCTCAAGGTGAACAGATGGGCGTTGCTATGCACGTATAGAATACTACTTAATGCATACTGTCCATATAAGGTCAATACACCCAAAGTTTGGAAGATCGGTCTGCAGTGATCTCTCCATCCCGAAGCAGATATAATCCGCACGGCCCTTTTTTGAAGCTTAAAGATGGCCTCACAGCCCGCAGCATGGCCCCAAAGATGAATGCCATATGCCAGGTGGCAATGGAAGAATGCGAAATATACAGACAGTAGGTAATCTTCCGTGAGCATAGGCTTAAGTCTACTGAGAAGGAAGGCGACTCTTGCCAGTTTTTGACAAACGTTCGCTGTATGGCTTTTCCGGGACAACTTCGGGTCAATAGCGAAGCCTAAGAGCGTCACCGTAGCTTGGTCGGGGTTGTTCTGTCTACTCAGACTGCATGAGATCAGTTGGGTTTTGTTTTCATTTAATGAGAATTTGTTCTTAACAAACCACTGCTTTGCCTCCTCAAACATAACAGAGGCCCTCAAGGATGCTGCTTCAGGTGTCTTCCCCCTAGCCACAATCGTTGTATCGTCCGCAAAGAGCAGCATATTGCCACATCGGTCGATGTCGTTCACCATGATTATGAACAAAACAGGCCCCACTATCGAGCCCTGTGGGACGCCATGTGGTACGCTCAGTGGTTTTGAGTTGGCACCTTTGATGAATAGGATCTGGCTACGGTCTGTAAGGTAAGGCGAGAACAGCTTCAGTACATTCCCTGATAGGCCGTAGGCCCCTAACTTTCTGATTAAAATTTCGTGGGATACGCATTCAAACGCCTTTGATAAGTATGCGAGTGTAAGAGCGATTGCGTCCCCCGCCTCAAATGCCTCATGAGTTTGCTCTACTAGTTCGGTGATGGCTGAAACAGTAGACAGTTTTTGACGAAAGCCATGCTGAGAACTTGAAAATAGGCTATTTTTCTCAAAATGGTTGACAAGTTGGTTCTACATCACAGCTTCAAAAACCTTAGCTATCGCAGGTATCAAGGATATTGGACGATAACTTTTCATTAAACACAGGCACAGTGCGTGCGATTTTCAGTGCATGTGGAAAAACACCACAGGCCAAGCAGTGGTTGATGACGGCTGCTAGAGGGGGAGCAATGACCTCGGCCACAAATTTTAACACCGTGACAGTTATTCCATATATATCTGGACTATCAGAGTTCTTGAAAGATTTAATTATTTTGACTACTTCAGAGGCAGTTACAGACTTCCAGGATGAAAACGTATCATCTACGTTAAGCGTAGCTATCAAACTTTGATTGGGCTCATCGTTGTTACTGTCAGCCGTGGTGAGCGAACCCACAATTTTGTAAACTTCACCCAGTATGAAAGAGTTAAACTCATCCGGGCTGGCACTACATTGTAGGCCCTGCTTCTTTGAATATATTTGATTAACCATGCTCCAGGCAGCTTTACAAGGATTACGGGCATTTTTTATTTTGTTATCATTAAAACGTTTCTTAGCAAGGTTCACTTCATACATATAAATTTTTTTAGCTTTCAAGTAAAGCGAGAAAAATCTATTTTTGTCCTGCACACCACTGGATGACCTATATCTATCATGGAGGGCCACAGTAAAAAGTTTGAGCCGAGTCAGCAAGGGATTAGAGGTGAACCATGATTTATCCGAGAGAGGTCTGGTCATTTGACCAGAGTTGCTTTTCTTGAGCCTAACAGGGAAGACAACATCAAACTTGTCCATGAAAACATCAAAAAAGCTGTTGAACCTAATTTCAGGATGGGTGTGAGAGATTACATTATCCCAATCAATATTTGATAACAGTATCTTGAAATAGTCAAGGCGGTCCTCATAAATAGGCCTAGTTTCAAAAACATAGTCGCTACTCCATGGTAATATTGGAAGTTTGTTACTCACAGACTCGAGCACCAAGTCCATGACCACAGGTAATATTGGAAGTTTGTTACTCACAGACTCGAGCACCAAGTCCATGACCACAGGGCAGTGGTCCCCTACAACTGGGTCAGCAACGATGACGTTGTACTCCGATGGGATCAGCGAAGTCGCCGCAGCATCCAAGCAGTGGGGTCCCCGCGTAGGGGTGCGACTGGCAACATAAACTCCATGGGTCTTGAGCAGTAGGGTAAAAGCATTATTCATCTCATTGTCGTATTCCAGATGAATATTAAAATCACCTCCCATAGTTATGGGTAGTTTCAACTTTCCAAGCCTAAACAGGCATTTGTCCAAATTTTCTAAGAACATCTTGAGGTCACCGTTCGGCGATCTGTACGCAGATATGATCAGAAGACGACCGTGAGGCCCATTAGTAATAATGCCTACGAGTTCAATATCTAATTCACTGCAGAACTCAGCAAGGTCCAGGGCTTTATAGGTTATGTCCTTCCTCAGATAAATGGCAACGCCTCCATTCAATCGCTGAGTGCGGCAGAAGTAAGCCACAAGAGTTAGGTTACAGATATTGGAAAAGAAATCTACCTCAGATTCACGGAGCCAATGTTCGTTCAAGCACAGTACATCTAACATCATATCATCAGTAAACAGTTCAATTAAATTCAATTTAGTACGAACACATTGGATATTTACAAAAGCAGCTCTAAAATTAACTTTACTGTCCTTTAATTTTCTAAGCCTAGTTGGGCCTAGGCCTACCTCTGAGTTCCCTTGTCCTTGATTCGTTACCTCAGTTGCTGAGGTTTCGTCCTTTTGAATAAAAAACGTTTTATAATTGAGTTTTTTGGCCACACGGCACTTTCAAGCATTTCATCCTTCCTTTCGAAGTTTACCCCTAGCCTGAAACTTGCGTTGGCCCCTTTGCTATCAAGCTTTTCCACGGTTGGATTTATGCCAGGAAATGCATTACACACAAAATTCTTTACTGCGTCCACAGTAGTTTCGGGTTTCAATCTTCCCAAATAGAACCACGCTTTTTTATCCCCGGCTTCTAAACCACAATTATCCTCGTTTTTCCCCACTACGACACTTTTCACAAAATCGAGATTGTTTCTACGATTCTTTCCAACTGTGGCGTCGGTTGTGATCAAATCGTTACCCATTCGGTGCGTACGATCGATATCTCTATGGTCAGTAGTCGATGTCGAAGTGTTTCGATTGTTCCCGTTACTCACTGGAGCGTGACTTTTTCGATGCAACTTTTTCTTGTAGGATACCGTGTTCCATCTACTTCCCTTTTCTTTGTTGTAATCGGGTAAAGCTGGGAATTCATCTTGATTTGCGGTAAACATGCCCGCGGTTTCATTTATTATAGCGGTTTCATTTATTACGTCACTTGGAGGGGGTGAGTTTCCCTCTTCCTCTTTGCCATCGTTCGACTCGATTGTAGTTGTCGAAGACGTATTCGATGTTTCTTGAGCAATCGGTTTGTTCTGTCGACTTTGGATACTGGAATAGCTGGATTCGGAGCGAACCGAGCAATTTGAAACTTGCTTGAGTGATTCATTTAACCTCACATAATTACCTTCAATATTTTCAATACGTTGATTTATTAATAAATTGTCATTAACTACACCTTTCATTGTCTCGAATAACTGACTTACTAAATTATGAAGGTTTGTATAGTCCTCAGCTCCTATCGTCATGCTCTTCATGTTTTCAAGCTTACTCCTACAGGTCTCGCACATCCACATAACAATGTCTTTTAATTCCTTTATTTTAAGGTGTTGATCTTTCTCAATGTCGACACAGTTTATATGATACCTCTGACCACAAAACCCGTCGCACTGCACATCATCTCCTTTTCTCTTTATACGTTTTTTTACACTTGTGACACGAATCCTGGTCTGCGCTACCGGCCGCCATCTTGAATCTTCTTCAATTTATAGGTTATAATTTATTGATTATAGGCCTCACAGGAATATAACACACTTAACGAAACATATCAGAAATATATTTAACGCTGTCCCTTTCTTCTCTTTAAATGTCCTATTTTTTTAACCTGGCTGTCTGAAAAAGTTTCCATCTGGTCATCCTGGCCGTCCAGAGTCAAGTGCGGTAGCCTGAGCTGACACTTGCCCACCACGGTGGCCGACCGCAGTGACAGGCAACAGTGGCCTGAATAGGGCCCATAAACACTCCACTGGCTTTGGGTGATGACAAATTTACGAGTCATCTCTTTTGTAGGCTCACCACTCACTACTGCCGGCGCCAAGTTGTCGTTCACGCGCCAACTCGCCGGGTTTCCCACTTAGGGTCACGAAAAGTCAGGAAGATTGTCCTCCAATGACTAAGAGCATCAAAACAACATCGCTGTACCAACAACAGGATGCCCAAACCTCTTTTTTACTGCGAGGTTATCCATACTTTGCAGCCTGTAATGAAATGTAATGTGATGGGGGTGGTATTGGTCGGATTGCATTCCGGATGGAGTGAGTTGCAATTGGGATGCGAAGTAACATTTGGTTGATGGTTGGTTTAGGACATGATTCTGATCGGAGTGGGGTAGTTCAACAGAGTGTATTAATTTCAAGAGAACGGGTAAATTCAAGGGACCTGCTAACTGGGAAATTTACTTCAAGAAAGGTGAGATTAAGTGGTCTGATTGAAACATTGGACGCTATGGTGACTGGGCCAAGAGGATATAATTTATTGAACTGGATTTACCCAAAGGAAGGATCGTCTGCCAGATTGCTTCGCCTTAGCCAGCTTTAATGAGCCCTACCTACATTTATTACTAAATAGAAATATACTGATTTAACCTACTGACATGTTTCGGTTTCCCTACCGTGTGACTAATATACTAATGATAAGCATATTAATCTCTGAGCAAGTTATTTTTGGCGTAAAAAACCTCCATTTACTGATTTTTATTAATGGAAAAGAATCGGTTACTGTTGAAAATAAAGGGGTAAAAGGCTGAAGGCCCAAATGGCGTGGGCAGATGGCCCCGCCCAGTTTAACTCAGAAACTACATTTTAATCTTACAATTACTCCCAACTGCCTCTCCCAGCTCGCCCCCTTACTAAAGTACTTATCTAGCCATTATTGTCCTCGCTGCTGCTGGATGGAATTCGATTTCGGAACTGGATCCGTCAGCACGCCAAAGTACCGCCTACCATCTTGAATGCGAAACCAGGTAATGGGGGGAGAGAAGGTCCAAGGGGTTCGAGGCTAGATTGGGGCTTACAAGCGGCAAATCAAGGATCTTCCAGTTGGGCTTTTGGTTGACATTGGCAAGTGGAGGCTACTGAATGTATATATAAGGATTCGTGGCGTTGCACGGCACAAGCCTTGTTCCGTAGTTTTCCCCTCCCCCCCCCCTCTAAACCACCACTCAATGCCATAGCCAATGGGGGGGGTTAGGGGAACAAAACCCCCCCGAAATAGTTGAAATAGCCTTGAAATTGTAGCCAGTGGGGGGGTCAGGGGGTAAACCCCCCCCGGGCAAACGCATAGGGGCCTGGGAGCAGCCAAAAAGGGTCCGAAATGACAATAAAGGGGCCTAAAAGGACACGAAAGCAAAAAAAACACACCAGATTTGCGGACCCAAAAATCCTGTCTCCGGGCCCGTCCAAAACTCCCGCCCAAAAAATTTCCTGACAACGGCTTTGCCACCACTACCACCAGGAATGTTAACTTAACAAAGAAATTCTTGATTATTAATCCAAGCTTCAATAGAAAGGTAAAGTTTGTTGAATATAAATTTGTTTTTAACTAATAATTAAAATAATAAACGTATGATATATATTACAAGTATGAAAGTTATTGCGTAACTTGGAATTTACAAGTAAATTTAACCAAATTCAAAATTATGGTTTTTAGAAATGACGGGAAACTGCAGGGAGGTGATCGATGGTGGTACGAGGACGAGAGAATTGAAGTGGTCAATGATTGCAAGTATTTAGGAGTTACATCCACAAGTACTTTGGAATTTACATTTGAAAGAAAAATCTAGTTAAAAGAATTTTGCACTAAATTCAGTATGGGAAGAATTAATTCAAATAGTGAAGTTCCTTTAAATAATAAAGTCGTATGCTTTAATTCAGTGGTTAAGTCAGTTATTTCTTACGGGGGGTTTCGAAGAAAATGAGCGTGTAGAATCCGTACTAAAATTGTTCGTTAAAAAGTTATTCTGTCTTCCCCACAACACACCTGATTATGTGCTTTATTTAGAAACTGGACTAGAAAAATTATTTTTCCATACAATTTGTTTGAACTTACGTTATATTATCAAGGTATTATCTTTTCAAGAAATCCGTCTTCCTTTTGTGCTTGTCAAACAAGTTATTGACAGGAATATATTTTGGGCCAGAGACAGAGAGTGGGAATTATTAGCTAAAAAGTATGATCAAAATTTACGAGTAAATTCCGGAAATGTAAACCTGTAATAATAAAGATAATTGAGTTCTGTTTTCACAAAATTGGTTTTTCTTGCTAAGATCTTTAAAATGATTTATAATATGACATATGTTTACATTTAAAAATTCCGAGATTCGAACCCATGACTCCCGGTTTTTGAAACACCCTGAATTTTATTTACAAAGGTTGAAAATATTTTTATGTTGTTCCTTGGGTATGATTTAGTGGGGAAATGTTTTGTTTTGTCTTTGTATGTTAAGCTGTTCGCCTATAATCTGTTGTGGACGGCTTAGAATTCTCACCCGATATATGTATATGTAAATGAATATTACAAATATCTAAATGGAAGGAATTGGCGGGTACTTACAATTGGCTTGAAAATATAGATGGGACATAATTAAAGAATTTAATTTTGAATGGAAAAAACTATGTTGGATATATTTATTATTTTATTATTACTTTTCCAATATTATATTTTCCACACTCAATTTCAAATAATAATCCATAGCCCAAGTCGTATTTCTTCTATACAGTTGCTCCTTGCGATAAGGAAGGTATGCGACCCTTGTACTCACAGCTGATGTCCATGCAAACGACACAGTCCACTGCCGAATGTCACCAGCAAATCATCCCGCTTCTTACCGCTCCGCATTTTGCTACCCGCGAATAACCGCAAAAAAATGCCGTTTCTTAAATTTTATTAATAAGTCATTGTAAATAGTAATCAGAAGTGTTTAAGTTCAATTTTGTACGAGGAGAAGTTTATTTGAACTATTTTCGGTCGCGCTCACGGACAATGTTTAAAGTGTAGTGCAAGATTCAACAAAATGGACAGACATCTACATCGCTTCGGGATCTACGATCTGCTCAGGTGGGGTACCCCGACTACTGCTTCACGTCATCCAAGGTCTGTGACAACACTTCATTTTGAACTTTTATTAATACAGTGCTAAAAATCGCTAAAAATCTAGTAGCATAGGTCTAATGACTGATTAATCTTTAATGGCCATTTTTCAATCTGAGCTATTTTCACAATTATCCCACAAACTATAATCAATCTATTTTACGTATTTTTCTTTCTTTTTTCTTAATTCAGTCAAAATAATATTTAGGCAGGAAAGGTCAAAGTGATTGAAAAAGTATATTGTACAATTAGAATCGAATTTTAAGTATAGAATTTTAATAAAACTACAGATTATTACTTACTTATTTCTTTCCTAATTTATCATTTATAAATGTGCAAGCAGCTTTCAGTTAAGTCCGTGGTTTTTGTGCCGTGTTTTATTAAATACGATTTTATCGGCATTCAACTAAAAAAAATAGCTTTTGTATTTACAGTAGAGCGCCGATTATCCGAACTAATTGGGGACAAGGAGTGTTCGGATAACTGAATATTCGGATAATCGATCATGAAAAAACAACATTTTAAAATTATAAACATTCCCCGGAAGAAAAGGAATGCGAAGATCATTTTTTGAAAACTCATTCTCGTGATGAAACGGGAAGATATGTCTGTCGCTTACCATTCAAAGAAGATCCAGTAAAGCTAGGAGATTCTTCAAAAACTGCTTTACAAACCTTCAAATCGCTTGAACGTAAATTTCAATTGCAACCCGATTTCAAAGATAAGTACACTGAATTTATGAATGACTATGAATCCTCAGGTCATATGAAGCTTTCTAATTTAAGTGGCATAAACTGTAAACCTCACTGTTTCTTGCCGCACCACGGTGTATTTAAGGATGGAAAGATACGTGTTGTATTTAATGGATCTGCTAAAACCTCTTCAGGTGTAACACTGAATAGTCTTCAGCATCAAGGACCTAAGTTACACAATGAAATAACTGACATAATTCTACGCTTTCGTCAGCATAAGATTGCCTTTGCTTGTGATATCAAACAGATGTTCCGTATGATTTCTATACATGAGGAAGACCAACGTTTTCAACTTATCTATTGGAGAGAAGACATGACACAACCGCTTAGAGTTTTTCAGTTGACAACTGTAACTTATGGTTTGACCTCATCGCCATTTTTGGAAAATCGAGTAATACAGCAATTGATACGTGATGAAGGGAGTCATCATCCACTTGCTGCTCATGCACTTAAACGACAGATCTATGTAGACGATGCACTACTTGGTAGTGATACAGTTGAAGAAGCTGTGAAATTACAGCAAGATGTAATAGGCCTTCTACAAAAAGGAGGTTTCGAACTCCGTAAATGGGCATCCAACAACGGACAAGTACTAGAAAATTTACCCCCTCAACACTGCATATCAACTGAGCACCCCTGTGTTAGTATTCTTGGTCTAAAGTGGAATCCGACATCTGATACAATTTCATATGTGATCTCTGAACTTTCCATGGTTTTTACCAAGAGAGCAATTCTGTCCACTATTGCAAAGATTTACGATGTAATAGGCATGCTTGCACCCGTAATTTTTTGGGCTAAGGCGCTCATGCAGCACATATGGTCACTAGGCCTAGATTGGGACTCTCCTCTTCCTCGTGATATTATTGATAAATGGTCAACGTTCATCAACGAACTTCCTGAAATTGAGAGTTTGAAGATACATAGGGTCAGTAGATACATATTTCTGAGTGATGCTATTAACATCCAGCTGCATGGGTTTTCGGATGCAAATGAACTGTGATTTGCTGGTTGCGTTTATTTACGCACCGAAAATGCACAGGGCAATATATCAGTCAGCTTATTAATTGCCAAGTCACGTGTGGCTCCCCTCAAACGTATTACGATACCTCGTCTCGAACTGTGCGGAGCACATATTTTAGCCAAATTGATACACTATTGTATAAATCAGCTCTCTGACCGCTACAAGATTGACTCTGTCACCGCTTGGAGTGATTCTACAGTTGCATTTCACACCCCTTCTTACCGCTTAAAGTTGTTCGTTGCAAATCGTGTAGCACAAACCCAAGATTTGACCCCTTCATGCATATGGAAACATGTATCCACTCATGACAACCCAGCTGATGTTGCCTCAAGAGGATTAACCCCAGCTCATCTCATCCACAATGAACTTTGGTGGTCTGGACCAACTTGGCTAAATAGTTCATTTGATTCATGGCCTCAATCATCGTGTGATTTCGTCCCAGAAGAGGAACTTCCAGAGCTTAAACCCGCAACACTCAACCTCATCACAACTACTGCAGATCAGAGTCTGAATTTTCTCAATAAATTTTCTTCATGGACTAAGCTTTTACATGTCATGAGCTATGTTCTGCGCTTCATCTCATGCTTAAAAACTAAGCAAAAAGTTACTAATCCTCTAGCTCTTCAAGAATTAGAACAGTCCAACAAACGTATTTGCTGGCTTGCAAAGAGAGAGCTTCTCTGAAGATATTAAATCCTTATCGAAGAAGAAGGAATGTTCTTCTCGTCTTCAACGCTTGTCACCATTTCTAGATGATGAAGGTTTACTAAGAGTCGGAGGACGACTAAGAAATTCAGAATTGTCGTACAGCGCTAAGCATCAAATAATCTTGTCAAAGGATAATTTTGTTGTACATCTGATAATCGATTATTATCATTGCATCTACCTTCATGCTGGACAAACACATCTCCAAGCTGCGCTTCGGTAGAAATATTGGATACTTTCCGCTCGTAGTATTATTCGTTCCAGGATTTTCAAATGCCTCAGATGTTTTAGGATGAAACCTAAGCTCAACCCACCACTAATGGGAGATCTACCTTCTCCTAGAGTTATAGCGTCACGACCATTCAATGTTTCCGAAGTTGACTATGCTGGACCATTCACTGTGAAATTGTATGTCCTAAAAAGACTTCAGCCTATTAAAGTTTATCTCTGTCTATTCGTCTGCTTTGCAACTAAGGCAGTACATTTAGAAGTTGTGTCAGATCTGACTTCAGAAGCTTATATAGCAGCACTAACTCGTTTTATTTCAAGACGTGGCTCAGTTAAAGAAATTCACAGTGACTGTGGAACCAACTTTGTAGGAGCAGCAGCTACACTTCGCAGATGTTTTGATAATTTGCCTCGTAATCCTGCAACTCATCGCTTTGCCGAAGAGAACAACATTTCTTTCAAGTTTCTGCCTCCACATGCACCTCATCAGGGTGGCTTGTGGGAACGAGCAGTTAGGAGTGCTAAACACCATCTTCACCGAGTAATAGGTGGACAAATCCTGACTTAAGAAGAATTCATCACTCTCGTATCACGAGTCGAAGCAATATTAAATTCGAGACCGCTTACACCTCTATCTGGAGATCCAAATGATTTAGAACCTCTTACCCCAGGACATTTTTTAACTGGTGGACCTCTGAAATCCATTGTGGAAATTATTTTTCCATACAATTTATTTGAACTTACGTTATATTATCAAGGTATTATCTTTTCAAGAAATCCGTCTTCCTTTTGTGCTTGTCAAACAAGTTATTGACAGGAAAATATTTTGGGCCAGAGACAGAGAGTGAGAATTATTAGCTAAAAAGTATGATCAAAATTTACGAGTAAATTTCGGAAATGTAAACCTGTAATAATAAAGATAATTGAGTTCTGTTTTCACAAAATTGGTTTTTCTTGCTAAGATCTTTAAAATGATTTATAATATGACATATGTTTACATTTAAAAATTCCGAGATTCGAACCCATGACTCCCGGTTTTTGAAACACCCTGAATTTTATTTACAAAGGTTGAAAATATTTTTATGTTGTTCCTTGGGTATGATTTAGTGGGGAAATGTTTTGTTTTGTCTTTGTATGTTAAGCTGTTCGCCTATAATCTGTTGTGGACGGCTTAGAATTCTCACCCGATATATGTATATGTAAATGAATATTACAAATATCTAAATGGAAGGAATTGGCGGGTACTTACAATTGGCTTGAAAATATAGATGGGACATAATTAAAGAATTTAATTTTGAATGGAAAAAACTATGTTGGATATATTTATTATTTTATTATTACTTTTCCAATATTATATTTTCCACACTCAATTTCAAATAATAATCCATAGCCCAAGTCGTATTTCTTCTATACAGTTGCTCCTTGCGATAAGGAAGGTATGCGACCCTTGTACTCACAGCTGATGTCCATGCAAACGACACAGTCCACTGCCGAATGTCACCGGCAAATCATCCCGCTTCTTACCGCTCCGCATTTTGCTACCCGCGAATAACCGCAAAAAAATGCCGTTTCTTAAATTTTATTAATCAGTCATTGTAAATAGTAATCAGAAGTGTTTAAGTTCAATTTTGTACGAGGAGAAGTTTATTTGAACTATTTTCGGTCGCGCTCACGGACAATGTTTAAAGTGTAGTGCAAGATTCAACAAAATGGACAGACATCTACATCGCTTCGGGATCTACGATCTGCTCAGGTGGGGTACCCCGACTACTGCTTCACGTCATCCAAGGTCTGTGACAACACTTCATTTTGAACTTTTATTAATACAGTGCTAAAAATATAGTAGCATAGGTCTAATGACTGATTAACCTTTAACGGCCATTTTTCAATCTGAGCTATTTTCACAATTATCCCACAAACTATAATCAATCTATTTTACGTATTTTTCTTTCTTTTTTCTTTATTAAGTCAAAATAATATTTAGGCAGGAAAGGTCAAAGTGATTGAAAAAGTATATTGTACAATTAGAATCGAATTTTAAGTATAGAATTTTAATAAAACTACAGAGCATTACTTACTTATTTCTTTCCTAATTTATCATTTATAAATGTGCAAGCAGCTTTCAGTTAAGTCCGTGGTTTTAGTAACGTGTTTTATTAAATACGATTTTATCGGCATTCAACTAAAAAAAATAGCTTTTGTATTTACAGTAGAGCGCCGATTATCCGAACTAATTGGGGACAAGGAGTGTTCGGATAACTGAATATTCGGATAATCGATCATGAAAAAACAACATTTTAAAATTATATATGTAATGTAATTCTTAGTAGTAAAAAGGCTAAAAAATTATCAAACAAAAATTATTCACGTAATTTTATTATGAAATCTATCATAACATATGGATATCCCGGCGGGACGGGAGTTTCGGTTTGCGCGCGAATTTGAATTGCTTGAGAATCATGCTCAAAATATGAATTATTACGGTGTTCGGTTAACCGACGGTTCGGATGACCGATGTTCAGATAATAAGCCCTCTACTGTATTTTTTTTGCTTTTTCTTGCAGGTTTGCATTTCCCATGTTATTCTTATGGAGAAAATTGTTGTATGCTCATTTCTCATTTTAAGATTTAAGTTGATTTGAAGCTCCGTCTAAATGATTTATTTACTAGTAAGCATTTGAAATTAGCTGAGTGTGCAGGTCTGCTGCAACGGGGGTATTTTTTAAATTTTTTGTGTTTTATTGGTTTTTCAAGAAAGATTCGTAGTTTTTATGTCTAAACTATGTAGCATAAAAACATAGACGCATTTCATACAATGCAGAAATATTGTCTTACGAAATAAAGAGTTATTATTATTTGATTTCCTAAACAAAAGACATAAAAATAACATAATTCTTTAGAAAGGATTTCTGGACTACCGCCCTGGAAACCATAAGGGCGAGAAGTATTGGGGCGCCAAAATGTTAAATCCGGCCTTGGCTTTAGTTATACTTTTTTGTAATTCTGACATGGCATCCATAATAATATATATCCACATTATAATTACTCCATAACGGATTATACATCCCCATGGTATACATTTTTTCTTTCTTTTCTACTTAAGAGTCTTCACCAGCAAACACTCAAATAGAAGATGACTCGAGCGATATACGGCGTTCTGCGCGTGCCGTAATAGTTCTTATTGGTTTTTTGGTTTTTTTTTAAGAGAAAGTGAGAGAGCGGTTGGGCAAGAGCGGTGCCAACAGGGCCCATTGGCTAATAAATCCACCGTTCAATGACCTTAAAGGGCGTGAACGCCTCTGAGCTCCAGATCTTTCCTACCATCTGATTTTATCAGCCCTCAAGTGGCACCTGGTCCACTTAGCTGCAGTGAGGTGGTGAAGTCGACGCCAGTGAGTGCAGTGAAAAAGCAGAGCAAAGTGTCCCTCATCAAGAATAATGAAAATTTAAATATTAGTGATTCAATGACTTCTGTAGGTTTAGGTTTAAACTGAGTTGTTTTGACAAAGATCACAAGTCTGCTAGTTTTCAAAATTCAACTGTAACAGAAATCATTAATCATTTGTGCAACACTTCAATCGAAAATAATTGTTTAACCCTCGAGCGGGCGCACGCGGAGTTTTCCTCCACATGTGTTTTTTATGTTAAAATAAACAGACATAATGGGTGTCGGCGGTCGTGTCCGGCTCCGTACTTTACGCCCCTCATTCCAGGAATCTCCAAAGCTATTTATACCCCCACCCCCCCCCCCTTGGTACCTCGTTATTTGCAATTCAGAGATGCCGTCTCAGTTTGCGGAGTGCCCTTTCCCGTTATACAGACAGTGATAGCTATTTTTAAAACTCATAATAGCGAAGGATTTGTAGTTATTATCAAATTTGTTGGACTTTTCCTTTCGATTTCGAAAAAGAGAAGCGAAAGGAAAAGTCCAAAAATGTAAATAATAATTAATACATATTTTATACTAGAAAATTACTTACTATGTTCAATTGAAATATTACACCTATTAAATTCAAAAATTAATTGCATCGACGATGAAATGTGATTCCTAATGAAGTTTGTCAACATTTAAATACAATATTTTGTTATAAAACAAGTAAAATGGGTTAAATTTGTGCAATATAGTGTTGCGGAGTAAAACTCCGCATGCGCCCGCTCGCGTTTTGCCGGTGAAGCGCCCGCTCAAGGGTTAATAAATAATTTGAAATCTTCATATCCTAACTGTTCTTTGGATCTCATAATGTTTTATAATGTTCAAGGTTTAAACTCAGCATAAATATCTGAACACAACTTATTTTTATCTCAATCTGCACTTAAAGTTAAAGATATCACTTGTTGAACATTGGCTTGATAATGACTCGATTTATTTAACTGACTCAATTAGTAATTTTTGTTTGGCAGATTTTTATGTAAGAAAGAATGGTTTAAGAGGAGGTTCATGTATTTTAGTTGACAAAAATTATAAATATTTACCTTTAAAAGATTTTTCTTACTTGTATGAGGATTTTATTTTAGAATGTTCAGCAGTTCAACTTGTAGATTTAAATATCATTGTTATTTCATTATATATGCACAGCTATAAAATGAGTAAATTGTTCCTTGCAAAGTTTGAGAAGCTTATTTCTAATCTACAAAAAATAGTAACAAATATGTCTGTTTTCATCATCGGTGATTTTAATATAGATAATTTAGAAAAAAATTCAATGTCTTTCAGATTTAGAGAAGTGATTGAGTGTAATGGGTTCTGGCTACAGTTTAAGGAGCGAACCAGAGTAGACCTACTTCATAAATCAGAAACTTGTTTAAATAACATAATTACTAAAAAAGCTGTAGGGTAAACTTTAAACATTGATTTATGTATGTCAGACCATAATGCATTTTTTTTAGATCTACCCAGTTTGTCTAAATGTAATTCTGTCAGTAATCCATTACCTGTTAGTAAAAGAATATTTTCACAAGAAAAAACTAATTACTTTATAGATTTTTTGAAAAGTTATAGTGATTTTAATTTTGATCCCAGTTTAAACCCTAATGATAACTATTATAACTTTCTTCAGCAATTCCTACTCACATTCAATCATGTTTTCCTCCAAAAACATTCAAACAAACTTCTAAATGTAAGCCAACAGTTTTGAATTGGGTGACACAAGGAATTAAAACTTCCAGTAAAAGGAAAAGGGAACTCCAACTAGAAGCCAAGCGTAGTGATGATAGACAGTTTTTACTTTCTCCCCCCTATACATAGTATATGGAGAAAGTATTGTTTTCGTCAAAATTTTAGAATTTGAGTTGTTAGTGGATATATTCGTTTTAGTGCTCCCTGAATACAAAAAATTGGTTTTTGACGTAGTGTCTATCTGTCTGTCTGTCTGTGTGTCTGTCTGTGTGTGTGTGATTGTCTGTGTGTGTGTGTGTCAGTGTGTGTGTGTGTGTGTGTGTGTGTGTGTGTGTGTGTGTGTGTGTGTGTGTGTGTGTGTGTGTGTGTGTGTGTGTGTGTGTGTGTGTTCAGTTCAGTTCAGTTCAAAAACTCTTTATTTCCAAGAAAAATACATTTGTTAATACAATTCCAGGTGCTAAGTATAGCACGTGCGGAAAACTTACAACCATTCATGCAATTAATAAATTTTCAGTCTTTTCCTTTTTTTCTTTCTTTTCGGCTTCTTTTTTGTGTGTGTCTGTGTGTGTGTGTGCGTGTGCGTGTGCGTGTGTGTGTGCGCGTGTGCGTGTGTGCGTGTGTGTGTGTGTGTGTGTGTGTGTGTGTGTGTGTGTGTGTGTGTGTGTGTGTGTGTGTGTGTGTGTGTGTGTGTGTGTGTTGTAATGTTACAAAATATTGCCTAATACTAAATAACCGACTATGTCTTACTAAATAACTTATCCATGAATTCTGGAGCACACATGTCAATATTAAAATATATACTGGGCTATAGACAAATTATTTAAAACAAATATTACTGTAATACACAGTTAAACTCACTTTTATAAATATTATGGTATTTATTAAAATACTATACAGCCGTAGGAAACGGCAAAATAATGTCTAATTAATAAATAAAACCTAGACAAGTATATTGCAACGAAGTTCCGACGGCGGCCGCTAGTTCCCCACCCCCACCGCCAGCAGTGGGAAGCGAAGAGCAGCGACGCCGTCAGTCGGGCCACAGCGGCCCATCCCACCGCCACTGCGCGTTGAGCCGGCGGCAACCTCCCCTCCCCTCCCTGACCACCGCAGAGGCACGTTGCGCCCTCGGCGGTCAGTCTGTCCCCGGCCACCGCAGAGGCAAGCTGCGCCCTCGGTGACCGGGTCCAGTCCCCCCTCCCTGACCAGCGCAGAGGCGAGTTGAGCCCTCGGCGGTCAGTCTGTCCCCGGCCACCGCAGAGGCAAGCTGCGCCCTCGGTGACTGGGTCCCGTTCCCCTTCCCTGACCACCGCAGTGGCAAGTTGCGCCCTCGGCGGTCAGTCTGTCCCCGGCCACCGCAGAGGCAAGCTGCGCCCTCGGTGACCGGGTCCCCTTCCCCTTCCCTGACCACCGCAAAGGCACGCTGCGCCCTCGGCGGTCAGTCTGTCCCCGGCCACCGCAGAGGCAAGCTGCGCCCTCGGTGACCGGGTCCCGCATCCCCTCCCTGACCACCGCAGAGGCATGTTGCGCCCTCGGCGGTCAGTCTGTCACCGGCCACCGCAGAGGCAAGCTGCGCCCTCGGTGACCGGGTCCCGTACCCCTCCCTGACCACCGCAGTGGCAAGTTGCACCCTCGGCGGTCAGTCTGTCCCCGGCCACCGCAGAGGCAAGCTGCGCCCTCGGTGACCGGGTCCCCTTCCCCTTCCCTGACCACCGCAGAGGCACGCTGCGCCCTCGGCGATCAGTCTGTCCCCGGCCACCGCAGCGGCAAGCTGCGCCCTCGGTGACCGGGTCCCGTTCCCCTTCCCTGACCACCGCAGTGGCAAGTTGCGCCCTCGGCGGTCAGTCTGTCCCTGGCCACCGCAGCGGCAAGCTACGCCCTCGGTGACCGGGTCCCGTTCCCCTTCCCTGACCACCGCAGTGGCAAGTTGCGCCCTCGGTGACCGGGTCCCGTATCCCCTCCCTGACCACCGCAGAGGCATGTTGCGCCCTCGGCGGTCAGTCTGTCACCGGCCACCGCAGAGGCAAGCTGCCCCCTCGGTGACCGGGTCCCGTATCCCTTCCCTGACCACCGCAGAGGCATGTTGCGCCCTCGGCGGTCAGTCCGTCCTCAGCCACCGCAGAGGAACGTTGCGCCCTCGGTGACTGGCCCCGTCCTCCGCACCATCGCAGAGGCGAGTTGAGCCCTCAGTGGACAGTCCGTCCTCAGCCACCGCAGAGGCACGTTGCGCCCTCGGTGACTGGCCCGTCCCCCCGTACTGTCGCAGAGGCGAGCTGAGCCCTCGGCAGTCTGTCCGTTCAGGTTATCCCAGTGGTCCGATGTATCTAGATTCCTGAATTCCGTTTTCCCATCCGTAACTGCCAAGTGGCGCAATCAGTAGTAGTGAATGATATGTTCTAGCTCAGTACGTATGAGACGTATGAGACGTACGAGACGTATGAGTGCAAAGTCCAAGGTCATCGCTACGTCATTATTTCTCGCGCACGCCACGAGCGCAAAGTCCAAGGTCATCGCTACGTCATTATTTCTCACGCGCGCCACGAGCGCAAAGTCCAAGGTCATCGCCACGTCATTATTTGACGCGCGCGCCACCACCGTCGCGCCGTTCGCTCGGCTCGAGCGCGCCGGTTCCTACTAGATTCTGCCGCCCTGATACTTCGGAAGAATAAAAAACTGAATAATTCGATATTCGATTGCCGATTTCGATTTATCGAATCGTTTCGTTAATCGATTTTAATGTTTCTACGGTATTCTGCCCTCCTGATACATAAAAATCAATTTTGAAAGCCATTTTTGTAAATTTTTTCAATAAATACAGTTTAGAAAATTTTCAATAGTCAACAAATATTTTTTCTTGACAACTTTTTTCGGAGTTAGAAAATTATTTTTCAGGAACGAAAAAAAATAAAAATAACGAGTATGATTGAAATAATAATAATGGGTATAATCGATTAAACGAATATTCACTCTCTCACGAACTTGATATCGTGTTTAAACATATCATTCGACATCGGGATCTTTCCGTGGTACACCACATACAACGGTTGCTCCGATTTCAATAGCGCGTTTATATTTTTCGTACTCATTCTCTCGTTCCAACTCTCGGGTAGTTGAAACCGCACATCATCGCATGTAACCAAAACTCTTACTCCGTAAGCGTAGTGCATTCTCTCTATGCTATTGACCAAATATTTTTTACCGATTTCTAAATCGCTTATCTTCGCGAAAGCGTTACCGTTCACTTCGTCGAGGATATCTTTATAATAATCCTTTTCCATTTCCATCTTTCTTCCGTCTATATATAAAAATATATTTTCACGGTCGAATAAAAAATTGAGAGCGTTTCAAAAGATGTAATAAATCATCGCTTTTGACGAAAACTAATTCATATTTAATTCCGACTCATCGACTAGTTTTAAATAAATAATATAATCGGCCAGAGCGTTTCGCAGGGGGACTTTGTTTTCATCCGTCAGATAAATGTTGATTTCTCTTATCGTCTGCGTGTCGGGTTTGAGCGCCATGTAATTTAAAACGGACGGTTTCTCGTAAATTTTATCTCTGTGTTCTCGCGGACTCGAGTGATACAACAGCGAGGAGTTATCGTGTCTGTGCCAATGCTCCGCGTGATTGATATACGAATGTTCGACTAAATCGCAATGCACTTCGATCATCTCGAACGGTCTGATTTGTAATTTACTCTCTTCTTCGTAAATTGATAAAATAGTTTCCGACTCGAACATCAATTCGAACGCGGTTTCATCTTTTTTCAATTCTGTAAACCCTAGAAACCGTCGTAGCTCGTTGTTCATATGGAACTTGACTGGAGATTTGATACATATCTTAGACTGTGGGTCTCGAAAAATCTTAAACTTTTCCACATCTATCGGCGGTGTGATCTTACCGATCCTCATGAATTCCCTGATTTCTCTCTGCATAGTTTTCAAATCCCAAAACTCCGCATCAAAAGTTAGTGTAGGACGATCCTTCTCACTCTTAAAAAAAGTAATCGAAGCCGGTTCTTTCAAGTTATAAAAATAGTTATGAAATGAAAACCCCGTGAGCGCGAGATAATAACGCACGCCCTCTTTCAAGTGTATGGGGTTTTCGAGCTTCAATTGCAGATGCGGACTCTGACCCGTCAATCTGAAATACACCATTTCTCTATATATACTTTTTTAAATTGTGGTTAAGATTATTTATTAAGAGCGAGGGAGAAAAATTTCTCTATATATACTTTTTTAAATTGTGGTTAAGATTATTTATTAAGAGCGAGGGAGAAAAAAATAAAATTATTCGAACCATCTCAAAAATGTGTATTTATCGTTTTGTAAAGCGCGTTCTATCGTATTGAAATCCTGTCCTCTGGAAAAACGTCGCAATACCTCCAAACACAAATGACCGCATATCGGGGGATCGTCGTAATCTTGATATCTCGCGTGGTTATAACAAATACCTTTAGTCATGTTTAGATATTTCTCCAATTCTAAAGGTGGAGGCGCCTCGCCGAACGAATCGAAATATATGACATAATTACCTTTTTTCGTATAACAAGTCCAATGCGTGCCGCCCGACTCCAGATCGCCTAGATTAATAATAGCACACTCGTTTTTGCGCGGCTTGTCGGGTAAACACTCTCGCATAAAAACACCGCGGAAATTGTTGATTTTCAACTTGTTGGCCCATGTCTCCAGTTCGGACATGGTCAGCGGAACTAGTTTTTTTTATCCTCTCTAATATCTTTAAGAGTCTTATGCAATTTTCCGCTTACACGTTTCACCAGACCGGCTCCGGTTTTATCTTTATTAATCAATTCGTCCAGTTCATTGTCTATTAGATTTTTCAACCACGGCACGAAATCATTCTTCAACACAGGCGCCACTTTATTCTTTATCAGAGGTGAGGCGAATTTCTTAAAATACGGAATATTGTTTTCGGCCAGTTCTAAAACTTCCTTCAGAAGACCTCCATCGATCATTTCCTTCAACTGGGAATAATCAAAAATCAACCGTGTCCCTCTATTGTTTTTCAACGCTTTTTCCACTTGTTTGTTTTGATCGCCATCGAGTGACACTTCGGTATTACCATTTTTTAATTGATCTTTTGTTAAAGTAAGCACTGCGCGTTTAAGCTTCTTATGAGCTATCCGCAGCTTATTCAGTTGACCTTTAGTCAAATTTATTTTCCTCTTGTGATTCCCCATTATCTATGTATAAAAATTAATATTTTGAATTCATATAAAAAATTAAAACTTGCCAAATGATTGATATTTTTTTCTATCGAACGAAAATTTAATTTCATTAATATAAGAGATGAATTCTTACTGTCGCACGTGTAAAACGCAGACCGCGTCGGAGAACATGAAAATTGTGAAAACGAAAAATAAAAGATGGTCGGCGAGTTCCGATTGCGCGGTCTGCGGTGGCGTTAAAAACTCGTTTATCAAAGAGCCGCCAGAAGTGGTGGAGGCTAAAGAACTGCACAAACCGGTATGGTAGTGAAAAAATTTATAAAACGCAGGATAATCATGAAAGGTCTGGATAATCTGTGGGCCGCGGATCTGCTCATCATGAAACAATTCGCCAGAGAGAACAACTGGTACAAATACATCTTAAACGTGATAGACTGTTTTAGCAAATTCGTCTGGTCCGAACCGTTGAAGAAAAAAGACGGCGCGGTAGTGACGGCCGCTTTTGAGAGGATAATAGAGAGAGCGAAAAAGGACGGTCACACTACGCCCGAACTGCTGCACACGGATAAGGGGACCGAGTTTAAAAATAAACCTTTTAACGACATGCTCAAAAAACACGGTATAAAAATGTACCATACGGAGAGCGAGGAAAAGTCGGCGATAATCGAGAGATACCACAGGACGTTAAACGATAAATTCAGAGTCAAATTCCAAGTGAGAAACTCGCACAAATGGTACGACGTCTTACAAGAGCTCACCGACGAATACAACAAACACGATTACCACAGCACGATAAAAATGCGTCCGGCCGATGTCAATAAGAGCAACGAGTCCGATCTGTTGAAAATGTATCAGGAGCTCGAAAGTGAAGTGCCGCGTAAAAAACCGAAATTCGACGTCGGAGACAGAGTCCGTATAACGGCGAGTAAAGTCGTATTTAGAAACAAATATAAACAAAACTGGACTAGCGAAATTTTTGTGATCGCGCAAGTTTTAAACACCAAACCCGTCACGTACAAAATCGAGGCTCTAGACGGTGAAGAAGTGATCGGCGGTTTTTACGAGAGGGAACTGCAAAAGACGGAGTTTTGATTATTTGAAAAAAAACACTTAAAAATATAGACCCCTTAAAACTACAGGTCCTCGTAATTGTTTATTTTTAGACCCGTGGTTTTGTAATATAAGCCTTACTGAGCTTTTATCGCTCGAAAAGGGTTGGGACACAAATCGTGTCCCACCCTGTTTTAGAAGGTCCCACATCCTAATTTAGGACCGTTATTTATAATATCAACTTATCCTAATTTAGGACTTAACACATCCCAATTTAGGACCGTTATTTATAATACCAAGCTATCCTAATTTAGGACTCAACACTTCCTCTTTTAGGGCTGTTATAAATAATTCATTAACGCATCCCAAATTGGGACTAATTTATAATTGAAACAAAAAAACGTTTAACGCAATCGTCAAATATATTTTTTAAATTGATCATAAAAAAAACATGACTCGACGAGATACATTTCTATATATTAGTGGGGTAAAATGGTTAACACGATTGATATAAAAAATAACGAGTTTACGTATGAAAATCACGATATTTACATTATATTCGACGGTGATAGAAAACCTTGGTTTCACGCAAATACCATTGCGGAAATATTGGGTTATGTCAGACCGGGAAAAGCGGTAAACGATCATGTCGATGAGAAGTATAAAACCACCTATTCGGAGATAAAACAATACGATACCGCGAAATCGCCTACAAAAGTGCAACCCAATACCGTCTACATCGATGACCCCGGCGTTTGTTGTTTGTTGGTAGCGAGAAAAAATGACATGAACGAATTTAAAGATTGGATTTTCGAGAAACTTTTACCGAAGCTTAGGAAACATCAGTACCGCGTCACTAGTTTGGAATCGGAAAATAAAGTGTTCAAGACTTTGATAAATAACGCGCAGATCCAACAAATGTTCGGTGTTCTAAGGAGGACGGATCGTGAAAATGAATATAAATTCGTAGACACGCAAAAACGTGTTTTCGACAAAGCCGTCAACGAATCGGGTGGATACGATCTATGTTTTGAAATTGAATACATAACTATCGACGATGAGATTTTAACTAAAAAGGTGTTGAGAGAAATAGTTAAAGAGGATGTGAAATACGATTATAACCGTAAAAGCAAATGTATAAAAATTCACGATGACGATTTCGACCTGATTAACCTCGTTAAAAAAACATTGTCGGAAGTGATGTTGTGGTGAAATAAATACGTTTCCGATCGCGCGAACTATATGATTTTATTTTTTTATTTTTTCGATCGTAATAAAACGTTGACGTTCGATCGGTCGTTTTTCTATAGTAGGTAC
The DNA here is from genome assembly GCA_035578135.1 of Flexamia atlantica. Classification (NCBI taxonomy): domain Eukaryota; kingdom Metazoa; phylum Arthropoda; class Insecta; order Hemiptera; family Cicadellidae; genus Flexamia; species Flexamia atlantica. The sequence continues at coordinate 114,643,837 of JAQJVK010000001.1, forward strand.
GAAATGAATTACGATATTACGATCGATACGGGAATTACGCGTGATGAGATTTCCGACGAAAGTTCTTCATCGTCTCGTTCCTCCGATGCGTCCGACGAAAGTTCTTCATCGTCTCGTTCCTCCGATGCGACCGACACTGACGAGTACGACATGGAGTACGAGATGGAGGACGATATCGCGAGTAAATTCATTTTTAAAAATCAAAAGGTCACAGTGATTTTCGACGATGACGATAACTCGTGGTTTAAGGGTAAAGATGTGGCCGAAATATTGGGATATTCCAATCTGAAGAAGGTCTTACAGACGCACGTTAACGATCGTTATAAGAGAAATCTGGCCGATTTAGGTGGGCCCCGATTTGGGTCCCACCCCTTATCGCATAATAAAGGCTTAGAAGTATACATATCCGAGCCCGGATTATACGAATTGATATTTTCATCGAGGTTACCGTCGGCGAACGACTTTAAACGTTGGGTCTTCGAAGACGTTTTGCCTTCCATCCGTAAGTACGGTGAGTACAAACTCAAAAATAAAATCGTAACGCTCATGGAATCGATCGATCGTATGGAAAATGAAAATCGTCGTTTAAACAATACGATAGAAAACATGAGACCCAAAGTAGCTTGTATGCCGCGAAACCCGAACCTAAGACACGTCTTCGCCGTCTTTAAACGATATTCTCATGTAGGACGTATTTATACATACTACTGCGTGAGAACCGAAGATCGGTATTTTTCTAAGGTTTTTAAAAAGAAAATCGACGAAGGTTATTCACTCTCGTTTTACGAAGAGGAAGTGCCGAACAGTATAAACGTTTTGAACTGCGTAAAAGATATCATGAGATGCCGCTATATAGCCTATAAATCGCGCAATAATGTTGTTATCACGCCGTATAATTTCATAGAATTAGTAGAAGAATTCTTCAAAGATTTGAGAAAATAAATAGTAAACATTTTCCCATCCTAATAAATTCTTATTTCTCGTAATTTATTTTATTTCTTTTCTTAACCGGCGCGTTATTTTTTTCCTCATAGAGAGTGATGGATATCGTCCCGTATTACGAAGAGAAGATCGAAGATAACCTTCTACCCCGACCGTTACGTTGTCTGATAGTAGGCTCCTCGGGCTGCGGAAAAATGAACTTGTTGTTGAATTTTATTTATAATCCGCGCGGTCTCGTGTTTAGAAATTTATACGTGTTCAGTAAGTCTATAGAGCAGCCGGCTTATGTAGAATTACGCGAAAAGTACACAGATGCTGAAAACAAGTTGAATAAGAAGATAGCATACTTTTTTAACAATTGCGAAGATTTACCCCCGCTGGACGAGTGCGAGAAAAACTCCCTCGTGGTGTTCGACGACTGTCTGATGGAAAAACAAGAAGCGATAAAAGACTACTTCATCAGAGGTAGACATAAAAAACTGTCCTGCGTCTACCTCAGTCAGAGCTACGGTAAAGTCGACATGCAAGTGATACGGAACAACGTCAACCTGCTATGCGTCTTCAAACAAAACAAACACTACACGAAACGTATTTACGACGATTTCGTAGGATCGGACATGACGATCGATGAATTCGAAAAGATGTGTCAAAAGTGTTGGAGCGAACCGTTCGGATTTTTGACGATAAACACTGCTAAGAAAGCGCACAACGGAAAATACATGTTCAAGTTGAAATACGACTTAAACGAGCGATAATCGATGTGTACGCGTCGTTTTCGATAAACGATTCGTACACGTTATTTTTTAAAAACGACGTGTACGCATCGTTTTATTTAAAAAAAACAACGTGTACGCATCGTTTTATTTAAAAAAAACAACGTGTACGCATCGTTTTTAATAAACGAGGCGTACACGTAATATTTTATAAAAATAACGTGTACGCGTCGTTTTCAGATTTTTATTCGGATTTATTTTTTTTCTTTATTTTTGAAAAGCGAAACTCCGGACCCTAAACCTATATATATAGATAATACGATGAAGAGGAAAAGCGATGATAAGGAGATCATCGGCACGCTGATGAAAAAACAGAAGATGGCCGATAAGATGTGGCCGGACGATGCGGACGTGCGAACGGCTAGAAAGAACGAGAAGTTACAAGAAAAATGGCTCGAAGATAGTAAGAAGAATCGGATACGCGAAGCGGAGGAGAGGAGAAAGCTTTTCAGTTCACACCCGACGTCGTTAGTAAACGCTAAACCGAAAGAACGATTGATCGCGCCTCCTCCTCCTCCGCGTGAAAACAAACCGATTACCGTCGCGGAGGCTAAGAGGTTGGATAAATTGGAAGATCGATTAAAGAGCGAATTCGACACGTCTAGAAGAGCGGAAGTGGAAAAGGTGCGCGAACAGGAGAAGCGACACGAACCCGTAGTTAAAGCTATAAAAGAACAGACGGAAACTTTAAAGACAGAGAAAAAACCCCGCGTCATTTTGAGAAGACCCATCCCCACTGTCGGACAGTTCAGACCTAGAACGTCGAGCACACCCGGTAGACCTGTAGGTAAAGTGGACAAAACACTCGCGGTAGATAAAGCGGACGAAACGATAACTCCAATCGAGGACCCGGACGTATTCGACGCGTCTACAGTTTTATCACCGCCGCAAACTTCGCAGGAATTACAGAATCGTTCTATCCGCGAATTCACCGAAAACGAGGAAATTGGTGATATCGCGAAGCAATACCTCTCGAACTGTAACGATATGAGTTTCGGCGTTTATTACGATTTCGCGAATAGCAAACTCGCGATCGGATCGCAAACCATATCCGTCGAAAACGACGATATCATACTGGACAGAACTATGGACAGATACGTAGGTAGCGAGGGACTGTGGTCGCTCTTGACCAGAGCGGAGATCCACGGCGTACAATCCACAGCCGCGGTCGGTACGACACCGAAGGAGAGACTCATAAGTATAGGCGCGTTCACTTCTCAGGACTTTGAAAAATATAAAGATATTTTAATCAAAACGCACGCTCTACATCATAACAACGATCCCGCCTCGCCCAGACCCAAGGCGAGCGGCGGTTGGAAATGGAAGAATTTAATAAGTGACATATGGAAAGAACTCAAACAAAAGCCGTCTTCGTCCGGCAGCGGTCTACTCGTGGATACGAACAACCCCGTGGAATATAAATATATAGACGATTACGACGAGTTGTCGGAGAGAATAAAGTTTATACAAGCCGAGGAGGAAGCGGGAAATAATAATTTTAATAACGAAAAAATCGGGATCGTCAAGTTTATAAATAACGAGATCGAAAAACTGATCACTCGGCCGGAAGGTGTTAAACGGATAAGTCGGTGTTTGTCCGCGTTGAAGGAAAAGGAAGGAGGTAAATTGACTAACACCGCGGATGTTAAGTTTCGCGTAGATAAATTGGGTTTGGCGTCGGATAGGAAGAAACGTATGCGCATGTTCGGTAGGAGATGAATATTTTATTCATCCGAAAATTTTAAAAGTATATTTTTCATTAAGTTCGAATCGCGTTTTTTATTTTTTTATTCGAAACCGAAAACTTAAAATCTATATATAGATATGGAGAAGTATTACGAGGAAGCGTGCGACAAGATAGAACGGTACGAATTCCATACCGTCGAACCGGTGTCCGATCTGAATTTCAATTCACCCAATCAGATGATCACGTTCAGATTAGACGGCGGAGACGTTTTTTACGATAAGGAAATATATTATCACATACGAGGCGAAGTGTTGAAAAAAGCGAATGGCGCGAAGTACGAGGCGACAGACCCGATCAAGTTGGTCGATAATTTCCCGGCGTTTTTATTTAAGAGAATCGAATTGAAAAAACACGGTCAGTTGATAGACTTCGTCGACGAAGTCGGTATCACGAGTACGATCAAAGCTCTGACGACATATACGGCAAATCGAGCGAGAGCACTTTTCACACGAGCGGATTCAAATCTAAATTCGATAAAGGAGTCGGCAAGTTCGAAGCTTACGGCCCCTTGTCGCATCTCGGTTTAGGGTTTTTCGACGCGCTGAAATATCCGATGTACAGAGGAGGATTCCAAATAATTTTTACACGCAACGAAGATAACGACGCGATATACCGTTGGAAGGAGGGTAGCGGCGCTAACGAGAAAACCGCGGACGAGGGAAAGATACAAATCACGAGGTTCGATTTAAAAGTGCCCCTGGTCGAGTATGACGCTGTGAAAAAAGTACCGCTCATAGAGGGACTGAGACGATTGAGTACGAAGGGCGATTTGACATACAACTATTACCAGTGGCAGTGTATCGAGAAGTTCAGTGTGTCGGGGTCTTCGTTCAGTTTCGACTTATCCGGCTTATTCGGGAATATATCCGATCCGCTGTTCGTAATCATAGGTCTACAGACCAACCTCAAAAAGAATCAAGAGAAGGATCCGAGCCGATTCAACGCTATAAACATAAAAAACTACCGCGTCAAAATCAACGGACTGGGGTATCCGAATGAGCCGCAGAATTTGTCTATAAACGATAAGGCGTACGGTATTTTATACACGAGTTATTGCTCGATCAGGCGGGTGTTATTCGGAGACGAAGACGTTTATTTAAGCGATATCGATTTTATAGACAAGTATCCGTTGATGGTCGTCGACACGCATCACCATCCGTTCTCCAGCGATAATAGGCAAAAAGATATTAAAATAGAATTGGAATTTACGAAGCCCGTCGCCAGTCCGGTCTCGGATCAGGGAACGACCGCTTATGCCGTAGTCGTTTCGGAGAAAGGTTTCACTTACGATTTGGAGAGGAATAGAATTACAATGTTTTGAGATATTTTTTAATGTGGAGATGATGTTGAAAATTGTTTTCGTTTTTTTTTATGAATATAATTATATGTTAACTTTTTTACACGCGAGAATCGAATTTTTTTTCCAAAGTGTGTAGTTTAAAGGGAGGAACGAAACGTTCCCTTTATAAAAAAAGAAAAGAAAAAAAAAAGGATTTTTAAATAATAAGTCGGTTATGTATTTATTATCTTTTTTTTAATCCGTGTACAAGTCGAGTGTGACATTTAGTTTAATTATTCCGTAGACGAATTAGCATCAAGTTCTAAAGCGGACTCTCACGGTATCTTGTAGTGCCCCCAAGGGAGAGTGGCGATGCCGTCTTCTAAAATAAACCTTTTTTCATCACTCGCCGATAATGCTTTCTTGTGCTGTTCTACACTATACAATTCATGCTTCTTACTTCTTATCATATTCATACATTCATACTTGTCTCTCCGTTCGAGCAAGCATTTCTTGTAGTCTTTAAAAGTAATTTTAGTTTCCACAACCGATTTCTTAATTCCTTTCGCTTTTTTAAATGCTTTCCCCTCAAATTCATTCCCATCAAAATCTTTATACGAACTTAACCGATTGGAGTACATCTTCGCTCTGAGTCCTACATATTCGGATAATGGATCACCCCGCATTTCATCCTTAAATGTGCCGAGTATTTTTTCTCGAAATAAGTCATATCTTTTATCATGTTTCCTCATATCCGAGTAGAAATCCGGAGTTTCTATTAGGTATTCCAAACTGTCCGTGTCCGTATACTGCAATTTCGCTTTTTCTCCGTATTCTTTTTTAATATGATTATAATGAAAGTCGTACATCTGCGTTTTAGCGATGTCCGATATAGACATTCCTATATATATATGGGTTTGTTAAATAATAAACTAGTTTTTCTCATGTGAACGGCGGAAAGATCTTCACAAAATATAGTTCTATGCTTAAAAATCGGTTTCGCCACCCATTTCTCGATCTGTTTAGTCTGCGTAGCGAGTCGTATGTCCACTCTATTTCTGACATTTTCGATGGTTTTACCGAACACGGAATTGTTTAGAAGCTTGTAAAATTGCTTTTCGGGTTTATTAGAAGCGTTTTTCCAACGGCATACATTTTTATTGATAAAATCCGACATCCAATAACTCTGACTGAAACTCAGAATTCTATGTATTTTTTTCAGTTTCAACCCTAACGAAAGATATAATTTTAACGCTTTGTAATGAACGACATATTTTTCTTTATCGTACAACGTGGTCAAGAGTTTGATCTTCTTTGAACCGGGGGGTGCCCGTCTTTCGACCGCTAGCGGTAGCTCGGAATGTAAATCGTGTAATTCTCGAGGATATTCTAAATCCACTTCGAATATATATCCTACGTTGCCATTATGGGGTATCCGCATTACATCGATTTCCTCTTCGACCCATTTAAAATTACCCGTAGGCATTTTGTGTTTAGACATCGCCCAACCGTATTGGTTCACGGCGTCCAAGTACATGAGATACGTTATAGGCTTACTCTCATCATACCCATCGACACGCGGGTTATTCGCTTTCGCGTGTCTGTTCGTCACTTGAGCTAAACCGCCTCTAATCCCCCTCGTGATCATGAGTATCATTTCGTAGTCGTACAAATAGTCTAAAACCACTCCGCTTTCTTTTAATAATATGCTCCACGCCAGACCCGGCGTTGTAAAGTACCACGCTAAATCCAATCCGTATGATCCCAAAGAAATACTTCTAAAATATTCCATCACATCGGCTAGTAATAAAACATCGAGTCTGTTATAAAACAGTTTATATTCTTTCATATTCTTTATTTTAAATGTTTTCCAAACCAGTTTCGCGTGTTCATAATCCCACGGACTAATACCTTGTTCGTTCAACTCATTATAAAATTTTTCTATCGGTGGTAAACTAGTCTCGAGATATTTTTCATCATCGTCCATATAATCGTACGGATAAACCCCTTTTCTAAATAATAACTTCATCGGATCGAGATTTTTATATTCATGTAAAAATAAATCAAATTTCTCTTGAAATTCTATACTCGATTTATATTTATGCAACTCAGGTTCGAATAGTTTAAATCTAAAGTTTTTGTCTTGTATAGCTTCATAATATTTTTTTTGATGGTCGGACCAATTATTCATATCTTTATTTTTGAAAGAGTCTTCTAAAATTCCTCCATTATCCCAATCGGAATCTGAATCGGAATCTGAATCGCAATCATTTTTTCTCGATCTGATATCATTATATTTATTTCTTATCTCATCTCTCTCCTTTAACCATCTCGTATAATACTCTTTTTGTTCCTCTGGCATTCCATACTTTTTTACATTTATAAAGTCATATTCACTCAATCCCTTAGTTAAATCGTCTAACGAATAAAGTGTAAACTTATACGAGTCTAAAAATCTCGCTTTTATTCCGATCCCGAAATCGACAGTATACGAGATATATCTCTCTTCGTTATTCGGAATGATATCGATACGCGTATTTTCATCTAATCTCAACATTTTTATTATTAAATGCGTATCGTAACCGCTCAAGTTATGGATAAATATGGGAATAAACTTCGGAATTTTAAAGTTCAAATTACAAGACTGGTGCGCCGCCCCTCTATACTTTCCAGTCAGATGACAGTGATCGCGAACGCGGATATCCTTTTTTCCATGATCGAGACGAATAAAGCGATAAGGGCGTGTGAATAAGTTAGCGATATCCCCTTCATCATCATTTTTTTCATCATCATCATTTTTTTCATCGGTTTCGAATTCATTCCCGCATATGTGACATATTTTAGCATCTGAAAAATCTTTTTCTTGTTCAGCGGTTAGAGGAAGCATGGGTTTTTCGTTGTTTTCATAATAATCTTTAATCGCTTGCAATTCAGATTTAAGCGTTTTAGCAAACTGTTTCCCAGCGTCGGTCCCGTAGTATAAAATCGGTTCTTTATACTCGCCGAAGGTATAAACCGTGTAGAGACAGAAGGATCTCGCCACATGATGTTGATATGTGTCGGTGTAAGAAACATATTTCGCATACCCCTCGGGTGTTCTTATAGTGTTAGGCGGTTGACACGTAGCTTCGTTTTCAGCGACTTTTTTGATTAATTTCATCTTCGGCGGTCTACGCCTCTCTACATTTTCTAATAAACACTCAAAATCCGCGTACATAACGAAAGGAAGTTTCATCCGACATTTGTAATCTTTAAATTTTATAACTTCCCCTTTTCCCGGTATATTTACTTTTACGGAGTCGTGTTCTTTACAATACTCTTTGTGTCTAATCAATAAATCTTCTCTACCGAAATATTGCAGGCATCGTTTGCATATGTAGATTTTATTACATCTTTTCGTCATCTGAACATGTACCAGTTTTTCCAGATCTTTAATATAACAATAATGCGATTTTTTTCCTTTTTTAATATATAAAAGATCGATATGCGTATCCTTTTCTTCATCTGTCACAATCAGCGGATATATATTATAGTTACTATTGTAACCGTAAACGTTTATCGATATTCCGCTTCGCTTTACGAATTTTTTTACATCGTCCAAGGCGACTGGAAACTCAATGTCTTTCATCGCATCGACAAACTCGTTTTCATATCGTTTATATTTTTTAACTCTATCAGCATTTCGATTAACGGGGTGTAAAGCGGATAAAATCGCCCACAAAAAACATTTTTCATCTTTGTTTTTTACATTTATTATAGCTTTTTTATTTTTTATTTTATCCGGAAGATCGATGTAACTCGATCCTCTAAAAGGTGAGTATCTGTTAATCGCTAAATCTAGTCCTTCGATTTCGTAAAGGCTCCATCCGGATCCTCTCCCTTCAAACTCCTCCATATTCGTACATATTGTATCTCTCATCATCCTCAATGTTTGTTTCAAATCGGTAGTACTGTACGCTCTAAAATTTTCAGTTCTAAAAAACATCTTCTCTATTTCACATTTGTCACTCGCATTACGCTTATACTTTGCGATAAAAGTCAAATTAAACTTAATATTATGTTTTGAGAGATAATCTTCTATGAACTTTATGATCGTATCGATAAATCTATTAATAAAAACTTTCGGATCTTTTATTCCGACAATATTTTTAAAGTGATATGTAATTAACCTACTTTCAAAAGCCGTTTCTTTTAAAATAATCTCATTTTCAGTAACGGGTGGAAGTTTATCGCTTTTTACAGGCTTCACTAGATTAATAATCGTGCTCATTGCTAACAATGCGGCGCCGTGTAAAACGTTAAAAACGGAATTATTTTTATTAGTAGTAGTAGGTCGTATATCGAGTCTGGGTTGTTTGGCTGAAGTCGGTCCGTCTTCAACATCATCGTGTCTCTCAATATCCGTTTTAGCAGTCGAAGTCCGAGCCGGAGGTCTGCTTTGATAATCTCGAGGATTGAAATTTTCGATAGGAATCAAGTCGGGTACGGGCCGCTTTAATCTATTGATCCCACTCGTACTCGGTTTAGCTAAATCATTCGCATTACATTTTTTCATGTGTCGACTAAAATTTAAACTTGTGATTTCTTTTCCACATTTATCACACGTCTTCTTCTTATAACGCGTATTATCTCGTTCTGGATTCGATGAACATCTTTTTACATGGTAGGATAAGTTTGTCTTCGATATCAGTTTACCGCAGAAACCACATTCAATTTTGGAAGTCATTTTTTTCACCTATAACAGAAAATAAAAAGATTAGTTATCAATAAAAAATTAAATTCGAACGAATTCTTACAAATAATATTTATTTAAAAAATATTTATCGAAAAATTTTACAAGTCTAAAAAAGTCGACTACTGAAAATTTTCAGTCTCAAAAAATATTTATCGAAAAATTTTACAAGTCCGAAAAAGTTGACTATCGAAAAATTTCTAAGTCCCGAAAAAATATTTTTCGAAAAATTTTACAAGTCCGAAAAAGTTGACTATCGAAAATTTTCTAAGTCCAGAAAAATATTTTTCGAAAAATTTTACAAGTCCGAAAAAGTTGACTATCGAAAATTTTCTAAGTCCCGAAAAATATTTTTCGAAAAATTTTACAAGTCCGAAAAAGTTGACTATCGAAAATTTTCTAAGTCCCGAAAAAATATTTATCGAAAAATTTTACAAGTCCGAAAAAGTTGACTATCGAAAATTTTCTAAGTCCCGAAAAAATATTCATCGAAAAATTTTACAAGTCCAAAAAAGTTGACTATCGAAAATTTTCTAAGTCCCGAAAAAATATTTATCGAAAAATTTTACAAGTCCAAAAAAGTTGACTACTGAAAATTTTCAAAGTCCCCGAAAAATATTTATCGAAAAATTTTACAAGTCCAAAAAAGTTGACTACTGAAAATTTTCAAAGTCTCAAGATATATTTATTGAAAATTTACAAGTCTTAAACTGAGCAAAAATATTCTAAGTCCAAACAGTATTTATTGAAAAATTTACAAGTTCTAAACTGAGCGAAAATTTTCTAAGTCCAAACAGTATTTATTGAAAAATTTACAAGTCGTAAAGTGAAACTTGCTAAAAATATTCTAAGTCCAAACAGTATTTATTGAAAAATTTACAAGTTCTAAACTGAGCGAAAATTTTCTAAGTCCAAACAGTATTTATTGAAAAATTTACAAGTTCTAAACTGAGCGAAAATTTTCTAAGTCCAAACAGCATTTATTGAAAAATTTACAAGTCCGAAACTGAGTGAAAATTTTCTAAGTCCAAACTGCATTTATTGAAAAATGTACAAGTCGTAAAGTGAAACTTGCTAAAAATTTTCTAAGTCCAAACAGTATTTATTGAAAAATTTACAAGTTCTAAACTGAGTGAAAATTTTCTAAGTCCAAACTGCATTTATTGAAAAATTTACAAGTCGTAAAAATGTTAAAGTCTTAATAAACCAAAGTCGGCACTTACCTCAGGAACTGTGGAGACGATCTTCAAAACACAACTGGTCAAACTCAAAATCGGACCGGTATATATACCCGGAAAATCACGTGGCTCACGTGTAAAGTTGCGCGTGCTCTTAGGGGCAAAGTCAGCTTTCAACGTGATCAAAATTTTCCATTGAAAACCGTTTAAAATTACAAATTTTTAAGAGAAAATAATTCAAAATTGATTTTTATGTATCAGGAGGGCAGAATACCGTAGAAACATTAAAATCGATTAACGAAACGATTCGATAAATCGAAATCGGCAATCGAATATCGAATTATTCAGTTTTTTATTCTTCCGAAGTATCAGGGCGGCAGAATCTAGTAGGAACCGGCGCGCTCGAGCCGAGCGAACGGCGCGACGGTGGTGGCGCGCGCGTCAAATAATGACGTGGCGATGACCTTGGACTTTGCGCTCGTGGCGCGCGTGAGAAATAATGACGTAGCGATGACCTTGGACTTTGCGCTCGTGGCGTGCGCGAGAAATAATGACGTAGCGATGACCTTGGACTTTGCACTCATACGTCTCGTACGTCTCATACGTCTCATACGTCTCATACGTCTCATACGTCTCATACGTACTGAGCTAGAACATATCATTCACTACTACTTTGGCAGTAACCCCACTATTTCATCCCCACTCTCTTGTGCTTGGGTTTAATAGTGGGTTCCGATGTTTCAGCAGAATCAGTTGAAACTAACCGGTGAACCAAGTTGGTCCGCCTCCGCATCCGTCCGAGCTAGCTCATCCGTTAGATCCAGTGGATCATCCGTCCGTATTCCCCGTCAGCAGCCGGGGAGCCGCGCCGTCGACGCCAGTCCGCGCCATCACTGTGACCTCCTGTGATCAGCTTCGGCCCAGGAGATCACCCGACCCCCACACCGAACTAAGAGTCTTCGGACACCAGTGAATAACCCGTGTTAATGAAGACCTAGCCGCAATAGTGGGTGGTGATAGACACTAGTAAGAGTGTGAACCTTAGTGAGTAAAACCAGTGTGAAATTTTCTTGTGTTTAATAAATTTTCAGTCTCTATGAGGAAACTTTTTATTTTTGAAACCTGGGTAGACGCCCCTTAAAAAAAGTCAAATAAGGGTAAAAGAACCTTACAGTGTGTGTGTGTGGATGTAAACAAAGCTAGAGACGACACCAGTGGTCCGATTTTCATGAAATTTGGCATGTACGTATAAAGCCGTGGTATCTCCAGGCATATTTTTTATTTTTTTGAATTTTTGAATTTTAAGGGTATTTACCCCATAAAAACCCATAAAAAAATGACAAAAATCCAAATTTCTCAAAAACGGCTCAAACGATTTTGATAAAAATTTCATGGTTTTCAGTGCTTAAGATTACAAACAAAATGACATATCGCTTATGTCTGTAAAAATTCAGGTTCAGAAGTTATAAGGGTTTAAGTGTTAAAAAATTCATATTTTTCAAATTTCACAAAATCTGTGACCTCTAAACAAAATAAACTTGCAACCATTAAATTTGACTTGGAAAACTAAATAATCTAGTTTTTTTAATCATTAGTTTACGTCAACTGGTTGCGGGGATAATTGATATTTTAGTTCGGCGGTAAACGCAGTATGTTGTCCAATGTTATTCTTATGGCAAATATTTAAAAACCGATATCTCCGTTATTTACTAACCGATTTTGATAAAATTTGGTATATATTTGTGTGATAATTAATTGTTAATTTGTTTTATTTCACTAAATATGTTTTCTGGTTTTAAATGACTTGAAGGGAGAAAGTATGTGTCAGTTTCCTGATACCGTTCATTAACATATGTTAAACTGTATAAAAAATTATTTAAAAAAAGTAGTAAGATCAGCAAAAATAATGGCAAACAATGAATTCATAAAAAAGTCTGAAAATAAGTCTAAAGCTGCTTGGCAAGTTGTGAATAAAGAACTTGGTCACACAAAAAACAAAACTGGTGGCAATATTGTTTTAACTGTTGATGATAAGGATATTTGTAGTCCTCATGAAGTAGCAAAAATATTTAACAGTTTTTTTGCTGACACAGCGTTACACATTGATGTACCAAAAGCCTCTGTGCAGGGTGTTCATGAGTCCGTTAAACAATTTTGTAAAATGAAGGGGTTTCATTATGTAATCTACAGCTGACTTGCAAGAGTGAAGTTGAAAAAATAATTCTTTCACTCAAGAACAAAACTTCTGTGGGTTAGGATGAATTACCAATAATCTTAATTAAAGCTGCTGTATATTTAATTTCCGAACCCTTAGCTAATATTATTAATCAGTGCTTAACAATTGGAATTTTCCCAGACAAATTAAAATACTCACAAATATCGCCTATTTTTAAAAAAGGTTCTAGGGCAGATGTCGACAATTACCGTCCAATATCGGTTTTAAGCAACTTCTCCAAAATTTTTGAAAAAGTTATTAACAATCGACTGGTGAATTTTTTTGAAGATAATAATTTGTTCTATCGTAAACAGTTTGGTTTCAGGAAAAGCTTTGGTACAGACTCAGCCCTCACACACTTCATTAATGAGGTATCGGAGGCTTTGGATGGGTCACAGGCTACAGCTGGTGTTTTCTGTGACTTGTCCAAAGCCTTCGATTGTGTTGACCATTCTGCCTTGCTAAGGAAACTTAATGATTACAACATTTCAGGAAGTTGTTACTCCTTGACTAAATCATACCTCTCAGATAGGAAGCAAAGAACCATAGTTTTTGATGGTGGAATCAGGCATGTCTCCCCTTGGAAATGTGTTAAGGGGGCCGTTCGGCAAACCAAAACTAGCTCGTCGAAATGTCGGTAACTGTGAAAGCAGATTGCAGATTTACCGACACCGTGGGCCAGCATCTCGGACTACATAAAAAACCGGGTGAAAGTAGTTGCGTTTCGCCCTCCCTCAGCTGCCCTAACGCCGCTGCATATTGTTTTACAGGGTTGAATGGACGACGAGTGTGTCCGCTCTCGCCCCCATAAGATTGGTTACACTTCGCCAGCCGCGGCAGACACAACTGGACTGGGTCTCCTTGTGTTTGTCACTGCCCCAGTCCTTCGAACATTTTGCCGCCGCGCCTCCGCTCGTCGCTCTTTACCTTTGATTTTAGTCAGCTTTGTTCATGGATGACCTATCAATACCTATTTTTGTAAGAAATATCAAGTTTCCACTTTTTGCCATTTCAAAATGGCAATTGTTTTTGTTTTCAATGATTAATATCTTAAAAACCACAAATTTTGGAAAAATTATACAAGATACAACAAAATTGTGAAATTTAATCCAATTAACGCTGATAGTAAGATGATGATGATCGGACTGCTAACGTAGAAATAGTAACTTTTCTGAATAAAAACATAACTCTTTAATATATACTGTCTAAAACGTTCATGTTTTCTTCAGAAAATTTACAATTTCTCCATTATTAGTTGTCCGATCATTATAATCGTAATAATAGTGTTAATTGGATTAATTTTCGCAATTTTTTGACTCTTGTGTAATATTTCTTAAATTTACGGTTTTTAGGATATTTAACGTTGAAAACAAAACACAGTCGCCATTTTGAAATAGAAATAGTGCAACGTAGAACTTTGATGCTTCTAACAAAAATAGCTCTTGAAAGTAGTCATTCATGTACCAAGTTTGAAGTTTACTTTGAGTGGTTCGTGAGATATAGTTAAATATGCAAAAATCACAGACACACAGACAAAAAACGAAGTACTTTTAGATCCATGTTTATTTGAACTTGTTTTCTTATTTTTACCCCTCTTATCATATACTAAAATATTTTACTTTAATTTCCGGACACCATGTACAATGTAATGTTTCCCTCAATCATTGTACAATGTACAATGATTGAGGGAAACATTAATAATATGTTTGACAGGTGAACAAACAGACTAGCTAACTTTATACTTTAATATAATTGCACTAACCATTTCCTATGTAAAATTGCATATTTTGTGAGTTTTGTAATTTTTGCAAAAATTAATAAAATATATAAGCTAATCATTGAAACTTAAATAATATGCCTAGGGTAACTTCCATTGGCACATCTCAAAACCAACTGAGCCTTTTATGTAAATACTGTGGTAATGTATTCAAAACTGGGTAATGTTCAAGTGAGAGATGCGCCTTCAGGCTTGCCGAGCAAAATATGGTTCTAACGGATTCAATCCCCCTCATGAAGTTCGGGCATGCGTTCTCATGTAGCTATTTATCATTTTATCCATTTTTCTTTTACATAACATTCTACTTTAAATTGTCAATGTTATAAAAAAACAATGATAAAACATCGTGTCTAAACTAAGGTGATGAGACGTTTCGTTTTAAACGGGACAGTCCCGTTTTTTAGCGATGTGTCCCGTTGTCCCAACGATTTCTCTCGGGACGCCCATTTGTCCCGTTTGGCATTATTGGTAAGAAAATTACTTTAAAATACGTTTTAATGTAAAAAAACTCTTAAATAAAAATTTCCGGTTTTTTTTAGTGGCCTAGTAATTTAAAATTGTTGGTTAAGATTAACTAGAGTATAGCACATAATATTTTCAATCTAAAGGTGTCCAAAAACCTACCAAAATTCTTCTAATTTCCCAAAAATATTCGAGGGGGACCCCCGGACCCTCCTCTCTTTAAGGGGGGTTTGGAAATACGTTTTAATGTAAAATATTCTTACATAATTTTTTTCGGTTATTTTGAAGTTTCGTAATAACTTAAATTTAATGGTAAAGTTGAATTAGAGTCTAGTACATATTTTCAATCTGAAAGAGTTTAAAAACGCACCAAAATGCTCCTAATTTTTCAAAATTTGCCGGAGGAGGACCCCCGGACCCCTCTCTCTTTGTGGGGGTATGGAATATCCCCCCTCACCCCCTGGGGGTCGGTGTCCCGTTTTGGCTATTCCAAAATCTGGTCACCTTAGTCTAAACCGATGGTGAAATGTTTCTGAGTTGTGGAATCACATTCCTAAAGTTTTGAGCAAACAGTTATCCACGTCGGAGTATGAATTTACTTCCAGCTTACACTTCAGTGATTTTGGAGATGAATTTTACAAGATGTTTAGTAGTGAAGCATTATGTCTAAGTAAATAGAATCGATAGTAGTTTGCACCACGTTGTTCTCTTCCACGCCGCCAGGGTCGCCCGGATCAGTGGCAGTTTTCACGTGCAAGAGCAAAACATGCAATTGTATTTCTTGTCTTCGGACGGTGTTTACCTATAAATGTTATAAACTTTGATTTTTCCGTGTAGGTGAAGAGTGGTTTTAGGGGAAGGATATCAGGCTTTTTGGAATTTTTGATACATAGACCATGAAAATAATAGTCAAAAGTTCACGAATTTCAAGATGAGTTTACGTTTACGCTATTAAAAAAAATTCTTTTTTGTAAAATCCATGTAGCGTTCCTCTGGAAGCACTCTTCAAAAAAATTTAACGCAAAAAGAATACGTTTATTGTGGATAGTTCTGTCGTATCACAAGAAGCAAAAACTCATGTTTTCGGGCAGATTTTCAGTGCTGAACGGCCCCCTTAAGGTTGGTGTGCCTCAAGGTTCTGTTTTAGGTCCCCTTTTCTTTTTAATTTATATTAATGACCTTCCTAAAGCTATCAATAGAGAACTAATTCTGTTTGCTGATGATACAACAGCAATAATAAAAAGTAAAACCAGAGAGGATCTTAGCGCATCCCTAACTAAAGTAATTCAAGATATGGAAAATTGGTTTAGAACAAATGGCTTAAAACTCAATATTTATAAAACTCAAATAGTTAAATTTTCAGAAGAAAATCAGGTCCAAATCATTTATCTTTGTTCACTTAAGAGAGTGTGTGTCAATTGAAATTCTAAAAATAATTTATCATGCTTATGTGGAATCCATCTTGAGGTATGGTTTGATTTTATGGGGTCAGGCATCTGATGTAAAAACTGTTTTTAGACTTCAAAAAAGAATCATCCGCATTATGACTAACTCCCACCCCAGAAGTTCTTGTAAACCTCTCTTTCAAAATTTAAAGATTCAAACACTTACTGGACTTTATATATTTGAACTATCAAATTATATACATAATATTAAGAATGATCTTTCTGACACATTCAAATTTAAACATAATTACAGTACTCCATATGAAAATTTATTCAGGTTGCCAAATCATCACTTAACATTATTTGAAAGAAGTCCTTTGTATACAGGCTTAAAGATGTACAACAAATTACCTCTCCATTATACAAATATGAGAGAAGACCAATTTAAAGAAAAATTAAAAAAATGAACTCCTTGAACGGGATTTTTATGACCTGCAAGAAATTTAATAATAATCCATTGAGTTAAGCTGTTTGTATTTCTGTTACTTATTTTTTTAGTTGTATTTTTAGTTAGATTTAGAACAACCATTGACGATGCACCTGTTCTGTATGTATCACATGAAAAGAATGTTTAGTGCAAATAAAGTATGTCTATGTCTATGTCTATGTCTAACAAATTGAAAACTCTGCGAATAAGTCCTCCGTGGAGTACGAAGAGGATCCTGAAAGATTGAAACAACCACTGTTTGTTAAGTTACAATTATCAATTTCTTGAAGACTGATGTGAAGATGTATAATCCAGACCCTTCCAAGTATCGCTGGTCGACCCTCCGGAACAATGTACATGTCTTCGGTTGACTTCTGGCCCTTGTATGAAACCTCAACAGTTACCTTACCCATCAGCCGGAAAACATCATTAGTGTAAGCTCTAAAATATACATTAGTAGGTACATAATACCTCGGATTATCCGGTCCGGACCGGTGCTTTGTTAAGCATCTTACCTTTCAGGGTTCAACTATTCGATCAAGTGTAAGAAAAGAGAGGACAACGCCAATGTTGACTGCTTGTCACGAGCCCCATTAGCTCAAAACTCTCAAACTATGGATTTTTTTTTAAACAATGACGTTTTCGCCATACATTCTGATTCAATATTCGAAATATCATCTGAAAGTCTGAACGCAGATGTTCTAGCTAGGGAAACTGAAGCTGATGACGATCTCAAAGAAATTAAACGACAACTCCTGTCTTCTTCGACAGACCTGCCATATACACTGGACAACGGAGTGCTTTTCAAAGACACTTGTGTACTTATCCCAAAACGTCTTTAATCTCATGTACTACAGCAACTTCACTCAACTCACATTGGCATCACTAAAATGAAGCAGCTAGCACGACGATATGTCTATTGGAAAGGAATCGAAAAGGACATAGAAAAAATAGTTCAATCATGTGAAAACTGCGCCCATGTCAAACACAGTCCTGCAAAATGCCCTCTACATCCTTGGGCAGAACCAGACGAAAACTGGGAACACATCCACATAGACTGTGCGGGGCCTTTTTAAAATCATTACTTCCTGGTATGTGTTTGCGCTAAATCTAAATGGATTAAAGTGAAAATCTTAAGAAATGCTCCTTCGTCTGCTAATACCATCTTACTTCTCGATAACATCTTCGCTTCCCATAGCTACCCTAAGGTGATGGTTTCAGATAACGCCTCAATCTTCACTAGTGCGGAATTCAAATCATATTGTTCAACCAATGGTATTTTCCAAAAACTGATTGCTCCCGGACACCCTGCTACTAACGGACTAGCAGAGTGGACAGTGCAGACATTGAAACAACGACTGAAGGCCGCTCAAGATGATCCTTGCCCTTTACATATAAAAGTCCAAGAAATCCTTCTCTTTTACAGAGCGACTCCTCTATCAAACGGGATATCACCGGCAGAACAGTACCTCAATCGAAGAATTCGGATTAAACTTGATGCTCTTCGTCCCTACCATCCTGCGAAAAATCCTCCCCAAGATCGAAGTTTACGGCTACGAAATTTCAAAGTGGGGTAGAGAGTACTCGTGAGGGAATATTCTCCAAACAATAAACCCATATGGTGCTCAGGAGAAATTTGCGAAAAGCTATGAGTTCTTCACTATCTGGTGAAACTTGATTCAGGAAGAACTTTAAAGCATCACCTGGACCAATTAAGGAAGACGGAAGTTAAAAAGGTTCATTTCAAGTTGGATGACCAAAAAGAGGACAAAGAATCTGCTCCATTGCAACTTCCAGGATTGATGAAGACACTGACAAAAACTCCTCAGCAAATCCAGACAAGAGAAACTCCAGCATCACACCAACATACACCATCAAGACACGAACAGTTTAATCAACCAACACCTCTTCGAAGATCAACAGGTGTGTACCTGTTCAGGTACCAACAACAGATCCTCTTCGAAGATCAACAGGTGTGTACCTGTTCGTGTGAAGACCACCAGTACACCTACAAAGTTACACTACAAGATGAAGTCTAATAAGTGGGGGAGACTGTAGTATCCCTGCTTAACTATTCAAAAACAGATGATTACAGAAATGGCATTACCAATGTTTATATCTACATTCAGTTTCTATTGTTTTCAATTTTTCAATAAGTTGTGATGTTTACCTGGTTCTAATTTACCTTCAATAAAAATGTTATTATATTTCAAACGCGAGCTTATAATTAACTAACCACTCAGGCCACAAAAGTGGGTTAGCTATACTTGACTTTAATCACACCTAAAAGATATGAGGGTCATCCAGAAAGTAAAGAAAGTTTCGTCACTACATCTAGCCCTGATGCCCCAACACCACGACTAAGTGTGCAGTCTAAAGCCCCACTTCCCGGACCCAATTTGAGCCAAGTCACGTTGACAATCACGCATTTCGTTGTTATATCTTTTCAAAATGGCGATGTCTATTGAAAATCCCACCGAATGCAAGTGAGCTGATTTCAATAGTGTTTTGCGGCCTATAAAGTTAACTCTGTGTTGAATTTATATCTACAGGAAAGATAAGTCATCCTAAGTCTGTTTTGAGGCCCTTTGATAGCTTGACATGCCATACAAAACATGCGACTTGGATAAATCCCATTGCAGACATGGGTGTTGCTGATCCATGTTGACGCGATGCCTGCTCCCATGCAGCAGTAGCATTTTCACAGAACTTTGTCGCCAATTGTCGCCAAACCCTTACCTGACCTTAAGTGATTACCTTATTTTCGAAGGTTAAGGGAATTTCTAGGCAGTAAGTGTTTGTAAATGGTAAGGAACTGAAAAATTAAAATCTGTCCTGCCACTATATTTAGCTTTTACTGTGAAAAGATAACCACTTGAGTATTAATGTATATATATTTAAATTTGAACGTTTTTTGGATCTGGGAGCCCCAAAACAAAAAGTTATGATGGTCCCAGGCTTGAGTCTTACCATGAGACCTACCCGGTTATCCCTCTTCAAAACAGAGAAAATTCGCTAAAACCTAAATACCCCATTGCAGAAGACCAGCATTCTCAGCGAATTTCAAATGCTTAAAAACATATTTCAATCCAACATGGCAAGAAGTGACCAAGTTTTATCCATTGATGTGTAAAACAAACTGGATCGTGCGTTGCCCGTAAGGCTCATATAGAGATTTCCGAGCCAACCCAACTGTAGGTTGGGTTTGCTGCAAGGGCGAATTGAAGGGGGCCGAGGAGTCAGAATCGCAAATGGCACAAAAACCCAAATGCTTTGCTTGCAAATAGCTCATATTTTATACCACTTGGGATGGAGGTAAATGGTTGAGATTTTGAAAGTGAGATTTCAATTAGTTTTAAATGATGCAATTACAAGTTTTTTCTATTTTAAAAAATTAAACAAAATTGAATGTTTTCATTCATTTTAAAACTGAACATGTAAAACAGTGGCGGATCCTAGGGGGAAAAAAGGGGCAATTGCCCACCCCTGATAATATGGGAAAAAAATGAGGATAATGAGTGCTATTGCCACGCAAAAGATAGCTTTATATATTTAGCGTTGTGTCATATTCAAAGTTTGTTTCTGCGTGCAAATTTCCCGTGCTCTTTCGATGAACGTTATTCACCTGATCAGTGCCATAAGGCATTTTCTTGCTGTTGCTGTTAAGCAAATAACCGTGTGCACGCTCTATCGCTAGAAATTAGAAGCAGAACTTCGGCCGCTGTTATCTAGATCATGGTCGACTTCGTCTCAAATTTGAAACACGATCTCGAGCCCGCAAAACCTCATTTTCAGCCCTCAGTGCGAAATATACTATTGTTGAGTAAAAGTATTATTAGAGATGGTCGGATCTAAAAATTTCGGGAAAATTAAATTCCCGATTTTCGGGCGGAATATAAATTTGCTTCGGGAAATTTTTGGGACAGGATCGTTTTGGTGATCGCAACAAGAGTGTAGCTTCATGAAATTTGCTATCCGCCGCAAAAAACGATCGTGCGTATTTGTCGATCGTGAATAAACGGCAAATCCAGCTTTGAGAAACTGGCGATCAGCCCAAAAAGTATCGCGCGTATTTGCGATACTATTCCGAACTTGGAACTGGGACCGACACCGGTTCGGATTAGCGGAAAATTCGGAATAAGCGGATAATGAATAAAATCAATAGGTATTTAGGATACTGCAGTACGATTTTTATACAGGGTGTCCACAAAATCAGGCTATAAAAATTCCCGTATATTTCCCGTATTTTTTACGCCAAAATCACGTTTTTCACGCAAGGTAATAGATTACGTATTTTTACTCGAGCATGCATTATAGAACCATATTTTCATGATTTGCATTTTTAATTTCATTGACTGGCTGAGGAGTCACGGAAAACCCAATGACGGAACCAATAAGGATTCAATTAGTTAATTTGTCCATAAGACGAAAAACCCGTGCACAGAGAACGAAGAAACTGCTGTTGATATCGTAATCTCACTGCAGAGAGTGAAACCGCCGTAGAGCGGAAATAAACCTACTTGAAAAGAAATTGGCCTCAAAAGTTAGTTTTTGGGACAACCCAACTTTTCACTGTAAAATGAAATTCAAATAGGCTACATTGAGAAACGTTTAGAGCGTTGTATTACACCAAACGGATATTAATTTGCTTCTCGTATTTGTATTCCATTACGGCATTAGACCTATAGAGTTCATTTTCATGAACTAAGCGAAGATGCAACAAAACGATGAATCAATCCATCGATCGAAAACTTTACAAGGAGAAGCTACGCACGCGCCAAACTATCGGAATTTCTTGCTTCACATCTCTGTCCGTTCCTATTCGCGATTAAGAACGCAGGGATAGTCTCTAATTGGCCCAACGCTACAAACTCACGTGGTTTCCATGACAACCTGCTATGCGCAATGAACATTTCGCAATCCGCGTGAGGAAGAAAGGGAAGAGAGGTGGAACGAAGGACGGAAGGAAGTAAGACAAAACTTCGGAAACCAGAAAGAAAACAAAACCAATTCTATATTAGTTGACTCATTGTACCAGTTTTAAAATTATTTCTACAATGTCGTATCTAATAGCCAAAGTGGTACTAAATGTCCATTTTAAGTTAAATTATCTACTGAAAATGAAATTAGCTGGTCTATCAATCATCTAATTTAGCTGATTTTAGTGTATTTTACTCATTTTAGCGAGTTGCCGTGCCAGACGTGCAAGGCTAATGACAAGACCACAGGGGGGGTCGGACAGTGATGAAAACAACAGGCTCACGCTCGCCAGCCAATGCCACAATTGCCGGTCCAAAATTATCGTACGAATCAGACGCCTATAAATACGATAGTTCAAAATTAATAATCCTAATAAGGTGGGCGAATAGTGGGGTTTCATTACAGGTTTCCTTTAAAGAAAAAATATTGATTCAATTTATTTTAAAATATAAGGGCCAATATTTTAATTCGGGACAAATTGACTTCAAATATTTTCAAAAATTTTTTTGTGATGAAATAGAGTTATTTTTTATTTTTAATACATTCTACTGACATGTCTAATCAAGATACAATATGTGTCCGTGCTGTAGACCCCTATTTTTGGGAAATTTGTTTTTTTATTTTGACTAGGGGACACACCGTTACAAAACTACGGGACCACCGTTACACATACACGGACCGACGTTACACAAAAACACAAAAGTGGCGATACTGTGATAAGGAAGTGACAGAGTGGGGGCAATGACCTTGACACTGCTTCACACAACAGTGGGGGAGGCGGGGGAGGGGGTGAAGCAGGTGCACGTAAGGGGGAGAAGGGTGAGGTGGGTAGACGGATTCATTTATTCATTCATTGAGCAGGGCGGACCGAAGTCCCAAGGTGCTAGATGATTAAAAAAAAGCACAGTGCATTGTTTGGTTTGGGTTTCAATATGTTTAGCTTAAAACACAAATTTATAATTTAAATATAGCATTGTCATATTTAAGTCATGACTCATCACCCGCCGGCTCTACACGCGTCTATGATTAGTTTTAAATACTGGCCAGTAAGTGTCGTCCGTGTTCTGTGTTCGATGTTTTTATGTCTATTTGTGTTTTTTAAAGATTTTAAACAGTTTGACAACATCATCTACATCTGAAGACGACCGCTTGATGAATGTAACACTTGAAAATGAACCCATAAGTGGTTCGAAACCGTGGTAGTGTGATACCAAAAACAGGATTACTCGACAGAAGCAAGGTAATTTAAACCATTTTCGCTAATATAGCATTGGCTAACAAGTGTTTAAATATAACCTGTGTTTGATGGTTAAACCCAATAGAATACAATTAAAAGAGTAGCATGATGTTAAACTTAGTGAACCATTGAATACAGCTAATGAATACGAATAATATACCATGGGACTGGTAGAGATTCCTTTCCTTATCACTACTGAGAAGCAACGAACTACAAAATTACGACACCGGAAATTGTTATCTCATCAGTGCATCGAACAACAAGCGCCTAGTGGCGTCAGGGGACGGGTGGGGGAGGGGAGGGGTTTGACAACACAAGCTTGCCGCGAGAGAGTCAAAAAGATTAAAATAAAATCTAGTCTGTCACTTGAAACGCAACAGTTGCTTGTTGATAAAACCTTTAATTTATAAAATCTAGATTTGTAACTTTCTTATTATTTATAACGAAGGTTATCTAATCTGACCTCTTATACCTTCACAAAATAATTGTGTATAGTCCCTAGACAGTACGCAAATTACTAGTTTAAAAAAATGTCTTTTGTTTTTAAAATCCATAATTGTGTATTTAATATGTAATTTTTAACTCTAGATTATGCCAATAACTAAAAAATATCTAGCTAGACTACTTATATTTCACAAAGAATAAGATTAAAACTTATTTCACAACATCTTACAGATGTAACGACGGTCCGAGTAGCAGTGGTCCCTAATAAAATATATTTTCCAATATTCAAAGACCGCCGTTACAGGGACCACCGTTACGAATTATTAAATCATGAAATTTTACAAAATTACAGCTTTACTCAAGACAGCCATATTGGAACCCTAGCATTCGGTCTACCTGCTTAATACTACGAAATAGTGTAAATGTTCTTATATTAGAAGGATTCCAATTAATTAACGGGACAGAAGTTACAACATAAAAACATACGCTAGCATTTTTCACAAGCTTTTTAGCGAATTTCCCCTATAGGGAAGAAGCTATTACCGTAGGTCTCATGGTAAGACCTAAGCCCGAGACCATGATAACTTTTTGTTTTGGGGCCACCAGAAGCAAAAAACACTATTCGTTCGAATTTTTATATATCTATCTATCTATCTATCTATCTATCTATCTATATATACAGTGTGTAAAAAAAGTCTGTCCCCCCTCCTTTATTTTTTTGTTTGTTAAGACAAACAAATAACCTTTAGGGAATCATACTAACTTAACCCAAATTATTTTTTGACGTTACCAAAAATTTTGAGTGTCCCCCAAAAATGGGGGATTTTGGGGGCAACTCAAAATTTTCAAATGCAAACCCCTTTTGAGTGACCCCTCATTTTAAAGAGCTTTCAAAAAGTAGATGAATGATGAAAATTGGAGGTCTCTAACGTGTTTCTATCCAAATTGACAGCTTGTCAAAGTTTTGAATACAACACATCCTTGAAACCTGAACATTTGGAGAACATTTGGAGTTTTAATTCACATTTGATGACATAAAAATGAAACGAGCCTGGGAAAAATGCTGTTAATTGAAAAAGTAGTCTCTTTTGTTGATATTTAAAATTTTGAGTGTCCCCCAAAAATGGGGGATTTTGGGGACAACTCAAAATTTTCAAATTCAAACCCCTTTCGAGTGACCCCTCATTTTAAAGAGCTTTTAAAAAATATGCGATTGGTGGAGGTTGGTGGTCGCTAACGTGTTTTTATCAAAATTGGCAGCTTGTCAAAGTTTCTAGAAGTCGTATTCAAAACTTAGACAAGCTGCCAATTTTGATAGAAACATGTTAGAGACCTCCAACCTCCACCAATCGCCTATTTTTTTAAAGCTGTTTAAAATGAGGGATCACTCGAAAGGGGTTTGAATTTGAAAATTTTGAGTTGCCCCCAAAATCCCCCATTTTTGGGGGACACTCAAAATTTTAAATATCATCAAAAGAGACTACTTTTTTAATTAACAGCATTTTTCCCAGGCTCGTTTCATTTTTATGTCACCAAAGGTGAATTAAAACTCCAAATGTTCTTGACGCCAGGTTTCAAGGATGTGTTGTATTCAAAACTTTGACAAGCTTTCAATTTGGATAGAAACACGTTAGAGACCTCCAATTTTCACCATTCATCTACTTTTTGAAAGCCCTTTAAAATGAGGGGTCACTCAAAAGGGGTTTGCATTTGAAAATTTTGAGTTGCCCCCAAAATCCCCCATTTTTGGGGGACACTCAAAATTTTTGGTAACGTCAAAAAATAATTTGGGTTAAGTTAGTATGATTCCCTAAAGGTTATTTGTTTGTCTTAACAAACAAAAAAATAAAGGAGGGGGGACAGACTTTTTTTACACACTGTATATATGTGTCTGTAAGCACGATAGCGGCCGTAAATATGGTCCGATCTTAATGAAATTTGGTACAGACATGTAAAGTGGTAATCAATTGGACGAGTTCGTGAACCAGCCCGATCGGACCATCGGAAGGGGGGTAAAGGGGGATAAACCCCCCCAAAAATGGGTTTTTTGAGTTTTTTACATAGAAAAATAAAATTAATCAAATTTTTGTTGGCACCATTGAATTTAGCTCAAACAAACAAACAATTTAGTATGTTGAATCATTGCTCTATCTCCATTGGTTACCGAGATATTGAAAGTGGTAAACACAGTACGTTGTCCCTATGTTAACCTTATGGGGAATAAGTAAAATTCTATATCTTGCTTATTTCTCAACATATCTTAATAAAACTTGGTTTGTGGCTTCATCTAGATGAGGTCTTATGTATTTTAGTCTAAAACCCACGAAATTTCAATTTTTGTGGCAGCAAACCTGCATAATCATTCCCCATGTTACCCTTATGGGAAATAAAAAAATTCTATGTCTTCCTTATTTTTTAACATTTCTTGATAAAACTTGGTATGGCTTCTTCAGTCAAGATCTACTAAATAATGAATTAAAACCAACCGTTTTAACATACCTGTTGCAGCAAACCTGCATACTCATTCCCCATGTTATTCTTATGGAGATTACAAAAACATGTCAAATTTCGCTATGTTGCATTGAATTATGTTCTTCTGCATTTGAAATTCGCTGAGTATGCAGGTCTGCTGCAACGGGTGTATTTTAATAATTCAAAGAAATCATAGTAATTAAAAATATTTACTTGCGAAAAGTCAAGAGGTCGACTGCTCGGTTTACGTTTCACCACTAACTGAAGCGCTATTCCTACTCTGGTAGCAGAGACATGAACTAATTTGGTCGGGGACCGCCGTTACCTCAAAACCTGGGGACAGCCTAAAAAAAAATCTAACCCCCAAATGTGAAACCAGGTCAGAAAAAGCACCTTAGGCGGTCGTTTTAGACTATTTCTTAAGAACGTTGCACTCTATAACCGTTAGTTTAAACTACGGTAACTACAAAAATTGTAGCTTCAAACATCCGGAGGTACAGTGGGGGACACGGGACCGCCGTTACATTTTAACATGTTAACATTTTTTTTTAATATGAACGCATTTTCTAAAAAATTCAATCAATGCCTGAACATATACACTAAGTTATATACTTCAATATTTTAACTTGGTAACAGCTTTTATCATGTTTATGTTCTTGTAAAACCACAGGGACTTAAATTGTCCCGAATTAAAATATTGGCCCATAAGCATTTTTTATTTCCACTGAGTCAAATCATAAGATAATTGTAACAATAGGAAATAAACGAATAAGCTTAATCTTGTTGAAAACTCAAGTCCACAAAGTAATAATAATAATCTTTAATCCGTGAAATAAATTTACATTTGCATAGAGTGTGTCAAAGGGTAGTACAATACCTACAGGACATATTTTTTTTAAACAAGCAAGTATAAAAATAAATTATAAGGTTTTCAACATTAAATCCCATCCCAGCAATAGATTTAGTAGGTAACTTTAAATACAGTTAAGTAAAGTTTTATAGGGCCTACATTTAGGCCATAAAATTTTGTGACCTAATTTTTGGTTCTGATTATCGTCCAAAAGTATGATAACAATTTGCAATATCGAAATTATTTTCATTTTAATAATAAACAAAAAAATTATTTTCAACCTAAAAATAATTGTTTATTAAACTTGGTCAAGAAAATGTTAAAGTTAGAAATGAAAACTATGCATTACACAAAGGCCCAGTCGTGGAGGAGAGACTGTTTGTTGACTTTCAAAACCGTCCAAACAGTTGAATTCTATTGTTTGGTACGTTGTTGTCGCAGGCCGTGATCAGATAAGAAGGAGATAATGTCCTTATTACAAAAACGCAAAAACTCAAACGAATAATCATATAAAAACCATGGATGTTTCATATTTTTCTTTGATTTTTATAAATCATAATTAGACACAAATGAATGTGATGCCATATTCCATTCAAGAGATAAGGCATGATTCCATTTTCCAAAATTTCTTGAAACTTCTTTAAGTCCTTATCCTACTAAGTTTGCGGGGTATTTTTGTTAAGCAGAGCACTTCCTGTTGTTATCGCCGCAAATAGTGTTCAAAAAAAGATCGCAATTAATCACCGATAAAATTACGTGGACTTTTTTCTGAATAGTTTAACTACTCGATTCGAGTTTAGGATGTTGTAAAAGCACTAAACAGTCGAGTAATTACGAGAAAGTCGTATACCCGCCCTTCTCTAAAAATTATAGATCTGATCTGAATTCTATATTTCAAACGATTGTGATCACACTATGTGATCTACCATTGGTTATTTGCATAAAAAATACTGCTTTATCTTTTGAATCATCAGCATAATTTTACTTTCATCAGTTCTGCAATAATTTATTTTGAATTACCACAGTTAAAGATAATATTATCTGACCAAAACACTAATAAATATCATACTTTCTTTACTTCTACAAAATTTTCTTTACTTCTAAAAATTCAGGACGAAATAAAAAATGGGTTAGAAAAGTGTAAGTTTTAGCAGTTGAAAACGATTTATTACCTACAGAAGATCTGAGCGAACGAGTAAGTAAGGAAAACGAAATGCGAGGTACGGTATACGACATCTCCAAAATAATGATTTCAGACACAATTAGAAATGTTCAAGACGAAATAGAATATTATGATGTATAATGGTAATCGTTCTGCGTGATCAATAAATTATTACGCAAGTCACAATTACGTTCTTCAGTTTAGTCTCACGCATTTATTGAATTCGCCCTTAGGAAGTAAAGTAAAGTAAACGACACGACGCGACAGTCTCATCGTTTCCGGTCTTATTGCGCTAGTCAAATAATACGCATGCACACGTGACCACTTTTTGTTGCTTTCTTATCTTCCAACTGTCGCAAGACCGTCTAGCACAAAAAACTATTTCCTGGAATATCCTGCTGGCAGAATAAAAAAAAGAAAAATACAATTCTTTTATGTTTGTTTCTTAAAAGCTCATGGATACTCTTTTCAGATAGCCGAAATCTTGGCCGAAAAAATCGTTCGTCCATCGCTTCACACAATAGCGTCAATAGCACAGTTCCCGTATTTCAGATGAAATTCACTTATATTTCACGCATATTTCCCGGTGAAATATAATTCACGTATAATTCCCGGTTTTCCCGAAATTCCCGCTCTGTGGACACCCTATATAATGCCAAAATAAATATATGGATTGTAATTTGTGAATTGATGGAATCCGGTTGTTAGTGGTGGTTGACATGTTAAAGGGGGCTTTTTTAGCCTAATGCGGTGCTGTAAAAGAGAAAAATTCTTCCAATGAATAAAAGGCTTGTTGAACTAAAAATTTTTTTAAGTTGCTCCTAAACTTTAACAAATCATTTTGTTGTTTGATTAACACTGGCAAATTTTGAAAAATTTTAAGACCTGAATATAGAGGTTTTTTCTCATAAAAAGCTAACCTATGTTGCTGAGCAAAGTTATTCCTGAATCTAGTATGGTAGTTGTGGGTATTATTTGTATATTCCAAAGACTGTGATTTTATGTAGGAGCAAATTTCAAAAATGTATAAACATGGAACGGATAAAATGTTCAGATTGACAAAAAATTCCCTACAGTGTGTCTGACAAGGCAGACCCAACATGCAACGGATTGTCTTTTTTTGGCAGATAAAAATTCCCTTTAACTTTGATTCAGATGCTCCCCAGAGTGGGACTGAGTACGAGATGTGACACTCGACCAGACAAAAATAAATGGTTTTCAAAAGCTCAATGTTGGTTAATTTTCTCAAATTCCGAATGACAAATTGTCCTTTTGCAATTTTGCTTTCAATTTTGATCAATTGTTCATTCCAGTCGAGTGAATCGTCCAGCTTCACCCCCAGAAAGTCAACCACTGATGTTGAATCCAATTGTTCATCGTCAATCAAAAGATTTGGTTCAATGAAAAATTTTGAATTTTTCCTTTGATTTGTTTGGAAACACGCAATTTTTGTTTTGCATGGATTTAATTTCAGCTTGTTTTCAGCAAGAAATTGGGCCAGACAATTTATTTTAGAAAATACATCAATTTCGAGGTTTTCAGTCTCTCTATGTTTGGCAATGACAGTTGTGTCATCAGCAAACATAAAGAGCCTCCTCTCTGGTACTGCAAGTTTAATGTCATTAATGTAAATTAGGAAAAGTAGGGGCCCTTAGGTCGATCCCTGCGGCACTCCACAGGTGATCAATCTTTTTTCAGACAGGACGGACTTAATTTTGAATTTAGACTCGTGAAAGATTTCCACAAGCTGGTGTCTGTTACTGAGGTAAGAGATCAGCCATTTCAATGCCACATCTCCCACTCCCAGTTGAGAAAGTTTTTGAATCAAAATGTCTGTCCTGACACAGTCGAAGGCCTTCCTGAGGTCTGCAAAGATTCCCATCACAGTTTCCCCAGCCTCGACTGCATCATAACATTCATTTACAAAATCAATCAGAGCCAATTTTGTGTTTTTTGACTGCCTGAAGCCATACTGCCTCCCACACAGGAGACTGTTAGCCTCCAGGTAGGCCACAAGCTGGCAGCAGACAGCCTTTTCTATAAATTTGGAAACAACTGGCAGCTGTGAGACTGGACGATAATTGCACATCTCGCCCTCATCCCTACCCTTGAAGAGAGGCTTAACCTTTGCCACCTTGCAACCGTCCAGAAAAAGCCCTTGGGTGATCGATTCATTAATCAAATGTTGGAGTGGTTGTTCTATTTCTTCCTGACAAAATTTGAAAACTTTCATCGGTACACCATCAATACCCGATGAGGTTTTTGGTTTGAATTTGAAGACTATTTTTTTCAATTCATTCTGATTTATATTTTGAAAACTATTAAATTTTGGTCCTATGTGAATTTCTTGGTTTGTTTGAGGATGATATTTTGGTGTCGTTGCTTCAAATTAATTTTCTCTTAGTTCAAAATAAATTTTTAATGGCACTTCGATAAAAAACTCATTCAATTTATTACTAACTAATTTGGGGTTGCTAATTTTCTTGTTGTCTACTATTTATCTTGTTATCTTGTTATCTTGTTGTTGTTAAGTTATCTTGTTTGTCTTTCATATTTTCCCTCCACTCATCAATGATTCTCCAAGTTTCTTTTGATTTATTATCTGAATTTGAAATCCTGTCATTATAGTTTTTAGCTTTAGCATTTTCTTTTAGATGTATACTATACATACGTTGAAATATTGTACATACATAAACAGTTAGAGGAATGATTACAAAATTTCTTTTTTTATGGTACGAATTTAAGAGCGTTCGTATGAAAAACGTATATAGGGCATACTATACATTTAGGTGTATAATAGACATACGTTGAAAAATTGTAAGTACAAAAACAGTTTGAGAAATGAATACACAATAGCTTTCAATCGCTGACGAAGGAACACAAGGGGACATCACTCCTTTACGAATATGGTCACTGGGGTTCGGGCCATGATATTAAGTATGACTTTCAATCGCTGACGAGGAAAAAGAAGCCATCACTGGTTTACAAATATGGTCACTGGGGTTCGGCCCATGATATTAAGTATGACTTTCAATCGCTGACGAGGGATTGATCAAAATAAGTTTAGATGATTATTAAAAGATATATTCAGAAATTTGCTTACCTTGTAGATTCGCCTTAAAATCATCGGTTTCTGATTCTGCATCTGACCAACTCATTTCCAACAACAACAAAAAAGCACAAAAAATCTTACACAGTGCGAAAATTTATTTTAACTTCCGATTTGTGGGGGGGGGGAATTGAAAATCGAGACGGTCGGATTCTACCACTGCAAATTTTCCTGACTTTTGGCACTTTTTTCCTATTTTTCCTGACTTTCGGCATTTTTTCAAACATTTTCCTGACCAAAACCCAAAAATCCTGACTATTCCTGACTTTTAATGTCTGTGTTAACCCTGTACAAACTACACAGGGTTTGTGCTTTGCAATTTTCACTAACAAAATTGTTTTTGACGATAGAGTATGTTCGGAATAGGCGGATTTTCGGATTAGCGGGATTGGGAATAGCAGGACTCTACTGTATATATAAATTTCTACCGATGGTGTTTTTTGCTCCTTGGGGCCCCAAAACAAAAAGTTATCATGGTCTTGGGCTTAGGTCTTACCATTACACCTATGGTAATAGCTTCTTCACTATTGGGGAAATTCACTAAAACCATAGTGAAAAGGATTTCTCTTCCAACTGAACAAGGAATATCATTTTTTTAATCTATTAATTATGGTAATATAACCAAACTTACATTCAACACTCGATTATACTTGTAGAACACACTAAATGTGGATGCCAATGAGGACAGAAAAGCAATTATATTGTGCAATTTCGGCTGACTCAAGGTTTGACAACCAGCAACAACAAAAGGCCACTCTGCAAGGAAGTTAAACACTAGTTTCCACTCTTCCTGTAAAACAAAAAAAATTAATGTTTGATGTCAAAGCAATGTTAAAATGTTAAAAAATCAAATTTGATGACTAAATTTTTATTTATATTAAAACTAGCGGACCCATGCTGCCCTGCAGCATTAAATTATGGTAATAAGAAACTACATATGTGTCAAATACTTGCATCAGTTGAAAAAGGCGGATATTAGACTACACAACATATTTTTTTTATTTTGTGTATTTCAACGCCAGTGGCATTTTTTAACGTTTGATCCTTTTTAACGTCCAAACCCAGGTCTTGTTATTATCTAACAGCGACCTCATGTTAGATAGCATCATTAATTCATAATTATTAATTGTTGGAATAGTCAACTCTCACACTTCGAGAAGCTTTCGATCAGGCCAGAAGTCTTGAACTGGCTCAGATTCAAGCAGATTCATATTTGAAAGGTTCACTCAATGCAACTACATGACAAGATTCAAAACTTTTTGAAACTGGACATACATCTTGCAATAATATACATACAAACATTCTGAGGAATTAGCAGACAGTAACACACATTTATCTGCTGTCAATTTAAAGTGTTATTTTTGTGGAGGAAATGGATGCAAACGCAAATTCTGTCCTGCTATGAATTCTAAATGCTACAACTGTGATAAAGTTGGTCATTTTGATCGTGTTTGCAAGTCAAAAATGAAAGGTATAAAAAATACATCTTCGAAGGGTAAGTCTCCAAGTATTCATAATAACAAAGTGGCAATGTTGCAAGTATCTGTGCTTCACCCAACAGTAATGTTTCTAGCATATGTGCATCATCTCCAACTGTCTTGTCTAAGGCTACGCTATCAGTTAAAATAAATTCACATTCAGCGGACGCCCTGATCGACACGGGAAGCTCAGAGAGTTTCGTAAGTAAACAGTTTGTGCAGATAAATAAACTACGAAGTCGACCAGGGAGATTAGTTGTATCAATGGCATCTACATCTCTTAGTTCCGAAATAAATGAGGTTTTTAACATAAAACTAAAATTATTCAACCATGTGTATGAAGGAACAAAACTGAATGGCATGAAAAACTTATGTGCAGATGTCATAATAGGCCATGACATCTTAAGAAACCATTCAAGTCTTGAGATGTCTTTTGGAGGAGATAATGAACCACTGAAGATTTGTAGCTTAACAGAGGTAAGCATACCACCCGTAAATTTGTTCTCGAGCCTTACTTCGGACTCTAAGCCTATAGAGATTAAGTCAAGGCATTTCTCTCCAGAGGACGGTGAATTTATCAAATGGTTTTAATGTTAGTATAGGGGATTTTTAGGAATGTTCAAGCCTGCTGATCATTTAGTTAAATAACTCCTCAGAAGATTATGGCAATCTACAGGCATCATACAAAATTTAGAAAAAACAAAAAAAACATATCCTCAGCCAGTCCTGCTGCATTTGTTGGATTTTATGTTGGCCGCGCGATCGCTAAGGAATAGCAGGAAATATTCAATCTGATCACAAAGGGTTAAGCATTTAAATTCGCGGAGTATGCAGGTCTGCTGCAAGGGAGTACAGTAGAGCGCCGATTATCCGAACTAATTGGGGACAAGGGGTGTTCGGATAACTGAATATTCGGATAATCGAACATGAAAAGACAAAATTTTAAAATTATATATATGTAACGTAATTCTTACTAGTAAAAAGGCTAAAAAATGATCAAACAAAAATTATTCACGTAATTTTATTATGAAATTGATCAGAATACATGGGTATAAATTTTAAAGAAACAATTTATCTTAAATAGATACAGTACACTGTATACTTTTCATTTAGAGAAAAAGTCCAAAAATGTTTTTTGCTTTAGCCCAGACTCTTCTTTTGGTGTGCGAGTTTGAATTGCTTGAGACTCGTTCAAAATATGAATTATTACGGCGTTCGGTTAACTGACGGTTTGGATGACCGACATTCGGATAATCAGCGCTCTACTGTATTAATTGCTTTAATGTTAATGGGGTTTGCAACCTATTTTAAAGCAAGGAAATAAAAGAAAATAAAAAATATATTTCATTACCTCTTTTAACAGAAAATCATAATCCAAGTCGTGGAAGGATGATAAAGGTTTGTAAACTCCTAAGGAAACAAAGTCTTCAAATTTATCCAAAATTGAACAAATACGAGCATAGTTGTACAATACAAAAGTAGCACCTGTAAAAGAAGAACTGGTTAAACGAACTTAGATTAAAATAGGAAAATATGTTACTTCTACAAACAATAAAACAGTCCTAAACTATCCAAATTTCAAAATAATTTCATGGACTTGCCAAATTAAATTATGTTTTGGTTTCTGACACCAAATACTAATAGTCACACCAACACACACATAGACGCTAATACACAGCCACACACATATGGACACTAATAGTTTAAAGCTGTGAGGTCAGTTTTATTAGCAGGTAACTAAAGGTAAAGATTCCCCAAATTGATTGCCAAAATTCATGTATTTTATTGAACTGTCAGAACTTTATGTTTTAAGACACACTAAGGTATTTGTGCTACAATATTGTGCCAAAAGACTTGCTGCGTGGGGTATCCATAGTGGCTTCATTTATGTCATCTATGTTAAGAATAATTTGCCAGTTTTTATTAACAAATCACACAATCAAAATACAAGATTTAAGACTACTATTGTAGTCAATTGACTACAGTTATACAAATTGACATTATACGAACAAAAACACAGCTCCTGAGGTAGCAAGCACTTACTATTGAAATTAAAACAATAAACCTTATTAATAAAATTATGAGTGAACTAAAACAGGTTTTGATCACATGTAGTTTAATAGCCTAAGAGAATTTTTGAACTAAACCAAACATCACTGTGCCATAAACGAACCGCCCAACCCCCTCTTGCCAACCACAAAAGAGGGAGAGAAAGGCTCCAAAAAACTGACACTGGGAAAGATGTGAAGTACCAAGTCAGAATTAAGTAAAATTTTCTCCAAATGAGAAAGTCCTAATTTTTACAGTTCAAAAGGAAATTAATCATTACAAACAAATAAAAAAATATGTTTTGTACATATTAGGCCTAAACTGTCTGTATTGAATAAATATGTTCTTCACATAATAGTGTGGGGTGGTATGTATATTTCGTTCCAACTGGCTTGTTAAAATTGAAATCACTTTTGGAAATTGTTAATGAGTACCTTTGGATGAAGAAATGCCTTTTTGACTTTTTTCATCCTTATATACACCCTAATCTAAGATGGCTACCAAAATAGTGAAAAAAAGAGGTGAAAATCTTCTTTAACGTTTCAGGAAATTAATGCCTTGCACAGTGTGTAAGTTAATTTTATGTCATGAGACCACTGCCAATAACTGAAATGAGGTAGGACCTTCACTTTGACTGGAAAAACATTTTTTAGCCGCCATCTTGGATCCGCCTTATTGGAAGTGATATATTTTTTCAAATGTAAACATTGTGTTGTGACCCACTATTTCAAACTAGATTTTCATGCTGATTGCAATGACGAAATGGCAAACAAAGATTTTCCTTATACAATCCTTATGGGTGTTTCAAGCTTTGAATATTTTTAATAATTATATTCCTTATATCTCCAGTTCTAATCAACGTATAGAGATCGTTTGGTTCTTAAAACAGTATTATAAAGGCATCAATTGAAGGGGTCCCCCGTAAAACGTTCTAAGCGACAAAAACTTAGTTTGGAGTAATCAAGCGTTGAAAGTTGAATTATAAAATTTGCGGTTTTTTCAAGGTTAGAACTTATAATTACGTGTAATTTTGTAATACCCTATTTAGAACATGATAATGTAGCCTTATATTAAAATTTTACTTGCCATTAAGCATTTTAAAACATTTTATGTGTTATTTTTGGGGTTATAACGTTCTAAATGACTGGCGTTTGAAACGTTTTCTGACGGACTGCTCTTCTCCTTTGGTTGAAAACACCAGGGAGTGTAGGAATACCAACATAAACGAAAATAAAACAGAATATAAAACAATTTTTTTTATATAAAAGTACAAAAATGTAATGATATTACATAACGTGATAATGTTATTTTGCTAAAAGTTATCCAAGTGCGGTGCTTAAAACGTTATTCTACAACTTCTTTCGGGGTCAATTTTCCAAGCCTTGGCTACTTAATTTTTGAAATATAGGGTAATCCAGCTTTTCTATATTCCTTCGTGGTCTTATCCTTTGACTTTCCAATATTTAATTCAAGTGTTTTATTTTTATTTACGTGATTTTTGTCACTGGTCGATAACCCAACGAACGGCGGGGAGTCCATCTTTCGGCGAATAGAACGTTATTCCCCAAAAAGTCCGTGCAGTCCCGTAAAACACGCCAACTTTGACAGACGAGATCAGGGCTGCCAACTCAAATATCTTCAAAACAAAATATACCACGTTGAAGCTCGTGTCTTAGAGAACCTTTTCACTGAATAACTCAGATTTTGAAATTTTGTCGCTTAGAACGTTTTACGAGGGATCCCCTTCAATTACAGAAACTGTTAATTTGAATCAGACTGGAAAGAGACTGAGTTATAACACATAATTCAAAATCAAGAATAATTTTTTGGACTTTACTTTTGTTAAAAATTAAATAGCTCAGGTTTTACATTAGATAAAATCTTTGTTTTGGACTTAAATTAATTGGCAAATGATTGGGCTTCATACGAGCTATTGTAAATGGGAATCAGACGAATTTCAGGTGAGTTATGATCCTTCCTTGAATGTAAATTTATTTACTTTCAGAATTCCTGTTAAGTTTAAAGCTTATAACTTGCTTCTAATTCAACCGATTTCAACTATCAATAATTTAAATTAAAGCCAAAAACAATGTGAGTAATTTAAGGTCTTAGCAAATTTCAAGCCTCTATCAGAGTGGGTGGTACATACCCTTAAATAAACTAAAAATGTGTATATAAATTTTACATCAAATGAAGGATCATAACTTACCTGAAATTCATCTGTTACCGATTTACAATAGCTCGTTAGAAAGCCAATTATTTGCCGGTAATTTAAGACCAGAACCATCAAATGTAAAACCTGAGATATTTCGTTTTTAACGAAAATAAATTTTAGAAAAATTAACTTTTAGGTTAAATCTATATATTACTATGCAAGCGGTTTTCTTTTCACAGTCCAACCTCAATAACGGCTGAACGGATTTTAACGATTGAGGTGTCAAATTAAAGGGATTTTTATGTAGATTTGTCAACACGTCTCAGAATTTTTAAAAAACGTCATCACTAAAGTACCGTAAAGGGCTGAAGTTTCGGAAGTTGGCGCTATTCATCGACATTTGAGCAAGTTCAGTTCACTTTGTTTACATCTGAACATGTGGTCAAGCTCTGAAATAGTTATACAGGTAAACCACAGATTGCAGAACTTATAAATAATTTTTTTGAAAAGAGCAGATTTTATTTTTTTAGCTGCTTTGACAATAAGTGTTCAACAGTTTTCTTTTATTATTATTATGTAATTATTTATCATGTAATTTAGGTTATGTTTTGAAGTGTTAAAGGGATTAAACATTGCAGTTACCAGTTTTACAATGTAGTTTACAATATCTCAATACATTTCAGCATAGTGTTTTTTGAAGTTTTAATTACTTGAGCCAATTTATTTTTGAATTTGGTGCAGTTATAATGCCACCAATAAGAAGAAAACGAACACTGACCGGTCGGAGGGAGCACGATCGCAACCGCTGTCATCACCCTCCCGATGTAACATTTGATGCTCCTTCAAACTTTAGACCAATGATCTTAAAATGTTTTCATCGCGGTGGTTTGCATTTTAAGAATGAAAAGACTCATTAAAGGTACTGCCACAGAGGAAAGGTTCCCTGCAAAGACAGCCGTTCCCTATAATTCCTGTTCTGGTGATAACTATCAATGAGGTGTACGGGCAGTCCCTAAACAAAGGATGTCTCTGCTCACGGCGCCAGTGTTTACTCTTGGTCAGCTACATGTTGCTGTAAGCAGAGCTCGATCTTTTGCCGATATTAACAAAACAAGAAACGAGAGAACATGGGAAAATGAAGGTGTTTCCCAAGAAATCGTTTACCGGAAACTCCTGCGGTAAATCAAATCAACTTTTAGAGTTTCAGTAGTTTAGTTTATTGAATTTAGCCCATTGATTAAATTTTATGAGTATACAAGTAGGCTGTTTATTCTTTATTCTTTTACTATATGATTTTTGCTTGATTTCGAGCTACGTGTTATCTAGTTATGAATGATAATTCAGTCTCTTCCCGATCTGATTAAAATAATAGTTTATTTTATTAATGTCGTTGTATCACTGAGTGTTTTAAGACTCAAATGACCGTCATACTTTGGTTAGAACCGGAGGTTTAAGAATTATAATCCTAAAAAAAATAAAAAGCTTGATATGACCATAAGGACTGTAGAGGGAAGAATCTTGTTTGGATATAACTTAAAAACGAATGAAGATTTTCAAAAACGGATTTCGGCATTGCAATTACCGTAAAAATCTAGTTTGTAATGATGGGTCACAACAAAATGTTTACTTAAAAAAAAAGTTACATCCAGTATGGAATACCCAAGATGGCGGCAACTATTTTTTACCCAATTAAAGTGAAGTTCCTACCTCCCTTCAATTATTGGCAGTGGCATTATGACTCAAAATCCACTTATACACTGCCTAAGGGATTTATTTCCTATGTGTGTGATTTCTATTTATTTTAATTGCTTTTGACGTCTTGAAAATTATGCACTTCCAGTGGTGATATTTAGGTAACCATTTAGTATGTTCATAAGCATGTCGAATATGACAGAAAAACGCACAAGTCACTCTGATAGCAATTTTCCTAGTGTATAATGGTATCTTTCCTTTACTATACCCTTTTTCTTTATTAGGCTCAATCATACGGTTATTAGCTAAGGTCATAGGCTATTAGATTTCGGAGGTAAGAAGATAAGATAAAAATGCCAAAAGGGCGTATTTTACTAATACATATGTAAAATCAACAAATAAATTTTAACATGTGAATCGGGCAGAAAGGTCCAGTGCTTACATATCACCCCACACTATAAACTATATTCTTTCAACATAACACGTTATTTAAAGTTACCTTTGCAATTAGATCTTGTAGCTGATGAAGGCACAATGGAACTGTTTAGTATTAGAGGTTTGGACAGATTCACAGAGAGTAGCTCAAACACAACTGTTGCACTGACAATTTGTTCAACCAATTTTTCACCAAGTTCTCTGTGATCACTATTTTGCATCTCTGTTCTCCGAAACCTGTAAAAAAATTCATTTGCGTGAAAAAATTGATTTACGGGGAAATACTTGTGATGGAATATTTTCCTTTTGGGATACGAAGCAAATCAAATTAAAAAGCAAACTAATAAATTTTAATAAAACTGAAATTTGCTAAACTTTGATGAAACTGACCCGAATGAAGAGAAAATGTCACAATAAAAAAGGTTTTGTGATTTTGGCTGTTATATCTACTACTCTATATTATGGTATATTTCAGTTTCAATTTATGTCACATTATTGTTGTTATTGCTTGTTAGCATTTAGATCTTAGACAAAAAAGTATTTTGTACAAAGTAAAATTAATCACTGTCAGTATTAGGCCTACTCATGGTTTGCCTCCTGGATTGAAATTTGACTAAATAAATTGAAAGGCTACAAACCTTTTTTGTCACCAATCCAGTTTTAAGACAGGCAGGATAACTATCCTGTAATTTATACCTAGTTAGTTTCATGACCCATTCAAAAATGATGCATTTTCAAATCCTTCAGTGAAACCAATAATTATTAAGCACTCATTGTCGCCAATTCAGAATGCCATAATTGACGATGATAAGTACTCAATAATTATTGTATGACTGTAGGATTTAAAAATGGTATTTCATGAAAAAGTTATGATTTAACTAGCAGATATTCCGCGGCTTCACTCGCTGAAAGAATAATTAGTTTTTAATGAAATTATATTATGAAATGAGCAATTTTTGACAAATATTAACAAATAATTTGGGTTATTGACGAGCAATTTAAGTCTTCCAGTCTCAGCGCATGATCCCACCCCAGGCTGAAATGAAAAGATGCAACATTTCCCCTACAAATGTTTCCCTTAAGGCTGTGCGATCAAAAAATGAAAATTAAATTTTTTTTGCTAATTTTATTCGTAATGACAAGAGAAACTATCGCCACCCAATTTTTTTGTGAAAAAAAATTTTATAACGTGAAATTTTGCATCTAAAGTGCCAATTTTGGGGTATTTTCTATATCACCTCTTTTGAAGACGGCTCATCACATACGTTTCAATATTGGTTTATTACATATCAATTAGATTCCTTAAGAGCTATATTTGTGTGTTTTGTATTTTTTTTTATTTGTTCATGATATAATTTTTGTATTTTGTAAGTTATTTATCCAAACTGCTTAAAAATTGTATGTCGCCCTGGGCATAAACTTGCAAAGTAAATTCAAACAAGGTCCTGTAAAAATAAAAATTGTTATCTAGAGTAAAGTGCGAAAAATAATCAGATTTCAGCCCACAGATTATATGACGCAGTAGGCCGCGCAGCACCCCTCCCCCTGAGCTGCCTATTGTGCCCACACGGAGCGAGCAGGCACACGCGTATGTATCTCCGTCTCTCTTCTTGCCCATTGGTTTTTCTCTCTCTCTCTCTCTCTCTCGCATCCCCTGTCGCTCCTCGCAACCTTCTACCCGGCCCGGCCGTGCCCGCCACAGGGGCCCCGGGTGGACGTCTAGGTGCCACCCCGACATATCGCCACCTAGCCATAGCGACAGATAGCCACCTCATAAAAATACACCAATCTCGTCAAGGTGCCACCCCTTCAAGTATGCCACCTTTCTGACTGAAATGGTGGGTTGTCCAGGTCACCACCCCATTCTGTTTTCATCTGTGTACATAACGAGAGAGGCTTTCTCTTCCTTCGGAATGTGCTTCGGAACTTGTGAAATTATAAGAACAAGATTATAATTTTGCCATCATAAAAAACCATTGATTAACAAGAACAAGATTATATAAAACCATTGATTAATTTCTTAGATAAAGGGAGTTTGATAGTAATCAGTCCTTTATACATGAAACCTATTTAATTTGATTTAATTAACTTTTTACTTATGATCCTGAGATTTGAATTAGTAATTTTAAATAATTGTAATCTAAATATTTTATAAATATTGTTTCTACAAATTCCATTTATCCTTTGAACTCGTTAAAACCACTAACGACTATTTATACCACACTCTGATATTTAAAAACCTATTGTAAATCTAATAAATACTAGTGGCTTGTAGGGGCAAAAGCCCCTAAAAATAAAGTACAAATGCTGGATATTTAATGTTTCCTTCACACTCTTGGCTCGGTAACAGTTTGACGGAATTAAACGTTTAAAGAGTAATGTTTAAAGATGTTTTGACATTTGCTAGTAAGTATCAGAATTTTAAGAAAGGGCGTTACTTCAGTACGTATAGTAAAGGGCTGAATTTTTTGGAACAGTGGCGCTATCCGTCGTTCTCAAAACAAACTCAGTCCACTTTGTTTACAATTAAACATATGGACATGGTTTGCAGAAATTCTTAAGGTTAACCACAGACTGTAGCACTTAAATTATTTCCCAAAAGAAAATAAAATAAATAAGGATGATATCAGAAAATGGTCTCCCGTTGACGACTCCACGCTCCACGTTGGAGACTTTGGCTCTACTTCATGAGGAAGTTAGGTTTGGAGACCATGAGTTTGGTAAATAGTTAATATTAAAGATTTTTATGATTGCCCGGGAGTAAATACCGCTTTGTCTTTGTAGATCCAAGATTAAATATACTTTTGATTATCCAAATTTAAATATGAACCTTTTTGGTAGGATCAAATTTAAAGTTGATGTTACATTCAATAGCTTACAAACAATAGTGCAGCACACTGTTGTTTCTCAGTCAAAACTATGACCATTTCCGACCGCGCATAAAACCGGTAGAGCTGGGCCCTAAAAGTGATGAATGAGGTCTTCTCTGTACCTATAGCCTGCGCTTATTCGATTGTGTAAATGTTACAAATCACTTGGCTTTAAATCAGCATCAGCTACTACTACATGATACAGTGTAAAGGTCGAATTTAATTTGTCTGGCTTTTTAAGGTTGAGATCCCTAAATTATAAGAACGGAAAATTTAAAAGTAAAAAAAAAACAGTCATGTGTTATAGTACGTTCAACCTATTTTGCTGGATTTTAAACAAACCATATATCAACATCTAGCTCTAGCACGTGGTTTTAAATCAAGTATAAGCAACACATGTTTTAATGTAAACAAAGCAGACGTTTTTAGATTACAATGATCTTATTTTCTGATAAACTTTAAGAAATTTCCGTACTTCATGGGTCCCTGGCATCAAGACCTTCTATTTGAGCCCCCTCCTATTATCCTGCGACTTTCCACACTTCTACAATTTTGCCTACATATATATTTATATCGACCACTTGGCATTGTATCGGTTTGAAATCGGTTGTAACGTAAACGAAGCAAACGCACTTAACTCTATATAATTTTAAATTGTAAATGTATACTAAAAGCCGTAGTTATAAGTCTGAAAATCTTAAAGTTAAAATATTTATTTTTTATAGTACATTGAACATAGTTAGCTGCATCTTGAAAAAAAACAGATGTCAACATCTAGCATATGTCTTTGAATAAAGCATCAGTACCACATGTTTGAATGTAAACAAAGCAGACGTTTTTAGATCCCAATGCTTTTTAAATGGCAGATTTTTTACGTTATTTCTCGATTTCTGGTTAATTTCAAGCAATTTCAGTATTTTTCCCGCCATCACGGAATAGAGACCCTTAATTTGAGCCGTCTCCCATCTTTCTACGACTTGCCAGACGCCCACAATTTTGACACAAAGAATCGCCTTACGAAATTAAATATATGATATTTGTAAAAACTGCTCTTTACAAAGACATAATCAACTAAAAACATACAAATATGATATCAGGGTTAAAGGTCTGAATATCACAACTACTATGCTACCAATTATACATGGTTTAGAGGCAGTTAACACACCATAGGAATACTACATGTGCATTCCGTGGTGGCATTTTCTCTCAAAAAATGTCAGGACAAGCTTATAGGTTCTAGGTTATCAGTCTTAACGATGTGTAGACTATCTGGAAATCATTTATATTTGATACAAAAATAATTCTGAGATTCAGACTCAGACCTTTATTTCATTTGATACTATTTTTATAATTTTTCCATAGTTTGTTTTTCCATGCCTACGCATGGGAGGCAAATTTATGGCTTCACGTCGTGCCTCGTGTGCTCCGTCTATTGAACTATATGGTCGGTGGTAAATATTCGTAATTATTGTTCTTACAGCCGGCCGTTCGCGTTATTCGCTTGAAGTCGGCGCGGTATCGCTTACTCATGATCGGTTGACAATTGATTTGTATTATATTACTTGAAATTATATTACAAGAAAATGCCGAGGATGAAAAGAAAATTGCTATTCAAAAGGGAAATTTTCACCAAGGTGTTCCATAAATCACAGTGATCGGAGACGGCGGCTTGGCAAAAAGATCTTACGGCCATGGAATGAATTCTCTTAGTGGCGTGGTAAGTGTCATTGACAATTTTTATAAAAATATACATATTATTTGACATAGCATACTCCCGCATCTCTGGTTGCAGCCGCCGACCGAAAACACAGTGAACTACTTTTAAAATAAAAAACATATCTACGTAAATTATTTTTAAATATGAACATTCATAAAGTTTTGTATATGTATATTTTATAAATCCAAAATGTTAATTTTGGAAGCCCTCCTTTTTACAACAGTATTAAGCATTACAGGGTATATACATACATGAAAATGTAAACGTAAAAATTTGGTCTATACAGCTGTACACAGTCACATATTTATATAAATATGAGAGTGTGGTCTCTTTTCTTACTCTGGAAATTTCTCAGTCCGTCTAAATAACTGAAAATGTATAATGTAACGCTCTAGAATATCAAGCATATTTAACTGTTGCAATGATTTTTTTTTATAAAAATATCATATTGTGCAAAACATTTTGCTACATAAACAAATGCTATCTTTGGTTTTGTGTAATGTACGTCTCACGCAGACTTGTTTTCTCGTGTGATAATTTTTCGACTGGACCAAACATTGCAATTATTATTAGGTTAAAATAATATATCTGAATAACATGTAATTTTTCTTTAAAGCAATCCATTTATAAA
This sequence comes from Flexamia atlantica, assembly GCA_035578135.1. NCBI lineage: Eukaryota > Metazoa > Arthropoda > Insecta > Hemiptera > Cicadellidae > Flexamia > Flexamia atlantica. The sequence goes on from JAQJVK010000001.1 coordinate 114,688,095, forward strand.
ATAAAGCATTGAAGAGTTTCTTGGCTTTCATCTATATTTTCTTGGGATAAGTGACACAAACATTGGTGTCATTATGTCAGAGATAAATGCTTGAAATAAAATTAATTATAAAATGTTATTCGGAAACATTACCGGTATATCTACTAGTTACTAATAAATATAATTTTACTAGTTACTTAGAAATATAATTTTACCTATTACAAAGAGTAATACACGTCTAAACATAACAGGTGGGGGGAAAAATATTCACTCCATTTTTTTACAGTGAATTATATAATAAACATGAAACACTTTATCACAATCACAAGCAACTTTCACTTTTATCATAATAGTTTATTAGTACTATTTATTAGTAGTTTTTGGATTTTTTTTTATCCAAATCAAAAATAAACAACTGCTGACAGTAGGCCTATGACTAATTTTAACCCTGGGGGGCTGGTAATTCCACCCTAGATTGAAATAAGAAGGTGTAATGTTTCCTCCAAAAATGTTTCCCTCATGATTAGCAAATGTTAAGAATTATCATCCTCCCATTCTCCAATCCAGAGAAATAGCGATAACCAGGGATATAAAACAAAAACGCTAAGGGCAGGTCTTAGACTTAAAATAAATCTTATTTTAGCGCGTTTTTAAAAATAGACGGTAAATGCATTGGCCAAAAACTACTTCCCAGACGTTTCTCAATCAGATTTGAGGTCAGGTTACTCTGCTATCGATAAGGCAAAATATTGTGGTGATAGTTTGTGTTTTGGAATTGAAATCCCTAACACCTTAGCAAACCCTCGTAAAGTTATAATTTTGGAAACTCCGTTTCAATTGCATATACATATGCTCGAAATGAAATGTCCATACTGAGTTTTAAAGATTTAGTTTGAGTACCTATTTATATAAAAGAAGGGCAACAAATTTTATCAAAGTGGGAATATGTACAAAATAATACTTCGGGCGGGTCGTACAACGCGAGTAGCTCAAGTTGCATTTGACAAATATATATAGTTGGTGGCCTTAATAAATGTGTACACTTTATTTTTTTAGTAGATTGGATCTCGTACCTTTCCTATCCCCTGAAAATATTCTACAGGCTTCTTATTCATAGTTCCAAAAACTGAAAAGGCCGCCATTTTAAATTTTATAATACACTCTACTTTAGCCGTCTGAGAGAAAATATTTTGAAAACCTTTCTTAGCTTGCTTCTAAAGCCTATAAAGAAAATGTGTGCCAAGTTTCATGGCCCAAAGTCTTATAGTTTTTGAGAAGGTAAACTTTGAATCAAGGGCAGTTGCCCCCCCAAAAATTTGGAAATTAAAATTAATTTTTAGGTATAAATAACGAAATTGACCAGAATCATGTTTTTTCAAGTTGTAAGATTAAATTATTATTGACATAAATTTTTCATTAATATGAGTCTTGTCAATATGCCATAAAAGTATGCTGGTGGCGTAGTTTTGTTTGAAGTCCGATTACAAATTTGCAAGGATACGTTTAGCGAACTAACACAGACATACACGCTATCCACTATGGCGCGCCGGTTGACGAGAACCCACTCCCATGCCAAACGACACGCGCGCACTAATGAACTGATGCTCCAGGATGGCCAACCTCTAAACTCTGTAATGCTGCTCAGAGCCAGTGTAAGTTGCCTGTTATAAGGCACTGTTCACCATGGGTGCCCAGAAGGTGGGGCATGGCGCAATTTGCGCCATCAAAATTTTTGGGGGGGCATGATTTTTTGAGCGGGATATAGGTTTTGTAAGGAATTTTGAACCAGTGAATAAGGGAAAATTACAAAAAAAAAATTATCATAACCATACGCAACAGTTAAAAGTACTGTTTATTTATCTAACCATTTTATCAGGATTACCATCGTCATATATTCAAGTTTGTTATGTAAACCATCCCTTGAATCTCCAAGTCAATCCATGTGTTAAGTTATTTTGAAGGGCGGTTGACAATGGGTCGACTGGACTGGCAACCCTGTCTGACATCGGGCCCAAAAGACATAGTGTCAGACAGGGTCTGTGGCCCCGGTCTGACACAGCCGTTAGCAATGTTACCAAAACCGGGTATTTACCCGGTTTTTAGGTATTTTGAAGGCCGTGCGGAGTTTTGGCAGTGCTTAAGAAAAAACCGGGTATAACCGGGGATTTAAGACTTGGGTTAAGGAAATTTACTCATCAACCTGGATATAAAAAATGGGTGAAATCAGGATTTTTGACGAGGTACAAGGATTTTTTTGGAACTCTAGATATTTTATTTTTCGAACGAAAGTAGGTATTATGTATTTGGTTTATTTAGTTGTATTGGTTATTTTGTTGCAGTGTTACCAGAAACTTGTAACAGCCCGGTTTGCGGGTATTTTTTTGGCCGTTCGGAGAAACATGATTAAGAAAAATGGAGTAAAAATCGGGGATTTTAAACTTGAGCTACGGGGATTTACCCGGCATCCTAAATACATAAAAAACGGGTAAAGCCGGGGATTTTTGAATTTTGATTTGCTTTGCAAAATTCAATGTCCATGTAAGGTGAGAAAAAGTCCGGTGTTTTTAAAGTCATTAGGTGGTTTTTCGGCTAACTACCCAGATTTTGGTACTTGGGGGGGGGGGGGGGGATTTTGCAGGGATTAGTGCCGATAAACCGGGTAAAAGTGAGGATTGCCAATGGAGTTGGCGAGTAAAATGCCAAATCCTGTGTAATGCAACACTGGACGTTAGAGATTAGAGAATAGCAACAGTCAATCGTCAAAAGCACAGTTGGTGTGCCTTCTTTAACTGCGGTGAGGCAGTTTTACAAATAGTACAATTACTGAGTGAAGTGAATGGTGATTACAAGTCCACATTGTGTTGTCGTGGTTGGATAGATATTTTTTTAAAGAGGGTGGCGGCCTCTTTTTACCTTGCATTTGTCCCCTCACATGGG